>PVJD01000806.1:0-348067 GCA_004026545.1 Mormoops blainvillei | reverse complement strand
AAATTAAAAAGACTGGCCTGACATTTTTGTTCAGGGTTTAAAATACGAACTTTTTCTTTTGTCTTTCTGACATTTCTCAAAAACTCAGAGTTCTGAAGCAAAAGCAGCATGAGAATGGTTATGGAAGAGCCATTTGATTATGGAAGACGCCCCCAGGAGGCTGTAGCTGGCGCTTGGAGAGCAGGTCAAAACGCATCTGTGTACTTTGTTCCTTCCTGGGGTGTCACAAGAGGCTGAAATTTAGGTTTCGGTAGAACATCTTTATTGACAAAATCTCTGGGTCAAGTTTGAAGTCCTTTCTACACAAAGGCATTTTTCCCTACATGCAACGGTCAATAAAGTAAATAATGGTCATCTAAATTTTAAATCAGAAAAGTGTAAAATCAAAGAAGGGATACTGGTAACAAAGAAAAAACTGCCCACCCAAGCTGAAGAACACCGATTTAACTTTCCAAAGAGGCTGGTGGTTTTCAAAGATGGGGTGTTTTCTAGCTTAGGAACAGCAGATGGCAGCATAACTCAGAAAAAGAAAACAGGTTTGTTTGTTTATTAGATCAGTTCCAAAGGTTCCTCACATTCCAGGGAGAAAAACCACCTTTTTTTACTCAACAATTTGCTGGAGGAAAAATTATGGGCTTCAAGTAGTTATAATATTGGTATCCACTGGTTAAAAAACATACATATGAGCCCTGACCGGTGTGGCTCAGTTGGTGGGGCATCATCCCGCAAAACAAAAGGTCGCTGGTTCGATTCCCCATCAGGCAGGTGTCTGGGTTGCGGGACAGTGCCCAGCTGGGGATGTATGATAAGCCACCAATTGATGTTCCTCTGTCACATCGATGTTTCCCTTCCTCTCTTTCTCCCTCCCTTCCCCTCTCTCTAAAAATAAATAAATAAAAGTCCATTAAAAAATTTTATAATCTTAGGCAAAACTTTCTAATACTCTACTCATTGTTCCCCCAAAGGACAACAGTACGGAGGGAGACAGGCCAGGCTGATCCATCCTCGAAGGTAACATTGGGTAGAGGAATGACCTAAGACAGTGTCATGTTGGTTTTGGCCTGACAACGCGCCCGGAATCAAAGAAAAAGCTCAACAACCGGGCAGTGTGGGTTGGTGCCGAGACCTCAGCGGTGCGAGCTCTGGGGGCGTCAAAGGGTCGCAGCTCCCTGCGTGTTTCTATTAAAGGTGTGAGTCTCAGGAAGGTGGTCTGAGCGGCCCTCCACAGTCCAATGCCTCCATCCTTGGACAAATCAGCTACAGCCAGGAGATCTGGCCGGACTGGGACCGGCACAACACAGACGGAGCCACCAGGGGGATTACTGTGTCGCTGGTAGCCAGGGGGAGCTCTGCTGCCCCCTACTGACTTCTTATCTTTCCAATGGCTCCCTCCCAAGAACAGTCCCCAGGGACGGTGACCCTGATCTAGGGAAAGTCCCTGGTCTCTCACTTACTTATCATTCACCAGCTTCCCATGCTGGTGAATCTGATTTTCCATCGTGAAGTTGATTGTGGCGCCGTGCACGTGCTCACCGAAAAACACCTTCATTTTGGACTTGTATTCTTCATCTTGAAAATACCGGATCATGTCAGGGAACCAAACTGTCAGCCCGTAGTAGCTGGAGTAGAGAAGGCGGAATATTTGAGCAGCTTAATTCTTTCATGAGCAGAGTCTGCATTCCTGACAGGAGGTAGATACCACTCATTTTAAAGGTATTCATATGGTTCGTTATTAGAAAATCTAATCACATAACATGTCATACTAACAGATCTGAGGGAAAAAAATAATGGTCATCTCTATAGATGCAAAAAAGGCATTTGATGGAAAAACACATTCATTCCCGATGAAAGTGCCGATAGATTAGAAACAGATGGACACTCCCTTAACATGGAAGAAAATACATATCTCAGCTCAAAAGGCAGAGTCTTACCAATAGGGAAACACTAAAGACACTCCCCCAAACGTCAGAAACAAGACCAGGACACCCATTGTCCCCACGGCTACTGAGCACTACATTGCAGGCATCTGCCGTCTCAGTTAGGCAAGAGAAAGGACATAGAAACACAAAAAAGCAAAAGATAAAACTACCTCTACTTGTAGGGGATATGATTTTATACCTGGAAAATTCAAGATAACCAACTCAAAAAAAAAAAAAAATGGTCATTAGACATATAAAAAAAAAAAGATACTCAATCCCAAACAAAGCAATGTCACCGACGGAAGTTTAAAGTCTCACTGAAAGGTCCTAGTTGATAACAGTAACTTACTGAGCACGAATCATGTGCCAGAAAGTACAGCAGGTACTATTACATACAATTAGTTAGACAGACTCATACTGCTATCCGTGGGCCCTGAAACTTGCACAGAAGGAAAGGTCATGTTATTTGGACATGAATGAAATGACTGAAGTGAGAGCCCGCCGTTTGGGAGAAGAGCTGGCTAATCCCCAATCATATTATATCACATTCTCCGTATTACAGAGCCCATTATTGCAGTTTTCGCACTGTTAAAAAGGGAGGCTCTGGAGGCGGTCCTTGTGACAGAATGCCAAGAGGGGCACAGGCCTCTTCCAATCACAAGGAGCACTAGCCTGAGGTGGAAACTCCTCCCGCAGCCTGAGGAATTCTTGTTACAAGAGGAAGATATTTCCTCACTACAGACGCCGCTAGAATAGCTTGTGACCGAAAGCATCCGATCTGAGAGAGATTCCAGGCGTCAGAACCAATTGTAATCCTCAGTCTATAAAGGAGGCACGTGAAGCACAGAGAAGTTAAGTCAGCACTTACCTTAACGCCATGGTGAACCAGACCACGGCCAGGATCAGCGTGTTCATCCTGTAGGGCCCCAGCACACAGTAGAGAGCATTGTCCCAGACCTACAATCCACACCAGAGAACGGCTGTTAAAGGAAGCTCACGTCTCGGGCTTTCTAGTGAGTTGCCTAGGACGCCATGGAGAAGATGGGCCACCATTATCTCAGAAGTAGCGATTCCATTCCAAGAAAAGCATTTTCTCTTCTGATGGACTGGCCTTGACCTCTAGCAGTCCTAGAGCACCTCCCCTGGGAACAGAACAATGTTCCCTGCACTGTGAGTGGGGATTTCAAAGCACCGGATAAGCTTAAGGGCTGATGTCTGCCCCCTGCCTGGGGGCACAGGCTGACATTCCAAACATTACAGGATCACACACCCAGGCCGTCTGGTCTCAGCTGGCCCTGGCCATCAGCTGCCTCGGTGCTCAACAGCTGACTGATCTGTAGGGGCCACTGCTCTGCAGAAACAGCCTTGCCCTTGACGAAGACTTTCTCAGAAACCACTAGCAAACCTCGCGGGGCCATTTAGTTCACTCACTCCTGTCTTCCTAAGGAATTATTTAAAGAGATGATGCTAGAGAGAGGATGCCGTACTCAGGCATTTTACCTACAGTGAAAATCTCTGCCTTGGAAAGGAAGAGCAAAGAAGGGAAACTAAGGTTTAGAGAGTTTGTGGCTCAAGGGCTCATAGCAAGCGACCCGTAGTCACGGGCTCGGGCCCAACTGTCCCCGTGCAGGATGCTTCCTCCCCGTCACACTGGCTCGGGCTGGTGGGAGTGCGCATTCTTCATCCTCCGAGGATACCGCTTTCCACAGAGCTCCCCCACACATCCGCCACGTATCCCCGGTCATACCTGCTTGAAAGTGGTCTTGAATCTGACCAGCCAGCGCTGGTACCAAGTTCCGGTTGAACTTTGGATCTCAATGAATTCATCCATTTGCTTAGGTGTTTTGATGTGGGAAACCTGTAAGGCAAAGATGAGCTAGAGAATCTTAACCCACTTTGTATCAGCCTTTTCAATTGTGATATAAATGGAGCGGACTTTATTAATTCATTGAGGACTCGATTAGCCTTCGGTGACCCTGTCGTTCAGTGACTCTTAACCAAAGTTGTACATAGCATCTCTTTAGGATACTTGTCCCACTGTAGACAAAAATGAATCAGTCTTTTCACTCAGTCACGCCTTTGGGAAGTTCGTGGGTCATAATTCACTGAATTCCCATTTATATCTGATTTTCTCACAGTAGGGTTGACTATACCTTAAAATTCACAAGTCTGTCCTCAATGTGTAGTAACATTGCAGGCGTCTAAGTCCATGTAGGAAATAGCGTGTGTGTGTATGTGTATGTTGGGGAAACGGGGTTCGTTATGTAGGACATTTTAAAAATACAACCAGATAAGACAAAGTATGTCTTCCTTCTGTACAGCAAAGGAAATCGTTGACAAAATGAAAACACAACCTATTGAATGGGAAAAATATTTGCAAACCATATATCTGATAACTATTTGGATAGTTAATATCCAAAATATAAGAAGAGCTCATACAACTCAAAAGCAAAAAAGAAAAATCGATTAAAATGGGCGGAGAATCTAAACAAACATTTTTCTGAAAAGGGACATGCCAATAGCCCATAGGCACATAAAAATGTGTTCAGCATCACTAATCACCAGGGAAGGGCAAATCAAAATCCTAGGGAGATACCATCGCACACCTGTGACTATTATCAAAAAACAAGAAATAACAAGTGTTGGCGAGTATGTGGAGAAAAGGAGACTCGCGTGCACTGTTGGTGAGAATGTAAATTGGTGAGGCCACAGTTGAAAACAGTGTGGAGGTTCCTCAAACAATTAAAATTAGTACAACCATATGATCCAGCATTCCATTTTGGGTATTTATCCAAATAAAACAAAAACACTAATTCAAAAAGATATGTGCACCCCCATGTAGGTGGGGGAGGAGTTAATCCAGGAAGGCTTCCTGGAGGAAATGGATTTCAGGTTGGGTCAAAGGAAGTCATGTCAACAGGTGCACAGAGATGCCTGCAGTGGGCATTTCTCAGGGTCGGCCACAGAGCTCGGTGGGGAGGAACACAGATCCTGGTAACTAATAGGGCATCTTAATGGAAATTAGCATTTACTAGTTTTTGAACTTTGTAAACTAGCAAGAAATGAAATTCAGGCTAACAGCCAATGGTGGTCAGGATGTACAGAAATGGGTAGCCTGTTGCTTGTGGCCTTGTAGGCTGGCTGGCACAACCTAACTGAAATGTAATTTGCAACATAGCTCAAGAGCTGAAAAACTATTCAAGCTTTCACAACCAGTTATTTTATTTCTAGCTGCCGACTCTTAGAAAACAACCCCATAACATAAAGAAAGGGGAAGGAGTTGTGTGAGAAGGTTCTGTGTAGCAGCATTTACAGAAAGAAGGACAATAAAATGGGGGAAATCAGTCCCTAACCTTAGGGACATATTTAGAAAAACTGTTGATACCCTTACTATTAATATTCATTAAAAGGGTGGTTATGGACACTATGAGACACCATATAGAATGCTTATCAGAACTCTTAAGGAACATGTATATGTAAATACATGTAATTATATTATCCCCACATTTGTACAGCTTCCTTTCTTTCATTGTCTAACAATTATCAGTACTGAGAAGGATAACCATCAAAATGCAAAGAATCAACTGCAACACAGTGATAAAAATGTCAGAGGTTTTATTTATCCCGTGACAAATTTTCTGTGATGTGCTTTTATAAGAAATTATTTTTTAGCAAACCAAACCAGGAAAGGGGAGAGGCCCTCTGTTGTTGACATAGGTGGTCATGCACTCACCGTGAACACCTTCTCTGGGGTCCCCTTAGCTCTCATGTTGGTGTCATGGACTTGCTTGAGGATCATCCAGGCTTCGTCATGTTTGCCCATCTGGTAAAACCAAGCAAAGAGACGTGAAAAATCTTTTGCTGGTTATTGCTGATACCTGAGTATGAGGCGAAGGGATGTAGACTTGTAGGGACGAGGATAAGTTTCTGTCACCAGCCCCGTGTGGAAGGACGATAGGGCGTAAGTGCCCAGTATTAATATCGTTACACGATATGCATAACTGCACTTTGCTATAAGGTTCGATGGATTGCTGGGTAAAAGTCATTTGCTCACTGATAGCATAAAGCAAAGACACATGTTATGAGCTGAACTGTGTCCCCCCGCCCCAAGGATATGCTGAAGTCCTAACCCCCAGGGGCGCACAATGGGACCTTCTTTGGAAAGAGGGTTGCTGTAGACGTAATTAGGATGAGGTCATACTGGAGTGAATAACGGACCCCCTAATCCATATGACAGTGTCCTTATAAGAAGACAGCCATGTGAAGACACAGAGGCACATGGGGGGGATGCGTGTGTGTCAAAGGCAGGGACTGGTGAGACACAGGTACGAACAACGGACAAGAGGCAAGCAAGGCCTCTCCTAAGGCTTCAGGGGCAGCGTAGCCCTGCCGACACCCCAATTTTTGCCTGTCAGCCTCCAGAAGGGTGAGACAATAAATGTCCTTTACTCTGAGCCACTCAGTCTGTGGTCCTTTCGTTACAACAGCACTAGGACACTAATCCACGACAAAGGGCAACCTGCGAGATATCCCAGGTTAAAAACACTCCCTGCTGCCTCTGTCTCCCGGTCAATGGGAAATTCAAAAAGGAGGACGACTCTGAAGAAAGGTCTAGAAGGCGGCCCATGAGTGGACTTGGGATTGGGGCTACATGAGTCAGCGAATCCCACTGCCCCTCTACCAGCCCCGCCCCATCTGCCCACCGCACACGTGAGGCCCCCAAGGTGGAACGCTCCAAGGACGCATCTCTCAGGACACTGGGGGACACGGAGGGATCCTGCATGGCTAAAAGTCCTGAAGGGTTATAGAACAGCGACACGATTTACCACTGATGTCACAAGGAGAAATACCACGCGGCTTTGCAGAGCCTCATAACAGAGACGTTGGGAGAGGGTGGGGGCCGGAAGCAGCTTCAGGAGCCCCCCCCCCCCCCGGCCCCCGCACCTTCAGTGAGCTTCTGAGTCCCTCCGCCTCAGGCAGCCGGTGAATCGAGGCCCAGCCTCCGCCACAGTGTAGGCACTGCAGCCGGGTTTAATATGGGCCAGGCCAGCCAACGCGAGGGAGTTTGCCAGCAAAGAAGAGGCCCTGAGGGGCTGAGCAAGCAGAGCTAGCTCCTGCCGCTGTCCCATCGAGCTCGCACTTGGGGCTGGTGCACTGACTCACCTCTAGCAGAAACCGCGGGCTCTCTGGCACGAACCTCAGGGCCACCATGGACAGGGCGCAGGGCAGAGCGCAGACGATGACAAACACTCTCCAGCTGTGGTAGTGGTAATGGGTGCCCATGCTGAAGCCCCAGCCTGCAGAAGAGAAATCAGAGGGCTTCGGACTCGGTCTGAGAGTGACCTGAAGGCGCTGGCTCTCCCACTGCAAGGCACAAGAGCGCCCCCTGGAAGGCAGTTCAAAGGTAGACTACCTGCTTCTGACGCTGCAGTCCGGGACAGGCGCTGGGAGTCTGCGCCCTGCCAAGCCCCTAGTGGGCCTGGGTTGACATTTAGGGGTCTTCAGGACGAGTGCAAACAGGCGCAACATGCCCTATTTCTGTCTAGTCATTGAACTTCAAGTTAACAACCTCGTAGATAACAGACGTTCTGTCCCCTTGTCCAGCACTTCCCAGGGCCCAGCCTTGGGGGATCCCCTTGTTTTCCTCCCCAGCGGCTCCTGCAGAGTGAGGGGCCTGATGTTCACATGTGTGGACACACCGTACACACCACTGTGGTGACAACGGGCATCCTTGCCATGATCCCTTGATTTTAGTGGGAATTCCTGGGTCCTGAGGCCCCGCGGCAGGATGAGATGGAGTGGGGGGTCCTGGCGTCAGCGACCCCTTGTTTCATGGAAGGGGCAGCTGGCGGAAAGCCAGGGCATGGCCTTGTGTGACCCAGGGTTCCGATAGTGGATTCCTCTTACTTAGGTCAAAGGACAACATCAGTTCTAGGGGACTCCAGGACACAGGGTTCAAGAACCCAATTTGGAAAACATTGTCCGTCATTATATACTTTTTTTTTTTTTTTTTACTTTTAAAGAAACTGAGCTTCTATTTTTGAATGAATTCTACCATCGTTGCAATGAAGAGGCGACCAGGTCCTAATGAGCTTTCATTATTCAAAGTATTTCCAAAATTCATTTTCAGAAATTGTTTTAAGGATCCACAAAATCAAAACATTATTCAAATATCCTCATGGGTCGCAAATTTCCCTTGATAAGGGGTGGTCACATGGAGGAAAGAGCCTGGCTTTTTGCAGTCCCATAGATCAGAGTTCAAATCCTGGTTTTCTCACTTCGTTATTGTGTCAGTGGGTTTTCACAGCTGTAGAATGCAGGTGATGTGGGAACACCTCCCACCACCAATTCACCTGCTTACAGGGTAGCTCTGATTTATTTAGAAATAGCTCCATGACATTTAGTGCTCAAGATATTGAGCAAAATAGGTGAATATCAGCAAAGATCAGCAAAAGAATTGGGTTTTTTTTTAAAGCCAGGGTTATAAACTTGAAGAGATTGATTTTTTCATGCCACCCAATGTATCTCTGAAGACAATTCCAGCAGCATTTTTCAAAAAAAACAAACAAACAAAACTGTATAAATAAATATATTGATTTCTAAAGTTAAGAGGGTAATCATTATTTGACTGTAAAATCTCTATCCCACTGACATAAAAAATATACCACCAGGCCAACCGCAGTGGACAGCTGATATCTTAAATTCTCTATTAATTCCCATTGTGCTTTGAGTTGTTCTTCTTGCTATGGGTTCCTATCCAGTATCTACTGTTTCTGCAGATATTTCTGACTCTGTCAGACTACCCAGAGGGAAACTCAGGTGGGCGGAGGTAGAGTTGGAGCGGCTCTGACACACAGCACACAGGCCATCCAACGTTCTTAGCCACAATCAAATCTCTTACACAGTGTGTTCTCTTCTCCTTCCCATCTCACTGGGGCTGGTTTGTTTGCTTTCATTTTAATTAAGAAGACTTTCCTTTCTCCTGAGAGTAACACTAAAAAGATAAAACCACAATAATATTTACACATTCTCAACTCAAGTCCAAAAACTATTCTGACTGATGTAGAAGTAAAATGGATCAAAGCCATAGGAACCACTCTCAGCTAGATAACAAGGGAAGGACAGAAACTGGCATGTTTATAAAGTATTCTGCCTCAGAAGATTTATTTATGATAATATGTTTAAATGATCCAAAATCCATTATCCCGTCATGCCCGTATGGTTTTTATGGTGATTTTAGTAATCTGCACTTACCACATTTATGAGGCACATCTTGAGGGCCTTAAATTAATAAAATTAAATAATGAACTGCCTCCCCCCAATACATGGGATGGCCATTAATTTGGAGACGGAGTGTTCTGTTCACTGATCTTTCAGCTTGCCCTACTTTTCTGTGTCAGGGTTTCACAGACAGCTGGTGGAGCTCACTACAATGGAAATTACTCTCCCATAATATATACATTTTTTTCCTGAGTTCCCAGAAAAAACATTCTGAGTTTTGTAATTTTCTTTCTCAATGACTCAGTCACCCAGTTCCTGGGGCCAAGACCTCCCATCACTTCATTCCTGCAAAAGCAATTAAATGGGTTGCACAAGCCATGCACAAACATCAGCCCCCCTTTCTGCAGTGACCCCTGCATTCATCCTGTGGTGGGGAGGAGTGGTGGCGGATTAATGTTTTAGGCGTATTGAGAAATACCGTCGAATGTCTGGTTCACTGTGAACAAAACATCTGGTAAAAGGAGGCTTAAAATAAATAATCATTCGTTTTACTGTGATTCACATCTACCGTATTTCTAGGGCGGGTTCCTCCCAGCTAACGCCCATTTCAATTGAGCCAGATCATCTAGGAGGCTTGTTTGTTGTTTTTGTTGTTGTTGTTTTTACATATTCAACAAAGTTTATTGAGTGTCTGTTACATGCCAACCCCTATGCTCAGAATGTGGCGGATGCTATGTCTACTCTCATGTAGCTTAGAATGCAGTTAGCAGCTTAAATTTGTACTTTCGTTCTCTGGTACTACCAAAGATTGACGCCACTCACGACAGACTGCTTCCACATCTCTCCTTTTCTTCCCGTCTTCCTCTATTCCCCTACTTCCGACACTGCACTACCTTCCATCGACCGCCCCTTTCCTGCCTTATTCTCATTTCTCTTCCCTCAACTCTTATAAGACGCTTTGTATTCTGAAATGGAATGTTAAGGTCACAGACGTCACACAGGCACACACATAAAAATCACCTTGTCCGTTCAGGGTAAAATATCTAGCCACGAGCCCTGCCATCGACCAGCAGAGGTCAGTCAGTAGCCACGCAGCCCCTCTCCCATGGGGTCAACGTGCTTCCCACTTAAGTGCTCTCATTGCTGTCATAGAGACCCGCCCCCTGCACGTTGGTGTGGGTTTGCGTGCGTAAAGCGACGTGAAAAAATGATGCAGTGTTTAGTGACCATTGTGGGTTGCTCCCCTCATGACATCCCTCCAAGTCCTTCCTTCACTGTGTTGCACTCGTGGGATGTGGGTGGGACTGACCCCACCCCCAGTGGCAGGAAGGAGAAAGGCGGTATATGGCAACCATTCAGGACCTGGCAACCTCTGGGGTATAGTGATTGGCTGAGGTGGGCCAATGTCCTAAGCTGATCCAATCAGATGGAAAATAAAGATATTTGCTCATCGGTCAGGTGGAGGGTGTGCCTCCCTGGTGGAACAAACAGTCTACAAATAGGAGGCCTAGAATTACTCCTACTGCTTAAAAGGAAGCTAGCCCCACACTCTCTTTTGCATCCCAACACCTGCTGAATATAAGGACTGGCCCCGGTCGCTACTGTCAGTTCCCTGTGCTTCCTTCCCTGCTCCATTTTATAGGTGAAGAAGCCAAGGCTGGACAAGATGGAGTGACTTTTCCCAAATCACACAGCACCACTACTTTGACTCTGTTTTTATCCAGATCATATTTTGTCCCCTCTCCCCCCAAAAGTTTTGTTTTTTTTAATTCACTTCAAATGTGGAAATAGTTTCCTAGAGTTCACCCATTTGGACCAGTTAATGGGAAATAATGCTATAGTGGTAATTGTGGGGGGAACTGATAGCACGGGACATGGGTAACTAAAGTGTGTGTTTGAGTGCCAGATGCAGAGCCTGATAGCTAGAGAAATATAACCTTGTATCCAAAGTTGGACAGAACTGCTTTTGATGACAGAATTATGTGGAAATCTCTTCAGCTCTTCATTTCATAAGTCCTGTTCTTATTTCTTGTGTTTCTGCTGCAAAATCAGATGTGGCAAAGATGGCACAATGTTCCCAAACGCCATTTCCTCTCCTTTCTGGGCACACAGCTAATTTGCTTTCCAAGCATCCTTTGCAGTAGGGTATCATCATATTATAGATTTGGGGCAAAGAGGACCCATGTATAACTGCTCATACTCTTTCCCCAAAACTGAGGCCTTCAAGTCTCACACTGAAGATGGTAGAATCGCATGCTAGGAGTCTGAGCCCCCAGTTTATCAATGGAGCAGAGTCACGTGCAGGGCAGAGTCATCCGCCAGACTTTGCAGGAGGGAGAAGGGTCTGTTGTGCTAAACCGCTAAGATTTCAGGGTTTATAGGGTTATCAGGCTAATGCCCCAGCTTCACCTTAACTAACAGAGGAGGCATCGTCTACAGTAAGGCTTCTTTACAAGATAGGGATGGAGGCTCCATTAGGTCAGAACACACACAGGACCACATTTAAAACAAGGACCCCAAGAGGGTGAATGAGCAGAGGAGTGAGGGTTAGCTTCAGGAGTAGCCGTCTGCTACCCCCATCCCGCCGTGGGTTCTAAATCATGGCAAAGCCTACGCCCATAATTGGTGGTTTTCCAAAAGTGATTTTGAAGGATACTGGTGATATTCCTTGCCGAGGATACTCAAAAGTCATAATCAAATTCAAACTGCTGCCTTCTCCCAGCTTTGCTCTGAACAAAACCAACAGGGAAAGTTCACGTTGCCAGGTCTCCGTCTAGAAAATCTACTTTTACAATTATCCAGGATAATAAAATTGTCCTGGTTGACACCAAGTCCTAGTCTGTTAGGTCTGCTCCACTTCTGCAGTCTACCAGAGCCCCTGCAAGGCAGCCGGGGGTCAAGGGTGGGGGGAGGAACAGCATTCAGGGTCATGCCAGGGCCGTGACCTTGGCGAAATCACGAACTTCGCTTGGCTTCTGGTATATCATCTCTAAAATGGGGTTACCAGAGCCTAACTTGTTCGCAGGAGGAGGGCTGGAGGAGAGAGGTGAAATTCTTCCAAATACAAAGAAGAAATGAAAGGAGAGAATTAGGGAGGAAGAAGGGGGGGTAGGAGATCAGGGTACAGACTGTATTATTTCCTGAAACACAGGTACTGAAATTAGCGATGTGCTTCCAGTGATGGAAGGTTTTTTGGAAAGATCGAAATCATACATAGGAACTGTGTAAATGTGGGGAATAAGGTTGAGGACAGAAAATGTCACCTGGAGGCAGGTGCCATCCTGACATGGGCCGGGGCTGTTTCGAGCCGTGCACTCACCGTAGTGTGGGATGATGCTCCAGGCCATGGCAGACGCATAGAGGCCTCCCGTCATCCAGAAGATGCCCAACCAACTGAGGTGCTCTCCTCGCTTCTCCCGAGACAAGAATTCGGAGAAATAGGCAAAAACAATGGGCAGAGCTCCACCAATACTGTAGAGGAAAAACATGTCAGAAACGAAAATCAAGTCACACACTAAAAACGGTCAAAGCAGAAGCCAAGTTGCCTATAGCCCACCCTTAGGCTCTGGGGTGAGAAAACCGAGTGAAATGGAACGACGGACCAAGGCTGTGTGCCAGGTTATGTTGATCTCCTACACTGACTTTACGACCTAACCCCTTTCTAAGGTTAACTTCAATAGCTGGAGCTCTAGTGTGGGCGGGTCATTGTCCAAGGAGGGCCCAGCTGCAGCTCGGAGACTACATACCCTATGCCCGAGATGAGTCGGCAGAAGAGGAAGGCTCCGTAACCCTGCACGAAGGAGGAGAGGGAGGCGAAGGTGGCGTTGAGGGCCAGAGACGTGCTGAGCACTCTCTTCCTCCCCAGCTTATCGGCCAGGCCCCCCAGGACGAAGGCCCCTGCCATCATTCCCAGGTAGACTATCAGCCCTGTCGGGAAGGAGAAAGGAGAGGGTGGCGAGAGTAGACAAGACATGAGAGATCACGAAGTGTTGTAGAAAATCCGACACCCACTCTTATGCATCCTAGAAATTCCATGTCGCCAGCATAAAAGGTGGGATGCAACCGCTGTTCACAGCAAATTAGAAATTCTGTACGAATTCAACTTCTTGGGAACGCTATTCAAAACAAGTCTTGCAGGTTTATACATCTGTACACATACTAATAAAAACCAACCAACTGCAACCGGGTGTGATGTTCCTTTCTTAAACACTACTCTCTTAGATGCACAACATGCAGGGAACGGAAAGGCTGTCATTTTATTTTTAAGTGAAAAAAAAGTGTTTGTGCTGCAAAAATCCCTACCTGTGGGATTGTGCTCAGAGAGAGAAATTCTAGTGCAGCACAGGAAACATAGTTAATCATATTGTAATAACCCTGGTCCTAGGTGGGTGTTGGAAATATCAGGGTGAAAACTGTGTAAAATATATGATTGTCTCACTACTATGCTGTACACCTCAAACTAACACAAAACAATATTGAATGTAAACAATAATTGAAAAAAAATTTTAATTTTTAAAATGGTAAAAAGAGAGGGAGAGAAAGAGGATTTCCAGGAAGTGGCAAAGCGGGTATGGAGAACATTGGGAAGAAAGAAAATGGTGCAAACAAGAAACAACCATTGCCAGTAAGACCAGCAGCTTTAGGAAAATGCCCAAATTTTATTAAATACCCAAAAAGGGCCTTTCCAAGCTATAACCAGTGTTCATATTTCTCAAAGGAATGTGGAGGAGAACAGCAATGAGCCGTTCTTTCTCAAACACCTAAAACTACTACTGGTCTTAGAATAAAACCAGTTCATTTAAGCTTTCATATAAATACAGTGTTGTAGACACACGTATGGTATTCCAGGGAGGCCAGCACCCTCCTAGAGGTGGCAAATCCCCAGAAGCACGTGAATAATCCCTCCCTATTAAATACTGAGGGCACACTAATTATCAATGACCATGCTAAGTACACATGGTATTGACTAAACCCAGGGAGGAAACTTTGCACGATGTCTTTTGTGCAGAGAAAATGATGCATACGAGGTTTAGAAGTATCCACTGGCCCATTCCGGACTGTAAATCATGCAATGCATGCAAATTATCTTTCACAGAAAGGGCCTGCAGATGTTTTATTTATGGAGATGTGTGCCAGGAGGGACTGACATGAAGCAAAAGCTGCAATGAGCTGGGTCAGCACTTTGAAGGTAGGTCCCCAAAGGAGAAGTTTAACTACGCTCTACTTGACCTTCCCAGTGGCAGATTGGCTTCATTTTATTTATTTATTTATTTATTTATTTATTTATTTTTATTGAGGGTTAATCGATACGCAGCATATTAACACTTTCAGGTGTACGACATAAGATCTGATATTTGTACATAGTGTGAAATGGTCACCACAGTGAGTCTAGTTAGCATCCATCACCACACGTAGTTACAGAATTTTCTTGTCCTGTGATGAGACCTTTTAAGATTTACTCTCTTAGCAACTCTCAAATATGCAACAGGATTTTTCACTACGGCGGCCATGCTGACGTTACTGCCCCAGGACTTACTTATCTTATAACCGGATGTTTGTACCTAGTTGCTCCCTTCAGCTCCCTACCCACCACTGCCTCTGGCAAACTCCATGTTCTTTGTAGCTATGAGCTTGTTGTTTTGTTTTATTTTATTTTGTTTTGTTTTGTTTTGTTTTGTTTTGTTTTGCTAAGATTCCACATCTAAGTGAGATCATATGGTATTTGTTTTATTCTGTCAGACTCATTTCTCTTAACAAACATAATGCCCTCAAAGCCCACCCAGTTGTTGCAAATAGCAAGATTTCACTCTTTTATGGCTGAATAATATTCCATTTATCAAGGGATAGACACTGGGCTTGTTTCAATATCTTGGCTATTGTAAATAATACTACAATAAACATGGGGGTGCCATATTTCTTTCTTTTATTGTTTCATGTTATTAAGTGAAAAGAAATGATAACTGGTGTTGCCAAAGTGTTTTACAAGCTAGGATTTTCTCCACTCACCGGCATTGTAACTCTTTGGCCTCTACATTGCTCCAAGTCACAAAATATGTTATTTTTTTCAGTGTATGAGATCACTTCATGAAATAGGCCTATGAGTCCATACATATTTATTACATGCGTGTTATTAGGTGGGCAGTATTTGAGTCCTGGGGATACTGTGAGGTACAAACGCATGAAGATCCCTGCCTTTGTGGAGGTTACATTCTAGTTGGGAAAAAGATATTAAAAAAAGAAATGAGTAAAATAGATAGTAAGTGGACAACCAGTAAAGGTTATAAAAAATAACGCTGGGGGGTGGGGAAACAAGAAGAGCCAGGGTGGAGGGTGGCACTTTAAAATAAGGCAGATCGGGAAGTTTTCACCAAAATGGGGTCGCTGGGGAAAGACCTAAGTGAGGCCAAACGTGGGGATACCTGGGGAAACTGCCGAGCCTGTGCTCCTGAGGTCTTTGCTACGGGGTTTCTCCGCGTTCCTGGGGGACTCACAGAGCAGTGACAGAGCAAGGATTCCCCATTCTCCCAATTTCTCCAATTTCTCAGCCCTGAGCTCAGAAAATGTACTGAACAATTTCCTGCTCTATTAGGTCACTGACGTTGGTGTTTGAGAAAATGAATCACGATTTGCAACTCCAGCTCATAAAATGTGTCATCCTTTATAGCAATAAATGCGGGGGCCGGTGTTCCCTGCTAGACTATGAGTTGATCAGCCCCATCTAGCTCTGACCAGCCAAGGGCTTTCAACATCTGGTTCCCTGCAGACTGAATCTTGCTCAGTTCCCTGCCATTGCGAGTTATGTCTAGCAGGGCAGCCTTACTCACTGATGACGGTATCTTAAAACCATCTGTGGCTGCTATGACCCATCTCTACCAAGAAAGTCTGAGTGAGCCTTCTAGGCCAGCAGCCCCCAATCTTTCTGGCACCAGGGACCGGTTTCGTGGATGACAATTTTTCCACAGACTGGGTCGGGGGCAGGAGTGGTTCTGGGGTGATTCAAGTGCTTTACATTCAAGCTCACCTCTCACTGTCCAGCCTGGAGGTTGGGGGCCCCTGCTCTAGGCTGCTGGTTTGCAACCTCTGCAACGAGCACTGTGCCAGTTATTAAGCTACTGTCTCTCAGCTCTAAAGCCACCCATCTAGTCCCTGCTTTGTCCACAAACCACATGTGTGCTTTGCCAGCCACTCTCTGCTAGGTCCCCCAGTAGGGGACACTAGAGAGGGGCGTAAAGGCTAAAGATGGAAGAAAGCCTGTGCTCTCAGTTCCTGTAGATTTTATGGCAGCAATACTTTTCACGCCACAGCAGTGGCGTCCTCCCATGGCAGCAGCTAATCCAGTTAGCAGAGTCAGCCACGCCCTGCCCTTCCGCCCACACCAGCACCAGCCAGCCAGGGCTCCCTCTCCAGAGGTCTGAGCTGGAGCTCCCTGAGGCCCCTCTCTGATCTTCTAAGTCATCATAATTCCAGTCTCTTCTCTTTATTCTCCCATCTCTAGAGGTGGCAGCTGCTCCCTGCATTCAAGACCTCAGTAGACGTCTAAAAAAACATTTCATTTGTCCAGTTAATAATGTTTGCATTAAATCTATCTGTTTGGATAGCTGGCATGATTTCTTTCTCTTGAATGCACCCTGCCTGACCCATCCAGACACATAGAGAAACGGATGAATTTTAGAGGTTAGTTTTAAATCCAACCCTTTAGCTTAACTAGATGAGGCAGCCAAGCCCCAGAGAAAGTCAGTTACTCTCCCAGCACCTAGACCTTGGCCCAGGATCCCTACTCGCAGCCCCTCCCATCTCCTGGTTCCAAGCCCGGTGTTTTTGCTACCAAACCTCATTGGGAAGAATGAGAACACAAAATGCTTCTCAAAAAGCTGTTGTAGAGGATCGGAATATGCCGCCCCAAAATATCCCACCTGTAAAAGGATTATTTTGAGCTCAAGACAGTTGAGAAATAGCAGACACCAAAAAAGCTCTCTGCCCTGCCCCTGAAAGCAGACTTAAACTCAATCACCGGAGACGTTTATCAGCCCAGACAGCACCAAGGGGAATCTACATTAAGAAACCTCACTAAGGCAACCTTATCTTCCGCCAGTGCCTCATATATTTACCTTCTCACAGTCTGCCACTCATGAAACCCGAAAATCTTTTCCCTTTATCTCTCCAAATTTATTAGTCTTTGTGCAGGTATGCTCTCTGATCCCAAGTTCTAACCATGCCCTGAGTTACTCATGTGTATGCACGCTGGACCTGTTACTCAACTCTGTTTTCCTCTTGTTAATCAGTCTTTTGTCAATTTAATTCAAAGGGTCCTGATCCACAGAGCCTAGGACCAAGAGGGAAGAAGCGCTTCCTCCCCTGAGCTGCCTGTCTTTGGAGGCCATGAAAAGGAAGAAGGAGTTGAAAAGATGGGCCAGTTCACGAAGAAGAGAAATGTGAAATTAACGATGCCGGCCTTAGAACCAAAGGGTTGCTGGTTCGACTCCCAGTCAGGGCACATACCTGGGTTGCGGGCCAGGTCCCCGGGAGGGGGTGCACAAGAGGCAACCACACATTGAAATTTCTCTCCCTCCCTTCCCCTCTCTAAAAATAAGTAAATAAAATCTTTTAAAAAAATAAAAATAAAATAAAATCTGTCTTTAGCAAAAGGAATTAAGACAATAAATTTGGAAAATTAGAGTGCAATGGAGTTACCAAAAATTACGTAAGCAGGAAGCAAATAAAGGACTAGTTAGTAAGCTAGAAAGCGCATCGTTCGTTCTTCAATTCCACTCAAAAACCTCAGTGGCACAGTAGGGCGATGTCCCGCTAAGAATCTGAGCTTTTTTAAGGAAATTAAAAACCACGGTGGCTACTTGCAGCGCAGGGAGGATGGGAGTGAGGAGGAGGAGGAGATGTGGTGGGAAGGGCTTTGAATCAGAGACAACACCACAAAGGAATGAAATACCCATCCCAGGGAGAGGGAGGAGCCACACTGAAGGCACCATGAAAGGAAGAGGCCCGTCTAGAGAGACAGTCTGGGTCACAGTCCTGCAGCATGACCACGGGCAACCGACCCGTGGCTCCTCTGATCACGGCTCCTGCTTTATAAAATTCAGATCATAGTGCTCGCTTGCAGAGCTGTTGGGATTATATAGGACAGTGGGCTGAAAGTATCTAGCAGGAAGCCTGGGACGGAAGTAAATGCACAATTAAATAAAAATTGCTATCGTTGTTACAAGCAGTGCAGTGTAGAATCGGCTGTGACCTGAGAAAGACACAGGACTAGAAAAAGAAAAATAAGTAGGTGGTATTTTAAAATCAAGCCAGCTATATATTAAAGGAATTTGAGGAAAAAGGATGGAGGCCAGCAGAGGAGAACTTATTTATAGCAGCACGCCCTTTAAACACGTCTCCCTCACTCCTTACTTGATGGAGCCAGATTCCCAAAAAAAAAAAAGCCCTTTTGACGAAAATATTTTTCAAGTTTTCTCTAACCAGACTTTTGGTGGGGGAAAAAAACTTTTCTAAAGTTTTTGCTAGTTCTTCTTTAGATTTCTTAAATTCCCAGATTAAATGTCATCTCTTGAGAGAGGCATCTGCGAGGTGTCAAACTGGGGCTCAACTAACTTTTTCTGCAAGAAAAAGGGCCAGAGAATAAATATTTTACATGTAAAATATCTATTATAAAATGGGTGCAAGGTAAGAGTTTATCAAATTATAACTCTTGGTGGTGGTGGTGTAATTATTATAATTTGCTTTAAAGAAAGGTGACGGAGGCTGTAGCAGGCACAGGGAAATAAATGGCTGACCCTTTAGCATCACTTCCTTTTGTTTCTAGGAAGAATCAATGCATGAGAAGAAAACCTTCCAACCTCGTTGCTATAAAATGGCCCACGGTGAACTTGAGTGGCGATGAGAGGCAGCACAGGGTACGAAAACTGCATTAGCGACTGCAGTCCAACATGCGTTTCTTAAGGTCTCTGAGCAACAGTCCCTTGTCATATACCCTGGGGGTCATCACTGTGACCATCTCACAGGGTCACTTAAAGATCAAGTGAGAGCATCCATGACAATCACTGAAAATCTGTTGAGCACTGTGCAGATATAAGCTGGATTTTTGGGTACAATCCCATTTTTTTCAGGCTGGTCAAAAGGTGTGCAAATACCCACCCCCCACCACCATGTATACAAAAAGGGAGCCGTTTGGGGAGAGCTCCTCCGCAGCCCAATAAGCACGAGCCCTGATGTCTCAGCAGCTTCGACTCACCCTGGGTTTCTATGTGAACCACCTACTTCTCCACCAGGCTGTACAACAGAATCGCCGAGGAGCTGTTTGAAAAATGCCTATGGCCACACCCCTCTTAATTATTTAGACTTAATTATTTTAGAGCAGGGCACGCGTGTGCGTGTGTGTGTGTGCACGCGCACGTGATTAACAGCTCCTCGGGTGCTCTAATGGGTAGGCAGGTTTAAGAACAGTCATCTAAAGCAATGGTCTCAAATGGAGGTGAGTCTGTCCCCCTCTCCCCTGAGGACACTGGCCAATATCCAGAGATATTTCTGGTGTCATAACTGGGAGCTGGGTGCGACAGGCATTCAGTGGGTAGAGGGCAGGGAGGCTGCCAAATATCCAACAACCAACAGAACAGGACCCCAGAGCAAAGAATTATGCAGCCCAAAATGTCATTAGTGTGTGCTGTTGAGAGAGGCCACACAGAGGACTGGTTTAAAAGAAAGTCAGCAGCCCTGATCAGTGTAGCTCAGTTGGTCGGCCATCGTCCCGCAAACCAAAATGTCACGGGTTCAAGTCCCAGTCGGGGCACATGCCTAGGTTGCTGGTCTGGTCCCCTATTGAAGTGTGTGCAGGAGGCAGCTGATTGATGTTTCTCTCACATCAATGTTTCTCTCCCTCTCTTTCTCCTCCCTTCCCTTCTCTCTAACAATAAATAAAATCTTTTTTAAAAGTTAAGAAAAAAAAAGAAAAAAGGCAGCAGCTGACTGTACCGTACGAAATCGCTCAGCAATAGCTCTGGTTCCACCGGCTCTCCGGAAACTTGTCACTTCCCCGTTAAGACATGGAGTCTATTTCCCTCTCCTTGAAATGTGAAAGGTCTTTATGATGGCCTCAACAAATGGAATGTAAAGGAAACAACACTGCTTGACGTAGTTACTGAGTGCATTTTTGCACCAGGCCCTGGAGCACTGAGTGGTCCCCTCCTCCCAGGAACTGACACTGTGAATTCAAAGCTAAAGAAACAGTGGCTCATAAATCAAATGTTCTGCCCTGATACTCACCTCAAATTTGCATGCAAAACAATTAAAGGATAATCTTTTGTGACAGCAGAGTAACACATCCATCTCTGAGTGCTTATGGAAATTCAGCTCACAACGATTCTAATTAACGCCCCCAGCTGACATCCTCAGTGTCCTCCACAGACGCCGGCCCCCGGGGTCCCCTGTTAGGTTCGGAATCACTGCCTGAAGCGTGGGACTCCCTGAGCCTTCCCACTGCAAATGGTAAGAAGGTCTAACAGCCAATAAAATACATCCCAAGTGACTAGACCCTTCCACGAAATCAAAATTCTGAATGCAAAAATGGAACTCTCGCCTGAAAGTGGGTTGTCCTTCTTTTGGTCAGCATGAAAATAGAACTAGCGCCTCAGTTCCAGCTTAAGAAGTATTTTTACAATTACGGGGAAACAGTGTTAATTTACTAAATACAGGCAGGGGATAAAATGAGACAAAAAGCCTCTAGCCACCACAGTGACCACAAAGGTTATAGGAGAAATGCAGGCCTCACAAGACCCTTCAATCATTCTTCCCTCATCCACTTAGACATTCATTTTCTTGATGACAAAGGGGGCCCCAGAAGTGCATGGGTGTCCGTCTCTGCTCAGATGGCCTGCCTGCCAGTCTTGGGCTGAGATATAGCATCTTCCTGGCAAATGCTGAAAGCAGAATTGCACAGAGGTAGGCTCTCCAGATTAAGACCGTGTTCCCTTAACTCCCAGCCTTCACCCTGGGAGCCAGCAGAAGCATCGTCCAAGCCACTGCTCTGTTAACAAGGCTGCCAGGCACCAGAGTGGCAGAGAGACCAAGAGGGCGTGAAATCATTACTGACATTGCCAACTGGGACCGACGAGGCCCCAGGGTTTCAGGGAGAAGACCACTAACCACATTAATGTCTTGGGAATGTTTAGATCAATTGGAATAGCTTGCTTTGGATTGGGTTATGGGGCTTGTTTTGTGCTGGGTCCTTTTAAAAATATCTCCTCAGACTTAAAGGCATCTAGCAGAATTTTTTTAATAATAATTTAAAAACTCTACTAAAGTTCTGCTGGTGTTGAAAAACTCTGGGTGACAGCTTTGCTTCTCAACCATTGCTTCTATTTGTGTGTGCTTGCTCTCTGTTTTTTTCCTAATAGTCACATTGACACAGTTCTAATCATATAAATGGTCCTTATAGTTAAGCAGGAATGGATCAAACCACTTTCAAAAGCCCCCAAGGATAAGTCTTCAGGCAGGTTTTTAAAATGTTTCCATCCCAGTTTTGTTTATACTGACTCTATCAGGAGCCCGCACACCACAGCCTACAGGCCAAATCTGGCCCCATTGCCTTTCTCCGTAAAAAAGTATTATTAGAGCCCAACCATGCCCATTTGTTTACGTATTGTCTGTGGCCGCTTTTATGCTACAGAGGCAGAGTTGATTAGTGGTGACAGAGACCATCTGGGCCCACAAAGCCTAAAATATTTACTATCTGAGCCTTTGGAAAAAATGTTTGCCAACCCTTGCTGGAAAGCAGGCCTTGGGGACCAGAATAGCGCGAGGTATTTCATTGCATGTATCCCTACAGTAACTAAATAAGTCTCCGTGTGCGTTAATATCTGTTTGTCCCACTGTATGTGTAAGTCCTGTGAGAGGTAAGGACTGTATCTATCTAGTCCATTGTTTTCTCCTCAGGGCCTCGACGCCAAGGCTAGCACAGAGGATACAAGTAATGAATATTTGTTGACTGAATAAGCTAAGTTGCTAGATAGATTTTGAGTTCTTGAGGGCCATTACATATGTTTCCATCTTGAGTCAGAACCATAAGCTCTCAACAACTGCCCGTTTGCTAAACAATCAAATGCGTAGACTCTAAATGCAGAGAAATGTGTTTTGCAGGGCAATTAATGACCAAGGCAAATCCTGGTCTACGTTGTTATGAATCTCTTCTCTGCCACGCTCGCAGTGCCCATCCTTTCTCTAACTTCACAAAATCCTCTCTGCTTCAAGCCCTGAGAGCCGACGCTTGGCTCTAAGGGTGCTAGTCTCATTGCTTATTTGCAAAGCTGGTCCTCCACCCTGCAGAATCCATCTGTGCTTGACAATCTGGTGCCCAAAAGCCTGCAGGGGCTCCGTGGGTGTGCTCGGCCCAGCATTCATTCCCAAGACACACGGGCATTTGGGCCACTAACACTCATATGCAAGAGAAACCAGGAACCGAGCTGATTCTGGAAGGACACAGAGAAAAGTACTGAGTGCAGGAGACCCCTGGCCTGCCATTCACAAAACGTATCTGTCCCTTGGCTATGGAAGATGGTTTAATATGAAGAAGAGAGAAATCAGACTCTCAAGGAGGGCCACAAGATTTGAAAAAAAGAACTATGAACTTGAGAGTCAGACAGACCTGAGTAGGGATCCAAGCTCCAGTACTCGGTGGCTGTAAACCGGAGCCAATGAATTAATTTCCCTAAGAATAAAAATACCGCAATGGCAAATTGTGTGTGAAATGATATTGTTGAAAGGGTATTGTGATAGATTTAAGATGCCCAACAGTGACAGGTGCTAGATAAACGTACTGCCCTTTCCACTTCATTTTTTAATGCCAGGCAGAGAATGATCTTTGGAAATTTCCACTTACCAAGCATTCCTTTCTTGGAACTGGACAGGCACATGTCCTTCTCTGCACTCGGCAGGGCAAAACTCACCACAAACACCTCCACCCCATCAGCCATCAGGGCCAAACCCAAGACGAAAAAGAGGGTCCACTGGAAGCGCCCGTGGCCACACTCTTCGATGATGGTCTCGTACTGGTGAGCCAACTGCTCCTCATCTTCCATCCTTTCGGCCATCAGGTCTGCTTGGCCCCGCAGGCCGTCTGCCCTGGAGGGCGCCATCTTGGTCTTCTTGGCCTTGACATCATCTGGGTGAGGGATGCCCTGGTACTCGCCCTCGTAGATCTCATCCTCCTCATCGTGGCCTTCTGTGACATCACTCTGCGCGTCCTCTTCTGCGTTGGACTCATTGCCACGGTAATAGCCATCGTTGTGGGCATAGCCCTCGTAGTTGTCCTGATATTTGTAGTCATCCATTCCTCGGTCCCGGGACTGCCTGGTTGCCTCTTGAGCTATATCTCGTGCACCGTGGTACAGGTTCGGGCTGTTTCAATAACCATCATCCATTTTATGTGCAGAGGTTTAAACGTAGAACGTGTTTGGGTGACTTCTCGGGTAGAAGTGACACCTGTATTCTCCCCCCTATGTCTCTCTATTGGGAATCTTTGGAAAATTTCAAATTCTGGCCTAGTCTCCTTCAGTGACCCAGAGATGTTATGTTGGGAGATGTCGATTAGAAATGGGTCCAGCTGGGTTCCTTGACGAGGTGCCAGCAGGGCCTGGCCGCTGGCTGGCTGGCCCGACTTCTTCTGCTACCGAAGGTTAAGCCCTGGGAGTACAGAGGAAGGAAAGAAAAGATGGTTACAAACTGATGAAAGTCCAACAAACGCTCTCAGAATTAAACAAACATATTTACTAATGTCAGTGCTCCGTGTATAAGGTGCAGGAAACTCTTGATGAGACATTTGGATTCACAGTGAGTGAATGAGGGTGGAATCAGTGTGACAAAGAATAAGGAGGGAAAGAAGAGGGTCAGAGAGGTCTTTTGAAGTGTTGATTTATCCATAAAAGGGGCCAAATCTTACACAAGAATAGAACAAAAAGCGGGCGAAGGGTTTCTGAGGCAAGATAATTTTGCGTTACAGATTTTCTGTTAAAACTGATCAAGCCTTTGGCAACAATTCAGGGTTACCACAGCTCAGCTTCTGTTATGAAAAAGCCAGCTTTTCTCACTTTGTTACAAAGGGGATGGATAATTTTTACACTGAGAAATGGGCGGCAAAGAAATGTCCAGGACCATGTTTCCTGGGGCCCACCTTACTTTTCAAACTCAGCCTTGTGGTTTGAGGGCCACTGTGACCTTGTACTTGGCTTTAGATAGGCACAAACCATTGCTGAAGGCCCAGGTGGATACTCAGGTCTCTTCTTTGGAGCTGCTGGAAACCCAATGCCCAGCAAAATCCACCTACCAACAAATACATATGTCACCAACCTTTACAGGTCTCCCTAACACTCCTCAAACCTGCACTGTCCTTTCATCAAGCTTAGCAGATGTCACTCAAAACAGACTGGACACACTTGTTCTCGACATGGCAGCTGGACTCCTCCCCCTGCCCAGAGCACACCGCTGGGTCCCCTGCGCCACACCTGCCTGCCTGGCTCTGCTCAGCCTCAGTCCTGGAGAGACTCCATCTCAGGAAATCACAATGCATTTGTGAATTCAAATAACACAATGCATTTCTTCGGGGGGATGCCCAAGACCGATGGTTCTCTGAGGCAAAGTGGGTCAGAGCCACTCAGAGCATTGGGAGGCCTCATTAGAAATGCAAATCCTGCCCTCCCCCACCAAAGACTCTTAATCTGCAAAGTGGGTGTGGGGCCTGGAAATCTGCGTTTTCCAAGAACACTGCGAGGAACGCAGTGGACCGCACTTCGAGAAACAGTGCTGTAAGAGAGAGCAAGAAATATTTACTAAGAACTGATCCCCACTTGATCTTTTTCAATTTTCCATCAACCCCAGTAAATACTTTGTATTGGACCACGCTGGCCCAAACCACGTCAGATTAATATTCGAGATCTGTTTTTATGATATCCACTTAGGGATCACTGGAGGGACATAAATCACGTGTAAACAGCATGAGAGTTTTGCAGAGAGCTATAAAAAATGGAGAAAGAATGCTAGCTGCCAGAGAACGGGTGTGTTAGTCCCCTTCTGGGAGCTCTGCAAAAACGCCACGAACCTGAAACGATAGAGTGGCAGTCCCAAAGGCACATGAGGGAAATAACACTCAGGACAAAGGTCCTGGGACTTGCTTTGCAGGAAGAAGCTGATCTTCCTCAAAACTGGCTCCACTCACCTGATCCAGGTAAAGAAATAGCTGTGAATGTCAAATGTAGTGGAGGAAGAATGAATTTCTGCCCAGTGTTATTGTTATTCTTTCTCTTTCATTGAGAAACACCCAGTGATGTTTTTGGCATTTTTCAGAGGATACAACTATTAATCCCTTTTAGGGTTATGAGTTGCACGGTGACCACCCCCAGAAGCTACATTGAAGCCCTCATCCCCGGTACCTCAAAATGTGAACTTATTTAGAAACATGGTCTTTACCCTGGCTGGTGTGGTTCAGCTGATTGAGTGCTGGCCTGCGAATCAAAGGGTCACAGGTTCAATTCCCAGTCTAGGGCACCTGCCTGGGTTGAGGACCAGGTCACCAGAAGGGGATGCGCAAGAGGCAACCACACATTAATGTTTCTTTCCTTCTTTCTCCCTCCCTTCCCCTAACAATAAATACATAAAATATTTTTAAAAAAGAACTGTGGTCTTTATAGAGGCAATCGAGTTAAGTGAGGTCATTAGGGCGGGCTCTAATCCAATGTGGTTGGTGCCTTTATAAAAAGGGGAAATTGAAGAGCAGAGACAGACACTAACACAGAGGGAAGATGACGTGAAGACACAGGAAGAACGCAAACTACAAGCCAAGGAACGCCTGAGGCCACCGGAAGCTGTGAGAGAGGCAATGGAAACAATTCTCCCTCACAGCCCTCAAAAGGGACCAACCCTGATGACACCTCGATTTCAGATTGCTAGCCTTCAAAACGGTAGGACGACACATCTCTGTTGTTCAAGCCACCCAATTTGTAGAACTTTGTTATGGTGGCCCCAGAAAGCTAATGCATTCAACAACATTAAGAAACCTAGACTTTATCCACGGAACAGCAATAACGAAACATCCGGAAGCTGAACTGCTGACTGAGCGCTAAGGCGGGCATCCGACAAGCCACACCTTCTGTGTTGTCCCAGCCAATAGGGAGGCCAGGTTAGCCTTTCCATTTCACAGATGAAGACATTGAGGGCTACGAGGACGAAAGAATGTACTCCAGTGAACACAGATAATTAATCTTAGGGATTGATTCGAAGCGAAATTAAAACAAAAACAAAAAACAAACATTAGGGGTGATGTACAGTGGAAGGGATTGGGACTCCCTCCCAATCTCTCTGGTCCTGGAGCCAAATCAAGGTCACAGGCTGTGTTCTTGAAGAGCTAAGATTGACATTGAGTTTCTGGTTCACAGGCAACAGTTTGTTCCCCTGACCTCAAAAAACATTCCCCAGGATCTTCTATGTTTGAGTCACTCTGATAGACATGACATGACTTGATCTCCCTTCTCAGGAGGCCTACGTCTCATGAGACAGTAAAACAATACAAAGCATCATGCAGTGATATAAAAAAAGGACAAGCTTAATTATTAATAATGTTATCTTTCATTCATTGACTACTTGCCTTGTGACTGGCTTCCAGGTACTACACTAAGTTTATCATGTGCTTTACATCTTTTATCCTGGATAACAACCCTGGAGGACCCCACTTTCGAGTGCTGACACAGCTAATTCCTACTACATGTGTGCAAGCTACTGACCACTCCGCGCCTCAGTTTCCTCATCTGCCACATGATTAAAATGGTACCTCCATGGTAGGGTCATTGTGAAGATTCAGTGTGATAACCCATGAAGGGCACAGTGCCCAGCACAGACACGGTCAATATACATTTGTACTTATTATCATTTTTCTTGCTGGTATTAGTGTTATCATCTGAAGAAGTGTTGATCAGTAAAATGTAGCCAGGATCTCAGCTTGAGCTCAAACTCTCCGCCTGAGACTTGAGGCCCATCTGGGCTGGGTTGGGGAACGAAGTGCCGAGAAAAACAAACTGACATTTCGTTACCCGTGAAAACTGCTGCCTCTTAAAAATGTTCGAGCACTACTCTGTTCAACATTCTCCTGTAACTCTTACATTCTATTAACCCCTGAAGCTATGTTATTTGATTCAAAACCGCTGTGTGGTAAACGCTTGTTCGTGATTAAATATCACAGAGAACAAAGCTAAAAATAATACTATAATTAAATGATGTAATGCTTCCCAAAATCTGCCCTGTGAAACATTAGGTCTTTACTATGCTCATTTAATAGGGGGAAAAAAAGAATTCTGAGTTGAGGAAACCTTGAATACTCTATTCACCATTTTCTTTCGGAAGCTTTATAGCGCATTTTGCTATGGTGAAGGCCGTGCGAAGAGCTGAATAAAACCTATTTCACATCACAACGAGCTACCACAACACACCCTTCTGAATGGCTGTAATGGGCAGGCAGACAACAGCAAGTGTTGGCTACGGTGTGATGAACCAGGACTCCTGGGCATTGCTGCTAGGAAGGAAAAATGGTTCAGCCACTTTAAAAAACAGTTAGGCAGTTTCTTAAAAATGCTACACATATCTCAAAAGCAACATTCACAAACTGCTTAGCCATTCTTTGGCAATCTGATAATTTTTAGATATTTAGAATTATTCCAAGAGATCCCACGGTACTGTGCACATATCTCTGTTATCATTTTATGTTGTAATTACACAGGTGTCTCTCTGCCAGGAGATTTTTCCAGGATAAGATAAAGTGCAGGATTTTGCTTATTTTTGAATCCCCAGCACCATATACAGAGTCTTTGCGCAGTAAAAGAGGTTAATAGTTATTCTGGGCCTGGCTGAAAGTAAGTCAAAACTGGCCCGCGAGCCAGAGTGCCCACGCGCTCGCCGCACACTGACCGACCGGTCTGCCTTTGCTTTAAAAGTCTGGTCAGCTGACATCCTGAAGAGGCACCTTTCACGAGAAGCCCTTCACTCTCCCTCCCCTACTGGCCTCCTGTGAACACCAAGTTTCCAGCTGAGATCATCAGGGGTGTGAGTTACTTGTTGCCAACTTCCTGACTGTAAAATATATCTTGACCACCAGCAACGCCTCCTGAAACACACTACTTGGCGGTTCTGGGGCAGGTTGCATCGACCCGGGGGCCGAAAATGCCAGGACTCATCTGGCTGGTATTAGGGGACAGTGTTCCTGAGGCTTCTAGCAATCGGTGCCTGCCCACTAGTATGACATCAGAAGTAGTTCTCTCTTCTTTAGGTGCATACATGATGTTCCATTGTGTCATATACTTGAAACGGATACAATAGCATGTGTCGAATATACTTCAGTTTTTAAAAAGAGGGAAGGAAAAAAGAAGTACTTCTCTCTTCTTTGCTGGATCATCTAGTGTGTTAAAAACAGAAAGCTAGTTTCCCAGGCATGAGAAACAATTGATTATTAAATGAGAACCAAACCACGTGATCTTTTGTTGGAGAAAAAGAGAAATACTTTCACGTCGCATTCAATCTTTTAAATTAATGCCAGCCCTAATTTGAATGTTGAGAATTATTCTTTGTTTAAAATACAAAAGCAAGATAACTTAAGGAGAAGTTAATCAAAGCATTATTTAGAAAAGTCAAACCCGGAAAACAACCCGCAGGCCTAACTGCAGGGGCTAGGTACTAAATGTTAGCATACTTATACCGTTAAATATTATGGTGACATAAAAACCATGGTTTTTGAAGGATCTTTTTTTTTCTTTAAAGAAAATGATCACACTCCAATAGGTGAAAATGCCAGATAAATCATACATACACTGATATCATTATACCAAGTTTCCAAGATGTTCTATAAATGTATTTACACTATGCAAATGTCTCCGGCAGGATGATCTGTTCAGATGCTAATATTTGCCTAGACTCCGAAATGCTAATTTTCCCCCTCTCGGTTCCTTTGTGTCCTGAAGCCAGGCCAGTGTGGTTCACTGTGTGGACCTCAAACCACCCTCCGGAGAATCCCTCAGTGCCAGTTAAACACCGATTCCCGGGCCCCATTCCAAACCTTGTGAAACAGGAGAGGAACAGAAATCTGCTTTATTCGCAAGCTCGTCAGGTAGCTCTTGCCCTCACGCAAAGATAAGAACCTCTGGCCAGTGCTCTTCCTCCCCCAGGAAGCAGCTAACAATTTCTTAGGGATTCAAGGGCAAGGCCAAGCAAGCCTGCAGCCAAGTCCTCAGCCAAACCAGGCCCTTCCAGGAGCTGAGCTAGCAAGGGACCCATGCTTTGATTTGTAGGGCCGGCGCCCTAGCCCTGGGGCAGGGGTACTCGTGGGAGGAGGATGTGAGTTCCCTGAGAGGGGGCAGAACGCTGTCCCTGTCACAGCAGCACCCTGAACGAGGGGCAGCTGTGGAACCCCAACAGAGACTAGTCCCTCCGCGGCTCTGGCATCATCAACGGGGTACCGCCCCCCAGTACCACCTGTAAGCAGAATCAAGAATTGTTGAGTGGGTCACCATTTTCGTCCAAACCAGAGCTGCCCAGCGGATGATGGCAAGCCCGCTCCTGCAGCCAGTACTGACTGGCAGAAAGGACAGGAAGAGCCCCTGTGGCTGCAGCCATGGACTAAGCAGGCCCCCCTCTGTTTAGGGGACCACTTAAGGGTTCCAGTGGGGTGCAGAGGGAGGTCCTAAAAGTGACTGATAATGGCCATCTTACCAACCCTACTATAACTTGAGGAAGAAAAATGGTTCTAATGCCTTCATGTGACGTTGTAACGCAAATTCTTGTCCACTGTGTACATGGAACAGACAGATACCAGCTCTGCCGCTTCAAGCTCAGATAATCAGAGCCCCTTGTTTGACCTTTAAACTTCAGCATCTTCATGTGTAAAATGCAGAGAATATGGGTTTCTTTTAGTTGCATTGTTATAAGAATTAAATGAGGTTAAATGTTCAAAAAGCTTGGCACAGTGCCTATCACCAAGAAAGAGCGAAAGGAAGAGCGAAAGAAAGGAAGAGCGAAAGAAAGAAAGAAAGAAAGAAAGAAAGAAAGAAAGAAAGAAAGAAAGAAAGAAAGAAAGAAAGAAAGAAAGAAAGAAAGAAAGAAGGAAAGAAAGAAGGAAAGAAAGAAAGCAAGCTACTATCAGCTGTGGCTGGTGTGGCTCAGTGGATTAAGTGCCTGCCTGAGAACCAAAGCGTCACTAGTTCAATTCCCAGTCAAAGCACCTGCCTGAGTTGTGGGCCAGGTGCCAAGTAGGGGGTATGTGAGAGGCAACCACACATTCATGTTTCTCTACCTCTCTTTCTTCTTCCCTTCCTCTCTAAAATTGAATAAAATATTTTTTAAAAATAACTGTTATCATATAAGTGCACAACAAACAGATAGGCATTTCTATATACTCCCTAACCTCTGCACTAATGAAAACCAAAGCCAACAAGAGCCTTCCTCTCACCCCGCAAGCAGCAAATCTGCAGCTGTCTTAGGCGAGGCCCTCTGGGTTTTTAGTGCTCCACTCTGCTGGGCCCTGTCCTGAACCCCCTATGTGCTGAAGAACTAAGGTCAAGAGACAAGCCTTCCACGCCATCCTCAGGTGCTTCTACCCTGTTCTCTATCTCCTGCTCACTCATGACTAGTGACAGAGGGCCACTCTTCCCCCAGCTCATTGTGAGGGTCCCCACTCCCCCACCCTGCTTCTCAGATCTATACGTAATCACTCTGTGACTGCATTTCTGCAATGCGGGTGTATTGAAATGTCTCCTTCAATCAAAATGACCGTGGGTGTTTCACTTCCTCAAAGTGGGAGCTTGGATGCTAAGGGTGCTACCTGTCAACACTGAGTGGTTGACTTGTGTCCCCTCCTTCTCAGGTCACAAACTGCATATGCTTAAATCAATACACCATCTCTGCCTTCTCAGCACAAGTCCCATGTATGTCCTTGAAATAGTCATTTTGTTAGTTAACCCACCCCACTACATTCCATTTCCTATCTCCATCTCCTAATTCCTGGAATTACTCAGCCTCGAGGTGTGACTGACCCTGTGGTCCTCCTCTGCCCCCAACTCTAGTGTATTACGTCTCTATAGGCAGTCCCTTCCTTCTCTCCATCTGGCCCCTCATTGAGCTTTGGCAAAGTATAAACTTTGTGATTAAAAAGGGCTAAAATATTGCCAAGAATGCAAACTTAGTGCTAGAGCCTAGCATTTTGTACGTGTACAGTTCTGGGCTCCACTCCAAATCTTAGAGGAACAGCAACAGAAAAAGGGAAAGGAAAAAAAATCCCTGTATGAGCTTGATTATGTCTTCAGGAGCTTTCTCACACAATCACATTTAATCCTCCCAAAGGCCTGGGAGACGGGTTTAGGAGACAAGCTCAAAGAGGCCAAGACAAACGCCCAGGATAACACACCTGGGGAGAAGCAGAGCCGGATTCGAACCCAGGTCAATACCCCGCCTCGCCTGCAGCGGTCTCTGGGCTTCCCCACATCACCACAGAACATCACGTGTTATCTCAGTCTGGCACCCGACAGGCTCAGCTAACTGAGTGAGAGAATTCCTCAACAGGCTTCTTTCCACGGTGTGGCTGTTCCCTGTTGAAATCACTCCTACATATCTGGCAAGGAAAGATTTCAAATGATGTCAGCATTTTTTTTTAAACTCTGCTTAAGGCAGCCAAAGCAGTATTCACATGTCACCATCTGCCTTGCAGCTGGCTGCCTAGATGGTAAGCAGCTCTAGGGCAGACCCCATCTCTCACGGGTCCTTGTCTCCCAAGTAGCAGGCACCAGGACTCCGCATTGGTAGGCACTGAGTAAATAGGTTACTACGCGAGAAAAATGAAGAGGAGATTAGACTCCTGCCCAACAGAAGCCCAGAGCAGTGGAAACTCCATAATCCATCACAGCATCCTTTGGTTTGTCCTTGGATACGAAAGCGGAGTCTGAGAGAGCTATGTCCTGGAGTCCTGAGTGGAATAGAAGGAAGGAGGCGGGTGGGAGAGCGCCATCCTGGATGACAGGAAGAAGATCATTTTTTTTTAAAGCATGCATTTTCACTGCCCTCCTATTGCTAAATTTCTTTATTATAGAGGGTTGTCATACACAAGGAGGGGGGAAGATTCAGAAGACCCAGCAGGGATATTTTCACAAGCGCCTCAACAGCTACTGGAATCACTCTAGAAACAGATGGCACATCACAGCAACAAGATGCATGAAGGACAGCCCCCTCCCACGCCCCCACCCCACCCCGCTCGGGCTTCACCAGGGTCCACCCCTGGAGCTGCCTGCTGCCGTCATCAGGGGCCCTGAAACCAAATTCACAAGGTCTTTCTGTGTTCCTGAATACCACTTGTCATTAGCAAAATGATTCTGGGAAACTTCCACCTCTGGAAATCAACTAACCCAGTGTTGTTTTCTTTTCAAAGGGAAAAACAATACTTTCCTCTTCATTAGGAACCACACAGTAATGTTTCCCCTGAGGGATCTAAGGGAAGACGAGGTACTTTGCAAGCTGCTGTGCACATAAATAGAAATGTAGATCCACAACTTTTCTCAACACGGAGTGGTCTCTGCTGGGGGATTTGAAGCCAGCCGCTCAGACACCAGTAAGTCTGGACCACCCCGGAAAAGCTGCAGCCGCTTCCACTGGACTCGGAGACCAGGGCCAGGCTGTTGATTCCAGCTGACCAAGCAGACTTGGTGGACATGCCCTTTGTTTACATGATGAACTGGACAAGCCACTGCCTCACTGGGCACCTGGCCAAAGAGGCTGCTTTTAGTTACAGGGACCGGGAGGATTCCTTACGGAGCCCGTTTTTTGCTCTTGACTCAGGATGCTTCCCACAGAGGTTCTTCAGCCCCAGCTTTTTAAGTGTTCAGCAGAAAAAAATGGTTTAAAGGAAACCACTCATGGTTAAGTTCTGCGTCTCATAGATATCATCTGGCCCATGGTCCCAACGGACTTGTTGCCTTCTCACCCTCTTGGGCCTCTCTGGAAGACATCCCCGGGACTGGATCACAGTCTGTCTCCTATGGGGAGGATGTACCTCCATAAGAGATCCTAACATTAGAATATTGGACTTCCAAGCTTCTAAATTGATCAGAGGTCCCGTTTTCCTTTCTCTGGATACCCCTGACTTTAAACTTGCTCTTTTTATAGTATAACCGAGCCAAGAGGAAAGATAAAAAGTACTACATCTAACTTTTATATCCTTATGAGAATAAGAGTTGACAAACCAGAGGCCCACTCAATATCGTCTTAAAGAAACAGGACAGTAAGAAGGTGTGATCCCAAGCACTGACTGAAGCTTACTGTAGTGGGCGCTGGCGGGCTGCACACAGGCCTCCACACACGCCCGGACTCCGGTTCCCCCGCTGCCGTCAGTGTGGGGTGCTCTTAGTTATCCCTGCACGCTGCCGGGACCAAAGGGAGTGGCCTGAAGACTTGCTTCCCAGGGGAGGTAAGGCCTGAGCCTGACTTTGAAAGGTGACTAGGAAGTGGCCAGATGGACAGAGTGGAGAGGTGGAAAATGCTTGGCTAGAGTTCCCATTGTCCTCAAGACAGAGGGGCCCACATGACCATTTCCCCCCCAAATAGAGCCAATAAGTAGTAAAAGCCAAACATAAAATGGTATTATTGCATCCACCCTTCTCTCTGACACTGGGGAATCCATGATACATCTAAAAAGAGCGAGAAAGGCTTTCAGTTCATTTATGCAAAATAAATAGACCCGAGTCCAGCCCATCTGACCTTGTCATGCATCTGTCTCCGATGAGTGGTGGGCTGTCACCCCGGACCACAGGAAACCCCGTGCTGACCTCCTGGCTTTCCCAAACCCTGCCGAGAGCCCCGAAGCTCCCTTCCTTGCCCTCCAGGCAAGAGTGTCCAAAAAGTAATAAACAGGAAGTGGTATTTACTTTTTTTCTAATTATATTTGAATAGACTTCAAGGCCATATGGCTCAATAAATATCCCTAAACTCTCGACCTTGCTGTTCTTATCAGTTCTGCTGGAGGAAGAGCATTTCAAAGGTCAAACGCTTGACTCTGGCAGGCAGATCAATTCTGCCTACATCTCAGTGCAGTGGTCACGAAGACCAGACACAGAAGTAAGGCACTGACGCCCTCAGCAGGAACCTTACTGCTTGGCGAATGACTAAATATCAGAACTCCTATAAACGGTAGGAGAGGCTCAGACATCTGTGGGATGGAGGCACTTCCTGGATCTTTATGTACCTTAGATACATGAATATGGGAAGTCGGAACCAAAGGTCACAAACAGTTAAGAAGAAAGCTGGGCTGTGAGCTGTCAGGCCTACTTGTCTGCCTGGGACACCCACCTGAAGCCCCTCGGCCCACAGGCCCAGCCCCAACCAGTCCCCAGTCAGAGTAAAGCAAACTTAGCCCCCAGCTGCCACGCCAGCCTGAAAGCACTAAGCCCATCATTCTTATGACAGGCCTGGTCCTGTGCTTGGCTAGAGTCCCCATTGTGCCCCCCTCGGTCTCCCCTGTGGACTCACCCCACAGTGACACTTTTCCTCATTAACAGTCCCAAGTGGCATAGCACATGTTTTAGTGCAATTTCATGTCAACCAGCCTCCGTAGGCACACTTCATTCAGCAGGCAAAAGTGTTCCTCAATATTAAACCACGGGGTAATTCACAACTTTGCTGATTTTTCTTCTTCTCTATCTCTGGTGTTTATCCAGGGTGTACGTGCTGAACGCACCTAGGAATGTTCACAGTCGCTTTACTCACAATCACCCCAAGCTGGAAGCAACCCACCTGCCCAGGGGCATTATCCCCACTTTATCAAAACAGGAAATGAAGTCCAGGTCCAGAGGTGTGAGTGGGTTAGCCCAGGGTCACACCTTTACAAGGCAGAGCAGAAGGGGGAAACAAAGCGTTCCCATACTTTGTGTGTTGTTGTATCAGTATTTTTCACCCCGCAAGTCACTGAGCCAGAACTCCCTGCTTCTCTATCCTACCATGTCTACTTCCCGGAAACATCGTCTTCTCTCTCTCGTACAAGACAATAAACAAAACGACCAGGGGTCGATCCCAGCTGACTTTGCCTAAATTCAATTCTCTCCTCCATTGGCCCAACACTCCAGTGTCCCGTGCCCTGGCTGGACGCCTATAAGAAAGGAAGCTCTCTGATTCGTCTAGACCCTAATAATCAGTGAGCTAACACAAACATGGGTTGCAATTCCCACATTTATACTAAGAAAAGAGGGAAAACTTTGTGGGTCCTCACAGTTTTTAATTTAGGTTCGACAGATGTGTAATCAGGCTGTCTCCGAGACAACAAGCACATTCGTTTCACTTAAATCTAGCCCAGTGACCCCTTTTGTGGCCATTTTACATGGACTTCCCTTGAGAAGTCGTTCTCCTGTTAGTATCAATGGACAGGTATGAAAGCTGAGTATTTTCAAGAACTAGGATGTGAGACAACTCTGAGGGGATGAAAGCTGCTCTTATTCCTTGTCGGCGAGATGTCCTTGTGCTTTTCTCACATATTTAGATGTCTTCAAAGGCCTCGAATTTTTTTAAATGCGTGGTGTGGGTCTTCTCTCGGGTCTGCCTCTCCTTGCTTTGACCCGGCAAGTGAAGTCGCCATCTGCTCTGCTCCAAGGAACCGCAGGAGACCCAAGACGGGCTCAGTGTTCCAAAGGGGGTTCCCTGGCTCTGATGTTGATTTTCTTTTCCTTTCTTTTTTTAAATACCCAATTTGGAAAATGTCAGGGCGGAGCCAAGTTAAATTAACCCAGCCTCCTTGGACAGGAGAGGCTAAGGGTACATGTCAACAGGTACATTTTCAACAATCTGATGCTGAGGTGTTACCATACCACAAGGCAGGGCACCAGGCAGATGTGGCAAACACTCCCTAGAACAGCTTCTCTTCCCAGTGCACCTGCAGGGCTCCTTCCATCTTTCTGCCTTCTCGGGCTCACCTCTCCTGCCTCCCACTCACGCATTTTCAAGAGCTGAACAGGGTACATTAGGAAACACAGATGCCTAAGAAGCAGATGCCGCACTGAGTACCAGTGACTGCCATGTACTAACAGACAGAAAACAAATTAGAAACCGGATTTTTTTTTTCTGCTTCAGGGAGGAAAAATGGGGGTGCGAATAATGTTTGGTATGAGAACAGCCACAAAGCTGAAAGTGACAGGTTTGAACTGCCCAGGCCAACTCACTGCCTCCATGCTTCCCGGCCTCGGCAGCCGGCACAGCAGGTACTTGGAAAACAGCACAGCTTGGTTTCTAGCTCCGAACCACACGCGAGTCCCTATGGCCCATCTCATAAAAAGAAGCTGCTGAAAGTCAGTGATTTATTCACAGCAAAAAATTTCCATGATTTTGTGGAATGGAAGAAAATCTCACTTGTCCCTTTTCTTCCATTCCTTTTGTAAAAGGAAAAAATTGTCAAAAGTTTTAGAGCCATATTAGGGGAAACTCACTGACTAGCCTCTTATATGGAAACACATCAAGAATGTCACATGTTCTCATGCACAACTTCATTAATTTCTTATCACATCCATTGTAAAATACATATTGATATTATCTCATTTTATATGAGAAACTTGAAGTTCAGAGAGGCCAAACGTCGCTTCTAAGACTGACCACAGACCTTATCATAGAAACACTAGACTCAAGAAGTCATATTTACAAAGACTAGCAGGCCAAGGTCAAAGTCTAGTCAAGAAGAGGGTTGAGAGGAGCTGAACAAAAGTTTGATCAAGGAGGGAGTCATTGTCAGTTGAAAACAGAGGAATAAAACAATATGAACCAAAACAAATTCAGAGTACCAACCTTAACATCAAACTACACAGAATTTAAATTAAAAATTATTATATGTATAAAGATGATATATACTGATAGAAAACATACTAGACTAATAAACTATAATAGTCATGAACATAATGCTCTAAATAAGACAGTACTAAAATGTTTGCTGCACCATTGGTAGAACCACAGGGAAGTGGATGAGTCAGCCACTGTGCTAGAGATTTTAAAACTCCCTTCTGAGAAAAAATTAAGCAGACAAGAAAAAGTCATATTGTAGAACTAAGAAAGTTTGTGTGTATAGGTGAGTTGATACATATGAAATATTTGCAAAAATTTACAATGTACCAGGTCACAACAGAAGCCTCATACCTATTAGTATCTTATCATAAAGTAATAAAATTAAAAATCAACATTACATGTCTGAAAATAAGAAATATCCTGTCTTTGAAAGAAAGATGAAATAAAATAGAAAGTTGAAGATACTTGGAACTGAATAAAAAAGCACTCTTTTGGTATAGTAAGTATAACTATCAATAGACACTGATTTCTAAAAACTACAGGAAAGAAGAAAATAGCTGCATGACTATTATTGTTATTATTATTATTAATAGTAGTAGTATGGTATTATAGTTTTAAATTAAATACAAATATAGTGAATCAAAGCTTCAATTATATGTTTCAGTTCTTCTTCAAAAGCTGTAAGCACCCAAACACCAGCCTTAACAGAAATAGTGTTTTGTAAAGATGAAAAACCACAAATCCCAACCGCTACTTCTTAGTAAAGGACTGTAGAAAAGTATTATATTAGATATAATTTACACTCAATAAAAATTATTCAAATCCAGTTATCTTTGTAGGAAAGAGAAATTTTTATTTATTGCCACAATTAAAAAAATCAAATTATTTCAAGATTATCACGGTTTTTCTAAGCATCGAAACAATATTTGAAAGATATTACTCTACAAGCCACAAGAACTTTACTTTAAATACTGTGAAGTATTTTTCAATGTTGGGTTATATATCAGGAGGTGCCTTTCAGAAAATAAACCCAGGGTCACTTGTTTCATATGCAACAGCGACTTTCAGCACAATGGACAGCGACCTTTTAACCTGCTGTTTCCTGATGCTGATGCTCAAGCAGGTTGAAATGCTCTCCTAGCTGTTGTCAGATACAAAATTATGGACTAAACATGAGACTCTGAAATGCATCTTTTACTGAGGAACAGTTAAGAGCATTATAGATTTTATTTACCCATGCATAAATCTATTGAGAAAGGAGAAAGAAGTATCCACTTGCAAACATGGAGAAATATTTCCTCAAGCAGTCACACCAGATAAATAATTCACCTCCAACAATATGCCCCAAAGTGTGATGCCAGTGGGGTTTTTTTTATTTTTTCTTTTAATGCGTGTTCGTGCATCCAGGGATAAATGGCTGGGAAATGTTAATACCTGTCGGTTCTTCTTTAAAATATGCCTTGTGCATGACTCAGGCCTCCTCCTGCACCAATTAATTAGAAGCAGAGGGCGTGTTCAAACATCTTTTTCAAGTGCAAAAAATAAGTGTACTTCTAAAGGGCAAACAAGCCCCAAAATCAATCTCTTTTGTATCACTGCTTGATATTGCATGCTTCCACATTAATTGCCTAAGAAAGGCTTATCTCATTGTTTGAAGTTCAGTACACATTTAGGATCTTTTCACATTTCTACAACTTGTCCGATAACTCTGCTGGTAGGTGTGATTACTGCCTCTTAAAATTTAGAAAACCAAGTCTCAGACAGGGCGACTGATTTGCTACAGGACACACAGCAAGCACACAGTGGAGCTGGACTTTGCCACCAGCTTTGACTGACGGCGCGCAGGATGCTTTTACTGTTGGTTGTGATGCTGTTCCTCTGTAAGATGCTTTACAAATAATTTTTGCTCAGTGGTGTAGCTCATAATGAAACATAAAGAAATGAATTTAAACTGTGTCATTAGTTCTACTTACATAAGCATGTTTTTAAATATTTTATTTATTTTATTTTTAAACAGAGGGGAAGGGACATCAATGTGTGGTTGCCTCTCACGCACCCCCCCCACCCCGCCCTGGGGACCTGGTCCACAGCCCAAGCATGTGCCCTGACTGGGAATCAAACAGGTGACCCTTTAGTTCTTAGATTGATGCTCAATCCACTGAGCCACACCAGCCAGGGCCATTTTTAAAAAAAACCATGTTCATGACAATGAGTTGCCAAGTAAGTCCACTGAGAACTTCTAGTTAGTAGCTTTGGATGTCATAAAAGAAATTCGTCTCTGACTTTTTCCATTCCTTATCTCGCTAATAAAAATCCAGATTGGTCAAGACACATTTCGTAAGAAGGCTAAGGAGGCACATCCATGCCAAACCCCTTCTTATTCAGAAAAGAAAATAGTGTAATAATCCCTAATTAAGACTCCTGTTTATAATGATGAAGATAGAAAAGGGAAGGAGCTGGGGTCCAGAGACAGCCTCAGACAGGAAGGAGCCCATCTTAAGGAAGGTCTGGTCACCCCCCATTAGGATGTCAGGACAAACCGATGATAAAACACTGGTTACCCTCATAGAGTGGCTTTGGGGGGATGAGGCAGGATCTGCAGTCAGACCCCAGCAACATGACCTTGGGCAAGTTCCTTAACCTCCCTGAACTTTACATTCCTCACCTGGGGAAAGAAGATAATAAACTGGCTGGGTATTGTGACAGTGCAATGAGCTACTGGCTTTAGGGCGAGGGTGGAACAAATGCTTGCCATGGACATCATCTTAGTCACTTTGCAATTCGGCAAGTTCACTTTTGAAAATATTCAGTGCTGTTTTTCCCAGGAAACCTCAAAGGACACTGACCTTGGGGTGTGAAGGGCAGGGACACCTTTGTTTCATTCCATTTATTTACATATGCTTTGCTGGCAGGAACTAGAATACAAGCTCTGGACAAACGAGACCAGGACTTCTCTTCAGTGTGAGGGAAACAACGACACACCTTATCATGTTAAAAGAACTACATGCAAAAATTTAAAAAAAAAGAAATGTACTTCACATTTTTGTGAATTAGGAATGAAAATAAATTTGATTTCAAAGAGGTTATTTTTTTTGTTCTTAAAGTCTTTGAGTTGATAATTCAACTGGATTGACAGAACATCTGTCTCAGAAGAAAGTTCCAGGGACAGGATAGAATAAACTCCAATATCATCTCTCTCTTAAAATGAAAGCAACTTTTATAAATATTTATCTTAAGTGGACTCAAAATAATTTTATTATACAAACATTAGTAGACCAAGCGTATATGTCTATTCTCTTGGGTACATTTGTGCAAAATAGTCTGAGAAAACTTAAGGCACCATGGTGACATTTTGACTTTGAGTTTTTAAGCAAACATTTGAGGAGATGAAAGGCAATTGCTTCTGACTGCTTGAATTCTGAATAAAGTGGTGAAGGTCAGATAGATAAGTTGGATGCCAACGATAAAACGAAACATATGGCTTTGAAGTAACAGATAGTCATGAGTCAGCACTTTTCAAGCTCACAAAGGGAGAAGCAGCTGACAAGCAATGGAAAAAAACAAGCTAAAGAAGAAAGAAAGTGGGGAACAGAAAGTCCTGGGGTGATGAATCAGAAGCCAGTGTAGGTTCCAAAAGCAGGACCTTCGGGAAAACTCTACCAAAAAAGGGACATTTTAGATAGCATTATCAAAGCCAACATTTTTTCCCAAGAAATAACTGGCACCTATTCATCAAATTTCACCTTAACTGACACCCATTGCTCATGATGCCCAGTAAGGTATTAGTAGGGAGCATTTGTTAAAAAGTGCCTATGTGCCAAGCACTGCACTAAGCATTTTACACATATTCTCTAATCCTCTGAGGTGGGAACCACTAACATCACCATTTTTCACAAGAGAAAACAAAACTCTGAGAAATTAAACAGTTTGCCTAAGGACACGCAGCAAATCAATGGCGGTGATCGGGTATGAACCAGGATATGTGATTCAGAGCCCATGATCCTAACTACAAAATTGTACTTCGGTATCCACAATGGAGTAAATTGCTTGAAAGCTGAACGAAAATGTTCATACAGCTCAACCTAATGAAATGAAAAAGAAAGAATTCCCTGTGCAGCCTGCTTCCTTCAATAGCAAAATCTCATTCTGTGATGATCCATTCGGTTCTCACCAAGGCTTACCAAGGTGACACCCCAGGAGAGTCCATAGCCTTGGGAACAAGAATCCCACAGCATCAGGGACTTTCTTAAATGAGGTAGGGTTTTCTTCCTGTAAACACTGCTTCTTACTAGCTTAAGGCATTTTTTGAATTTTAATTTTAGCTCCTTATTTTTAAATAATGACTCACCCTATTAACCAATTAGATAAACAATGGACAAGCGGGAGAATTAGTTTGACGACCATCCTGAGGTTGTCACTTCTTTGAGTAAAGGGGTTGTCATCTGTCACTTTTAGCATTTGGGAGTTATAGTTGTACCTTTATCGGATTATTTGCAAAGTACTGTAAGAAACTTCATAGCATCTGGTCTCTTAGAACCAGATAGATTTTAGTTCAAGCTGGATTATATATTTCTGCAGTCTATAATCTAGAGAGAAAGAGAGAGAAAGACATATATACGTATATTTACATTAGAGGTGCTTTTAAGACCTTAAATCTATTATAAAAGACAAGCAGAGAAAATAAACACTGAGATTCTGCACTTTCTTCTTTCATTTTTGGATACTTACATATCTTAAATAGAAGACTGTCTAGAACCACCTTTATGCCTGGCCTTCTGATTTTAAAAAATGCATAAAATTAAAAACATACTGACACTTCAAAATAAACTCAATTAGGAGAAACAGGCTTGTATAAAAGAGAAGGATATTTCTGCTATGACTGATTTAAAGCAAGAATCAGTTCAAGTGCTTTTCTTTTAGAAATCTCTCAAGACAGGAGGCCATCCCTCTAATCGCCGTGTGCTAGAACACCTGCTTTGCTTCGGGTCCTGCCCTAAATTTAGTGCCTTCCATTGTGGCAGACACACCTCAAGTGCTCAATTAATATTTGTCAGTGCATGCAAAACATGAATAACTGAAAAGAAGTTCTCTCGAAAAGCTCAAAATCAAGATGTTCCTATCCCAAGAGTCTCAAATGAGACTATGAAACCGGAATATAGTTCCATTGATGACGACAGCATCGCTGATACTATTCAGACCACGTCCATGAACTTGAGTCTCGTGGAGGCCACTCAGCTTTGGTTATTCTGAGCCACCACCCTGTGCCATAGGTCCAGCTGGGCCATCTCTCACATGCGTGCCACAGACCACAAGGGCATCAGGCAAGATGGGTCAGCACTGAGTCATAGCTGGATGACCAAGTCCAACCGCTTGTTCTGATGGTAGAAGACAGGAGCGCCTCTTTGGGTCTTTGCTTTAAAGTGTTCCTCTAAATTTTCCTGTCCCTACCACCTTTAAAAATGCCATCTATGAAGGGGGAAAACCCAGAATTCTGCTAGATAGTAGTTAACCACAAACCAGGCCCAGAGAATATTGCATTGTTAAGTTTGGAAGCCGTCACAGAGAATTGTCATTTATCTGTATATCCAGGGGCCCTAAGATTTGTGCTGTCGTTTAATGCTTGCTCTATGGAGCACCTACTGCGTGCCAGTCACTGTAAGCAGACTGGAGAGAGTTCCTACAGATTCCGCCCTCATGAAGTCCTTATTCTAGGCAGGAAGACTACAAAGATAAAATCACACAAAAGCAAAGGAGAAGGCATCATTAGGAGTAAGTTACCAAGGACTTTACCTCGCCCCCAGGGAAGACTTCTCTAAGGAGGTGGCCTTCGAGATGAGAGCCAATGGCTGGAAATTAGCTAACAAATAGCTATGATCACCATATAATCCCAACTACATACAAATTAGAATTAAGTTACCTGAATAAACACGGGGAAAGCTGGCCATCACTTGAACTGTCTAGATACCACAATTTGATTTTCTGTCGTGAACTATGGAAAAACCCAGCAGAGCACCAAAGCAATTGACCAGAAAAATATTTTTGCCTTAATTATATATACACACCATGGAAAGTAGTTAGATAGGAACTGTATATACAGCTGATGAGCTTCACCACCTCAGCTGGTCCACTTACATCCAATTTTAATATCCAGGTTAAGAGCCGACTTGTTATAGGTCAAAACTTTGAGGCATAATTCTCCAAAACTCTTCACACACCATGGCGGATTTCATTACAGGTTGTTTCCTTGCTTGTAAGATGTCATCTAGCCTTCCCCATGGACTCAGTTCTACTGTTGAATCACTTTTATTGCTCTGCACAATCATTTTGCTGTGTAATTGCCCAGACATTCATCAAGATGACAAAGGAAATGAGAGTCCCTGTCCCAAAGCTGTATGAATGTCAATGAGCAAACAGATCAAAGAAGTAAAGAAGACATTCACTTGTGATTAACGGAAAAACAGCCCCGGCTTGTGTAGCTCAGCGGTTTGAGCATCGGTCTGTGAACCAAAGGGTCGCTGGCTTGATTCCGCCCCCAGTCAGGGCACATGCCTGGGTTGTGGGCCAGGTCTCCAGTAGGGGGTGCGTGAGAGGCAACCATATATTAATGTCTCTCTCCCTCTTTTTTTCCCTCCCTTCCCTTCTGTCTAAAAATAAAATAAATAAAATCTTTTTAAAAAATGAAAAAGAAAAAGAAAAACAGAGGGGGAGGAAACTGACTATTTGCCAAGGACAGGATGGAACACAAATTGAATTTTCCTCTTGGCCTTTGAAAATGTTGACATTTTCATCTGCTCATCATTTCGACATGTCTTATTTTCACAACTTGCTTAACACCCTGGATAACTGCCTGGGGCAAAAAGAAATTGTAACTGCAATACCATTAGGACTTACTTAATTGCTTGTCTTGTTAAGAAGATACTGTATCTGTTTTCATCTTTTATGAAGTATCCAGAACACTTAACATTCACAACATTGTAAACTCATAATGCGTGAGACTTGAAAGAATATGTCTTATTTATCTCTGTACCCCGTACCCAGCACAGACTTGTCAAAAATCCCATTAAATAAAGCCCCCTTAAGCTCTTGAACATGAAAGCAACATACCAAAATGCTCATCATCAGCAGGAAAAAGGAGTGGAAATTTGTCGTCTCTGTAGTCAGATGAGATCTTGAATCCTGACCTCTACTTTTCGGGACATGACCCTAAGCAAATGGCTTAAATGTCAGCTTGTGACATGTCAGTGATACGGGATTTGATTTTTTGTTTATTAGTAGGAGAAAAGTAACCGCGGAGGAGACCGCGTTACTTTTGATAACACAAATACTTTATTGGAAAGTTACTCTTTCCCGGACTTGCTTCCTGTGAGCTAGAACAATGCACTATATGTTCATGTGTCTGAAACGTGCACCTCCATAGCAACATTGCTACAAGGCTGATAGAGGGGACTCCACATACCCGTGCTCTGAGGGACCCTGTCCCATCGTTATCCTCACCTCCTCTGATGCAGCGAACGCAAATGACTTCCTGGACATACACTACCCCTTGTTATGTCTTTTTGAACTACAGGGTATTCTCCAAATGGAGATGCTGGGTCTGAGCTCACCTTCCTTCTGCTCAGTGTACTCAGCTTAAGCTGAATCCTACACTGGAGACCCCGGGTGGTACAAATGGCTCTGTGCTGAGAGGGTGGCCAACTCAGAAGTGGCCTGAAAATTCTCTGAATGAGCTACCTAGAAATGTCACAAATTCAAAGAGCTGTTTTAGAAAAAGCTTCTCTTCCATTATCACTACAATAAGACTCCATTTGCCCTTGAATTAAAATCTCTTCCATGGACTCCTCCCAGCACCACGAACTGTCTGAGACGGCCAACAGCTTTACGCATGCCAGATCCCATCTAATGAAGACTCCTATTTAATGGGAATATGAAAGAATGGCCTTTCATAGCAGTTATCACAATGTGGTATCATCTTGGTATTGATTTGTTCAATTGCTAATCACCGGCTCTTCTCCACGAGAACAAAACGCCTCTTCAGGGAGGTCTCTTAACCGTCTCAGTATATTTGTTGGGCAATAATAACTATAATAACAGCAATACTTCTATAACCCTTACTGTGGGCCAGGCACCATCTTTGGTACTTCACATACATTAATCCACTTGATCCTTTGGGGTGAAAACGACTACTATCCTCCTTATCTCACAGATATGGGTCAAGGCGCAGGGAGGGTTAGGAAATTGCCTGAAGTCGCAGCGCTGATACGACTGGAGCCGGGGCAGACTGCCCCCAGAGTCTGAACTCTTAACTGCTCTGTCCTCCTGCTTCTATTTTTTGGAGGGAGGGCAGAAGACTTCTCGGAAGAATGCAGAAAATAGAAGCTTCAGCGATCGTATTTCCAGGCTGTCCGACCTGCTCAGGCCTCCCTCCTTTCCCTCTGCTCTGAAGCTCTGCTGTGCCACAGGAAGGAACAAGAGAAGATTCACTGGGGACAGCCACGCGCTGTGAGGGGAGGGACTAGGCTTGCTCCGTGTGACCTGGAGAGGCTGAGCTGCGTCTTCTATCTTTGTGTCAGTTGTGTCCGGTTCTGAATGACCAATGAGGGAGCTCGGGCTTTCCCCGGCTCCTGCTTTATTTTATTGGGGTGAAACATACACACAACACATCACGCCCATTCTAATGGTGCAATGTTAATGTACAGTTTGACGAGTTTTGACATTTAGCCACCACCGCAGTCATGATCATCAATATTTCTATCTCACCCCCGACACAGACTTCCCCGTTGCTGAAGATTTTTAAGCAGAAGAGTGACACAGTCAGACTGGTATTTTGGAAGGAGGATTCGGAGAGGTCGCAGATCGAGGAGCCAAGGATGTCTTGTGCCATGTCAGTTTTCGATCCGGGAAGCAACGCAGATTCATAAACAGCCAAGCACTCCCTGGAACATTGTTAATTCACAGATTTTGTCAAAATGCCAAAAGGAAAGAGAGCACGAAAGGCAGAGCTGGTCTGTGTGGGTGAAGCACAGGGATTTTCAGGACAGAAGAGATGGCTCTCAGCGAAGCCGCCGCGGCCCATGTGCATTGACGAGGAGGGGCGCTGGCCATTTCAGCTGAATCTTTGTGCTTTATGATGCAGGCACAGCCTCTGAGTCCCATTCCAAGCGAATGCTCTGAGAAAATTAGCTGCCAACTTGACACACGACCCACACCAGCAGACCAGGGAAGTGCAAAGTGTCTGACATCAACCACAGTCTATTGCCCGGGGCTGAGCCGCTGCCAGAGTCCCTGCAGGGGCAGAAAGGACCGTATACGCCACCAGCCTGGTGCTCCCATCAGCTCCAAAGTCCAAACGCCCAAAGTCTCTGTGCTCAGGAATAATGGTACAAAACTACTCTTGTAAATTATTTACTATGTGTTTTATAGCACACATGAGGTGGCATTAAGACCCAGGTCTGAGTGATTCCAGTAGACAGGTCCCTCCCACTCTGCTCATCTCCCTCAAATCTCCAGAGAGACTAGAAGAATCTAGGGACCACCCTTTATTCCCCAGACTCTGGTAGACTTCATTAAGTAGAATTTGTTGTGTGTTGTTATTCAGTGTGAATGTTTCCCAAAGCCAATTGCTACATCTGCTAAAGCTCTAGGTGACTTCCATGAAAACCCACCCTGTTTGTGACAGCTTAAGGGAAATCAGTAACCTCCTGTATGCACACATTAATTAACACAGCAGAAATAGGCTTGAGTTAATTACAGTGGTTTCCTAGTTTAAAAAATGAGGAACCTACCAGCTGCCAAAGAAGGCTCAGCATCAGCGAATAAATTGAGAAAAGGGGGCGAAAGTGTTCCATGTCTCCACAGTGCCTCAGCCTGAAAGACACCCCTCTGTCAAGAAGCAAAAGTTTTGGCGGTCAATGCCTTGGAGCTGGACACGGGCTCAGAAAACACCTTGGCCTTGCCCATGTTATATCTCCCTATGGAAAGGCCCTTTGCCGTTAGACAAGATGTGTACATCAATTATTAAGAAAGGCTTACATCAAGGGGGAAGGAAAAATTGCATGTCATTTTCCTAGCATTTGACATTTTTTCATTATTTATCACCAGCATCCATCTATTTGGGGAAGAACAAGCCAAGCCTTTTTAAAAAATCCATGAACGCTTCAACTTAAGAATTTGAGAGATATCGGGCGGTGTATTCACCATGGTCAGAAAATAAACATTTACCACCCAAATCTCTTGAGTTTTATTTTTTTTGCTTCAAGTGTGCCAAGGAAACGTGTACTGAAGCAAGCCATATACCTCAAACCTCAGTCCTGTGTCTACCCTTCCATTTCCTAAAATAAATATTTCAGCTAAGGGTCTCATGGTGATCCCTCTAGCTAGTTCCTGCAGGTCTGTAAGCATTATCCCGCTTCATCCAAGTGAAAGCGGTGTGGTCAGCCAGCATCGTCAACAAGTACTACTGGAGTAAGTAACACTTTTCATTACAAAGAGAATGTACAGTTCCGGCTGGTGTAGCTCAGTGGATCGAGCGTCAGTCTGTGAACCAAAAGTTCACCGGTTCGATTCCCCAGTCAGGGCACATGCCTGGGTTGTGGGCCAGATCCCCAGTAGGGGGTGCACGAGAGGCAACCACAAAATGATGCTTCTCTCCCTCTCTTTGTCCTTCCCTTCCCCTCTGTCTAAAAATAAAATAAATAAAATCTTTAAGAATAAGTAAATAACAAAGAGAATGGGCAACCAGGTATTTTAAAGCAGCTCAATACTGTATATTCCCCAAGAATAAAATATAAACAATGGACCAGTTATCACTGCCCCCATGCGGAGAACATTGGGCTTTTTAAAGAATACACAACAGGGAAGACCATGACTCTGTGTCCCACAACAGAAGGTAGAACTCACAGAACCTGTGACAAAGGGGACTTGAATGGTAACCTATTCCAATGGTCACCAAACCTAGGTATGCATTAGAATAGTCTGGGGGTGTATATTTGAAAGGCCTCTGAGCTGTCTCAGATATACTGAATCACCTCTAACAAGGTCCAGGCATCTGAATTTCAACATTCCTTCTCCAAGTGATTCTGATGGACAGCTCTATTTGGGAAGCTCTCATCCAAATCAGAATGCCCATGACAACATCCCAGCCAAATGGCCCTACAGCCTTTGCCTCAATGCCAAACCAGACTGTCCCCAGACAGCACTACCTGTTGGGAACTCCCAACTGCTAGCCTTATCCGACATGTAAGAGAAGCCTCATCTGCAATTAGGAGGCAGCATATTTTTGTTGCTTTCACCTAAGAAACCATACGAAGAAAAATTCACACCAAGATCCGAATTGCGGGTTATGATAAAATAAGGATACTCGTATATCCTAAACATTATTTTTATCAGAAGTGGTTTCATGGTTAATTAGATTGGAGTAAGAGTTGAACTAAATACTGTTCTAGAATGAACCCTATGGTCCCCGTGGTGGACATATTTTGCCTTTACCTTGTCTGTGCTGGGACTTGCTGGTGCTCCGGACCAGGACCAGGCACCAGAATGGACCCACCCTCTCACATGGACAGGGGCTAGGCTTGGGATACCAAACTGCAAAGATGCTCCTGAAAATGTCAGGTTTTCCTGAAGAAAAGCATGCCCCTAGTCTGCAAAATACCCCAGATAGCACCAACAAAAGAACTCACAAAACTTCAGGCCTTTGAAAGAACACCCAACCACATCAGCTGTTCCAAACTGAAGCTGTACATCAGAATCCCCTATGAAATCTTCCAAAATTGCAGTTTCTCAACTCTCAATGCAGACATGCTAAAGTAAATTCTTTCGGTAATAGGGTGCAAAAAAAAAGAAAAGAAAAGAAAAGGAAAGAAAAAAGACTTTTTTAAAAGGTCCCCAAATAATGTAACCAGCTCCAGAAATGAAGCTTAAGAAACACTATGGCCCTGACCTATGTGGCTCAGTTGGTTGGGTGTTGTCCCATGAACCAAAAAGTCACGGGTTCGATTCCCATTCGGAGCACATGCTTAGCTTGTGAATTTGGTTCCTAGTCAGGGTGCCTACAAAAGGCAACCAATCCATGTTTCTCACATTGATGTTTCTCTCCCTCTCTTTCTCCCTCCCTTCCACTCTCTCTAAAAATAAATAAAAACTTTCTTTTAAAAAGTCACCCAGAAATGATCCATTAAGAAGAATTTTAACATAATTAAAAATGCCTTTTAGCATTTTCTTTAAAAAAAAAAATGAAACGCTTCATGGATTTGCAAGTCATCCTTTTACATCAAACCTCCATATCTTTCTCTCTAAAAATAAATAAGCGTGTCGAAAGAAAGAAAGAAAGAAAGAAAGAAAGAAAGAAAGAAAGAAAGAAAGAGAAAGAAAGAAAGAAAGAAAGAGAAAGAAAGAAAGAAAGAAAGAAAGAAAGAAAGAAAGAAAGAAAGAAAGAAAGAAAAGAAACACTGTGACTATTGCTACTCTTTCGGTACAAAAAGTACTACCCTAATACTTGTAGCACTTCTAGCTTCCATCACCATAACAGCTCTATTTTTAAGAAAAGTTGGGGGAAGTGTGGGGAGTCTAAGCATTAACATATGTTCATCTAAGGCTGTATGGGTGTCTGTTTGGTGCCTGCAGCCATTAAGAAAGCAGAGAGACATCTCTCTCCATATGTTTATCAACATCCAGCAAAGCTGTAATTAATGAGAAATCTATTCTATTATGCTTAATACAGAGGTGACAAACAGTCACCGAGGCATGTCAGAAGCTTGTTGAGGAGAAGCACACGCACGCTTTGGCAGCAGAGGGTGTTTTAAGAGGCAGAAATATCTGGTGCGTGCCCCAGACCTAGTCTGGTTAGCTCAGGAAGCTCGGTGGGGAAAGGTAGAAGGAGCATCAGCCGTGGCCCCTGGCTTCTGTTGGAGGAAACCTAGAGAACAGACAGGAACGGCATAAGCGAGCAAGTGTGACCTCAGAATCAGCTCCAGCCAGAAGCGGGTGAGAACTTAACTCAGAGAACTCAGGAGAGGCCTACACCTGTGTATGAAGGCGACGTTTTTGTTCTGCTTCTCTGGGCGAAACACCAGACCTTTGGAATAAAAAATATTTACATAAAATGCTAAAAGCTGTGGTCGCTTCAGCAGCATATGTACTAAAATTGGAACCATACAGAGAAGATTAGCGTGGCCCCTGCACAAGCATGCTCAAAGCATGATTCAAATAAAGCTCCACACAGCATAGTTGGTTATCATTTCTCTTTAATAATGGATATGCTCTGTTCGACCCCCAAGTGTTGCTTCAGGAAGGGTCTAGGATCAGAGCAGGCCTGAATGGCCGCTCACAGCAACGTTCTCTTCAGAGGAGGCAAAGATGTTCCTGGACGGAAAGAGGATGAGTGACAAAGTGGCAGAGAGGCATGAGGGGAGGTCCATGTTCAGAAGTGCATCATTTTACAAAAAGCCGTGAGGCACACGTAGACCTTTTGGAGCTCAGAGAAATACAAGCCCGCAGGTGTGATCACCGGGGGAGTCCCGGCTTCCAGGGGAACGCAAGCCTGGGAGGCCCACGGACACCCGGGCAGAGGAGGAGGAGAGGAACCCAAAGCAGCCCTGGCCAGGGCCTGGTTGCCATGGTGCTAAGCCTTGCCCAGGGACCCTGCAGCCTGGGACTGGAAACAGGAGGACTTGTACTTGCAGGTTGCAGAGAGCAGCCCGCAAGCACTCGCCCGCTGGGCAGTCGATAAAACCCCTGCCTCCTGCCCCCTGGCTAGGTGTCCTTTGCAGACCCTCAGGAGGCTTGGCAAATTGCCACCTGCAGGTTCAAGAAGGAGGTTCAGACTGCTGGAGACATTCTATTTGTGACTGCGTCTGAATAATTTAACACTCCCTCCAGAATAGACTATCTTAAGAATTTGTCGATTCCCATGCATTTGAGCAGATAACCTCAAAAAAAAAAAAAAAAGGAGAGAGAGAAAAAAGGGATGGGGGGAGAAAAAGTTCCCACACATATTGCCTGAATGTAATGGAACAGAAGGGTGGTGGTTCAATGTTAATGTTTTTCTCCTAGAGCCAAAGCCCCTTGTTCACTGGTGCATTTGACCCAATAGGAAATGCTGCCCTTTCGTGGCTCATCAGCCCAAAAATCAAGTCTGCGCTGCATGCATAGGATGTAAGAGAAAATGTCTAGTTCTTACCTATTCACAGGTGTCCATTTCCACTATCACCACCTATTCTGTGTGTCACTGTTTGCAAGTCACTTAACTCTTTTGACCCTCAGCTTCTGTACCTGAAAACTGTGAGTGATACTGTCACCTCCCTCACAGGCTTCTTATCCCCCACATGCATTTGAAGTGGTTAAGTCCATTATAGTTCTATGCATAGCACTTTTCTTTCTGCCTCTACTCTGTCTCCCACATGGTGACAATCCTTGCCAGTCACTGATTGATAGACATCTCATTTATCAGATCAGTTGTTGAGACACAACAGTGCTTGTATTCAAGTGACCCTTAATTTTTGAGGAAGTAGTCCAACAAGAGGATATAACCCTTATAAACAAGTAACCCTTATTTTACTTTATAATGGCCCCAAAACCATTCATGCAACTTTTAATATAGTATACTGTCATAATTGTTCTGTTTTACTATTAATTATTGTGGTTAATCTCTTACTGTGCCTAACTTATGTTAAACTTTATCATAGGTATGTATATATAGGAAAAAAAAAACATAGTATATTTAGGGTTTGGTACCATACTCAGTTTCAGGTATCTACTGGGGGTCTTGGAACGTATCCCCTGCAGATAAGAAAGAGCTACTATATTTTTTGGCCAATAACTCTGATTATCTAAGTGCCAACACCCTCAATATACTCATTCCTGAATATGTCATGCATGTTAAATATTTCTGAAATGACTTGGTTCCGAGGATCTCACATGTACTGCCACTATGATTATTTTACCCGTTTGAAAAGCGGCAGGACAAAAGGCTTGCACGTGACAACATCGGGGTCTCATGTCCAACCAGGTGATGGATGGGTCGGGGGTTCCAGACTCTGAGTCACTACCTGGTCCACTCACTGGTTCTGACACCATGCAGGAAAAAAAAAAAAAAAAAGGGGGAGAGAAATTCACCACTTACAAGCTGCAAAGTTAGCTTTCTGGGAAGGAACAGAACGGCTTTCACATTCTGACACCTCCTCCTGCTCTCGTGTCCCACCTTCTCAAAGAACAGCCTCTGAGGATGACTCACTGGTGGGAGAAGATGAACACAGCTCCTGGGAGGGGGCCAAGGATCTCTGCCAGATAACAGAGTAGGGCTGGTGATGAGATTTTCCCCAGAGAATGGAAATGCAGTGTCGGCCCAACCTCAGGTTTGATTTGAGCCCTTGGGAGGAACCTGAGAAAGATAAGTGCTCACAGGTGTGGGCTCCTTTTCTTCCCATGGAATATGCTCAGATGCCTGGGGGATGCTTTTCTCTGCAGAGACCAAATGGCATTATTCTCTACCTCCTCCCAAGACTCCTTACAGTCCATGAAATACGTGTCATTTTAAGGCTCATCATGAGGAAAAGAAGAGCGCAAAGAACTACGCTTGAATCTGCTCAGGTTGGCAGAGTTAACACAGAAATCCTGATAAACCCCTAGGACTATTTCTGCACCTCAATATGCAGGAGTTAAAATCTGAACTTTGTTTATAAAAGCATCGTGCCAGAGCCCCGCAGAGTGTTTACACCAAATGCCTCCCTGCTCCCTCCCCTCCATACACCCCACCTCCCCAAGGGCATCTCACCCCCCCATCCAGACACCCTTCGGTGCTGTCCCTGGGCCTATTCTGTGTCTCTTATACCTCTGGGGTATTTCCTTTCTCCCTCATCCAAGAAGCTATTTGTTCCTTAGAAAGAGCTCCCCTCCCCACAAAAGGAGGTCGGGGTGGACAGTCTGCTTTCTAAACACCTGCCGAGCCTTTCTGCCACAGGATGCAATGGGAGCTGCTGGCCGGTGCTGCGGGCAGGCGGGTCGGAGGACAGAACGTGTTCCCGGCAGCCTCCAACAGAGGGTACGGCCTAGGGAGCTTGTTCTGCAAGGGCCACACCAAGGACGCAGCGCATCTGTTTCCGGCCTGGCCTCTACTGCTTAGTTAGAACATCCCAGAAATACTTCAATTTACCTCCCATGCTCCCCACACTGTCTCATCCACATTGTTCTCTTTTCTCTCAAGATAAAGCCAACACCCAGGGCAAGGAAGACTAGAGAACATCTTATGAGCATCTACCACGTGTCTAACTCAGAGCTGGATGCTTGACATTCATTCAGTGTTCACAAGGGCACAGAAGGAGGAACTGCGGCAAGCGCAGAGAGGTTAAGCAACTTACCCAGCATCACACAGCTAGTGATTAATGGGTCTAGCATTAGAATCCAAGTCTTTCAATTCCAAAGCCCATGCTATGCAACGTATAGGACAAAGGACCAAAATGGACTGCTCAGCTGGAGGTTCCTTGAGAATTAGAGCCAAGCCTTAAACATCTCTGTATTTTCCACAGCACTACTCAAGGCAAGGGCCCTCCATAGGTGATAAAAAGAATGAATGAATCCATTCATAAAGGAACAATTTCATAAGAGACATTTCCTTCTTGAGGTGGTTTGTAACTTGATATGCTCATTAAGCTTTATGATAAAGCCAAATGCAGAGTGATACCAGTGACCAAGAAATGTTAGCTTTTGCAGCGGAGAGAGCAATTGGAAAGGAAGCATGGTGTGATGAAACTGTCAGGGCTGCTGGCCAGAATGTGTTCCATCCCCGGAGAGTTACCAGCCTTTGTGATCCTGAGCCTCCTTGCTTTTCACACTGCGTGATAACACCTCCTTCTTGCCTCACCAGGAATAGGAGCATCGGCTTCAAAAATTAGTTTGTGCAGCCCTGGTCGCTGTGCCTCAGTTGGTTGGAGCATCGCCCCGTAAGCCGAAACGACACAGGTTCCATTCCCAGTCAGGGTACATGCCTGGGTTATGGGTTCAGTCTCCAGTGCAAGCTCGTCCAAGAGGCAACCAACCAACGTTTCTCTCTCACATCAGTGTGTCTCTCCCTCTCTCTCTCCCTCTCCTTCGCTTCTCTCTAGAATCAGTAAGCATGTTCCCGGGTGAGGATAAAAAAAAATTAAAGTGTGCAGCCAGCGTTAAGCTTGAGTGTCACTGAAGTGGTCAGCTGACCATCATCCCAAAGTTTTCCCAAAGGCACTGAGGATTATTGTGGCCGGCTGAATAACAGCCTCCCAAGGGTGCCCATGTCCTAATCCCTGGAGCCTGTGAATATGTTATTTTGCATGGCAAAGGGAACCTGCAGGCATGATTAGGAATCTTGAGATGGGAAGTCTATCCTGGGTTACCTGCGTAGACCCACTGTAATCGTAAGGATCCACGTAACTAAAAGAAGAAGGCGGGAGGGTCAGAGTCAGAGAGCAATGGAAAATGCTAAGCAGTTGGTTTTGAAGATGGAGAAAGGGGCCACAAGCCTAGGGACACAGGTGGCGTCAAGGAACCAGAGAACGCAAGGAACAGGCTCCCCGCTAGGGCCTTCAGACGGAGCGCAGCCCGGCCGACGCACTTTTAGCCCGGTGAGACTTATTTCAGCTCCGATCGCCAGAACTGTAAAATAATAAATGCATGTTGCTTAAAGGCACTAAGTTTGTGACAACTGACAGCAGCCGTAGGGAACAAACAAAGCCCAAGGTCTGGATCTCACCCTAAATCAGGTCTCCTCAGTCCTACAGAACAAGTCTCTCTCCATGACCCAAGCCTCGCAGGCGGACTACCGACCAGAAGGCCACTTTGCTTACCTGCGAGGAGAAATCTACCTGTAAGACAGGATCCTCACCTTGGTGTGACGGGCACCCCCTCTTCCACCAGACGGACCAGCACAGGAAACCCACCCACACTTAGAAGGACACTGATGAGCACGGGATTGGACCAGGCAGAGGCAGATGGGTTGCCTGCTCCTGGGCTCCGGCTCGGAGCCCGCATTGCTCACGCCCACGGTGGGCACTGCCTTGCCGTGGGCACCTGCATACCTGAGTCTCTCAGCTAAGATGCTCTCTCTTGGGCAGTATTTGGAAGGCACTGGCAACATGGCATTCCAAGAAGTTCCTTTCTCTATGCACACATGGCTGACCAACACCTCTTATGGATGTCAGATGTGTTCTTTCTTTAGAATTGTGCCCTGGCTGGTGTAGCTCAGTGGACTGAGCATCGGCCTGCAAACCAAAAGGTTGCCAGTTCGATTCCCCAGTCAGGGCACATGCCTGGATAGTGGGCCAGGTCCCCAGTAGGCGGTGCGTGAGAGGTAACCACACATTGATGTTTCTCTCCCTCTCTTTCTCCTTCCCTTTCCCTCTGTCCAAAAATAAAATAAATATAATCTTTTAAAATAATAAAAATAGAATTGTGACCATTAAAACAGTAATATATTTAAAGCACTTAGAACCCAGGCCCAGCCAAAAGGAGGTACTCAACTAACGTCAGTTATTATTATCATTATTATTGATACATTCAATCCAGTTGTGTTCAAGTACAGTAGCCTGGGGGTCCTTTTCTCTCTTTAAGGTGACGTTATTTTACCATTCTGCTCCTTATGCCTTGGTGTTAAATGTCCAGGGTCTCCCTTACCCCTTGTGCTGACTGCACAGTGGATGATCTGTAGCGTCCATTTCAGTGAACCAGCAAATGCATGTGAAGTTCTGAGTATAGCGTGTGGCATAGAATGGAAATGTGCCGGTGCTTAAATTCTCACTCATTCACTCTCTATTAGAGGCTGAACTGTGTCTCCTCAGAATTCATACGTTGAAGTCCTAAACCCCCAGGGCCTCAGAATGTGACTGTATTTGAAGTCACGGCCTTTAAACAGGTGACTCGGTTAAATGAGGCCCTTAGTGAGGCCCCCAACCCAATCTAACCGATGTCCTTATAAGAAGAGATTAGGACACACAAAGAGACACCAGGGATGTGTGCACACAGAAGGATGACCATGTGAAGAGGCGGCAACAGGGCGCCATCTACAAGCCAAGGAGAGAGGCCTCAGAGGAAACCAACCTGGTGTCACTTTGATCTTGGACTTCCAGCCTCCAGAAATGTGGGAACAAACTTCTGTAGTTTAACCCACCCCATTGTTCGGCATCCCCAGAAAACTGATATACTCTCCTCTCAAGAACAGGTATATTTTTTATCTCTGAATATCAGAAAGCTGTCATATGACTTTAAAAAGGTCCCTAATCCTTCTGTGGCCTGAAAAGTCTCGTTTTGTGAGAGAAGAATGCACGTTTTCCCAGCAGGACTTGGCCGCTGTGCCTGGCACTCAAGAGAGGGTTTCTCACTTCCTGAGGGAGGAGGTGCGTTAGCTTCACAGCCCCCCATGGGGCCCGCGTGCACAGTCGTGCATGGCAGCCACACAGAGGAAACACCACTGGCACTGTGGGTACGAAACACTGTAAAATCACAAATGACAGATTCGTGACTCCCTGAGGGAATAAATAACGAGAACAGATGGGCCCTGAAACTGGGAGGTTTCACTTAAATGTTAATAAATAACATTTTGATAATTGAATGAATGTGGTTAAGAAAAGAAAAGCAAACCATACCAGCAAGCCAAACCCTGGCATTTGCCCACCCTGGTGTTAACCCAGGATGATTTTCCCATAAGGAGGGCATGAGGTTACATGGACGAATTATCTCCCAAGGATTTACAGCATCCTCTCTGAACCAGCAAAGATGAACACGTTGCGATGGGGTGGCACCCAGAGCAACACAATGCACCTCATTTTCCCTGCATACATCTTCCGGGCACCTCACTGGGCAACAGTCCTTACAAGGGCCCAGGTGGTTTCTGGATAAAGGGGTAACTTACAGACTTGCAGGGGGCACAGAGTTCAGGACTGTCTCCCCTGGAGACTGCTTATCCGGCAAATCCAGCCTGTTCCCAATCACTCTCTCCTTGCTCATCTCAGGAGACCTTCGGAGAAGACACGCCCAGTAGAGAGAAAATAGCACTGAGCAAGGCATCTGAAGGATCACAACCACACACCAACGAAGAGACTCCAGATGACTGACTTAGCTTCTCTGCAAGGTGGGGATTCCTACCTTGCAAGGATTTGTTGGAAAGAGCAAACAACGTTTCCTGCTTAGAAAATGGGAGGCAAATAACTGGCATTTGACAAATGCAGATCACTCCCAATTGTGTTCTCCAAAGAGCACAATGTGCCCGGGGGCCCACGAGTGAACGCTGCATGGATCTTGATTTTCCGATTATTCCTGGTAAACAAACGCAGGTTCTCAGGTTTGATAGGCCTCCCACACTGTGAAGCTCTTGCTTCAACACACCAGTTGGAAAGTGCAGGATGAGGAACAGATAAAAGGTTGGAGGAGATGAGCCCCAGATGCAAAGGATCTTAACTGGGACACCCAGTCTTGTGAGATGCCTCTGAGAGACAAGACAAGCAACCAGAGGCAGCAGAGAGGACGGAGAGGGAGCCGCGGCACTGGGGGCGCCGGCTCCTCGGCAAGTGTGCTGGCAGAGAGCACGGTGCCCAAAAGGCTCACAAGGCATAAGGATGGAGGAGCGTCAGCTCCGCAGGAGAAAGCGGAGTAGTTAAAAATAATTCTGACAGAGAAATTAATCCCAGGCACCCCTGCGTTCCCCATGAATCCCCAGGGAGATGTCTGAGGACCCTGTCTGGGAGCGTCATGAATTAAGCCTTGACAGAGGGAGAAAGGACATATTTGATAAACACCCTCTCCAAATCAGGCTGTCTCCCTGTCTCGCCGGCATCCACCGCATGCCTGGCCTAATGGGAAATACACCAGTGCAATATGTGTCTAGGACCTGACATAGTGGGAGTGTACCAAACAGGGGCTGTAGAGCAGATACTGGGCTCAGTCTTTGTAGTCAGACTCGTAGAGTCAATGGACAAGCGTTACTTTTAAAATAGAATTAATAAAAATAGTTGCTTTCTCGAGGTGGGAGTAGCATCAAGGAGCTGATCCCCCACCGGAATGAGGACCCACGTGGCTCAAGAGAGTTCATGTTCTGCTCTCATTTGCTTCCACGTTTAAGCCAACTCCCCTCTCTCCCCTTCCAGTAAGTGGGCGCCCTTTTTCATTCGACCAGCTGCTGAGTCCCTCTTCAGCAAGCATAGAAAAAAAATGTAAAATGGCAAAATTATGAGAGAATACAATAGACATGAAAGGCACGGGTAGAAAGAGATTCCACCCAAGAATTGTGAGCAACTCTAGAAGACAAATAAAACAACAGAAACAAAAATCAAGATCGAAGGTTTACTCTGTCACTGGGTTTCAACCCTTCACCGCACATTATGAGCACTGGTAGTTTCTTTAAAAAATCCAATTTCCCAGCCCCATCCCTAGAGCTTCAGTTTTCAATATTCACCAGTTGCACCAATAAATTGGGGTAATTTCAAATTCCCTTGCAAACCCAAGACTTAGAATAAGTCGTAGTTTGTGTATTATATTCGTTTATAACAACCAGAGCCAGGAGGGAAATCTGTCACTTGCTAAATTCAGGCAGGTCACCAAGTGGCCCGGATTGAAGCATGAGGACAAATGAATTGTTCTCCACAGCTTGGGACTCGCATCGCGAATGGCAGGGCACCGCCGACACCGCTCACCTTCTTTCCCCATCCACATTAGACACTTAATCCCTGCCTGAAAGCTGAGGGATGGTCAGATTGGAAAAAAGACACACCTTTTCAAAGATAGCTCTTACCATTGGGAAAGTTTGTCTCCCCAGAAATGCTAACCCTTTGCCCCCTGCCACGCTCTGCTCTGGGTCATTTTATTTCTGTCTCAACAGCGGAGCAACTTGGCCGAGCATCCTGCAGAGGATTCCATCTGCTGCCGGCCAGACAGAAGATGGAAATTCGGAGTAAAAGCCGGAGCCCCAGGTGCATCAGCCAGCGAACCCAAACCCCCAGGCCTGGCCTCCTGCAGAGAGAGCTCATCACCCGGTGCATAAAATTTGTGAGGCTACCAAACAGAGCTGAAGGGAGGAGAGAAAGAGCTATGAGAGGAGCCAGAAGTGGAGGAAAGAAGTAGATGGATTTGGTTCACTCAACCTGGAATGCGAGTGAATTGTAACAACAACGATGATGATGTCACTCCCTGGAATTGCTCTGGTTTTAAACTGGCCCCCATGCAGCTGGTGGCTTTGCATATGCAGTTTTCTGCGGCTGGGTTCCGCCTCACTTTGGTCCCCTCCAGTGCTAACTAAGGAGCCTCTCCAGAGGGACCCCTTCAGACCCACCAGCCGTCCATGTGTCCAGCCACTCCTTCGGGTAAACGGCCCCGTCATGATTCTGCTACTGCTTGGGCAGCACCGGCCTCCTTTTCCTCCCCTGTGCTTTATGCTTCCTCCTAGGGAGCCATCTGTACTTTCCTAAGTCCTCAATGAATGGAACAACAAGAGTTCTTTTCTTCCCTTGGCACTGCACTACCGCCCATCTTCCCCTGATGGTATGGAATACTCCCTTAAGCTTCTTGCCTGCCAAAATTTCCATACCAGAGCAGGCACCAGGCTCTCTGTCTTCATATGCCCCAAACTCAGGGTACGTGTCAAGCCCTCCAAACAGCTCCCTTCCATAGTCCAGTCCACTCCATTAGTATCACAGGGGAGGGGAAGGTCTGCTGGCTCGCAGGTCAGCAAACGCTCAGCCAGGTACAAGAGGTCACTGCTCCCCGCCTTTTGAGCATCCCCAGTCTACACAAGGGAGTCTCTTGTAGGTCCTTCATTTGACTTTGTGGGGAGCGAGAAGTCTTTCACCTCAAGCAAGTCCTTCCTGTAGGCCATGATTCCAAAGACTGTCATCTCTCTTTCCACCTGCATACTTACGCAGACCTGGGAGCTTAGAGTTGAGGGCTCCAAGGCCAGTGTTGTTACTTCTTGGAAACTCAGGAGAGACACCTATTATTTGTGGCTCACTTCAAAAAGCAGAGTGCGCAAGCATACTTATTTTCAGATTTACACTCTGAATGTTCGTTCTCAGACAACAGAAGAGTCCCATCCTGTTACGTAGTTAACTTGCCTTGATAGACCAAATGATCATTTCCAATTCTTCTCCCCCCATGTAATATGATTATAATCCACATTCCTAGCCATGTAACACTGAAATCTTTTCCACTGTGAGAAGAGTATACTTCCCACCTCACTGACGTTGGGTTTGGCCACGTGGGTGACCTTGGGCAATGAACATCAGTAAGCAGGATGTGCACAGAGGCTATAAATGTGCTAGCACAGCTGGGCATCCTTCATGGCCTCCTGTCATGTACCAGGAGAGGAACATGTCCCTAGTAGCTACTAGTAATTACGTTGTAGCTGGATAAGAGACATGCGGAGCAGACCTGAACCTGACTTACAACATGAAGAAGAGCCTCTCCAGTTGACTGTAAAACTCATGAGTGAGATAAATGGTGTCCATCAGGGGGGCCCCTGAGATATTTGGGTTGTCTGATACACACCACCAGTATTATGCAGTAATAAATAACTAATACATTTGCTATATGCCCAACAGTTTGCTGAGCACTCTATCATCTCTCTTCGTTTATCTTAGCAACTGCATGATATGGAGCATTATTCATATTACCTGTGTTTTACAGATAAAGAAGATAAGGGACAGAGCATTCAAGCACATTTCGTAAGGGAAGGAGATAGGCTTCCACTCCAATGATCCAACTCCAGAGCCTACACGCTAACCATCAGGGAACATTAAACAGAAGGAGAGAAGGTGTCGCTCTGTGTTCTTCTACGTCTGTACTCTGGTGCCGACCTTGCGCGCAAAGCCACCATGGCGCTATGAGCTCCCTCTTGGCCCACACCTGGCCAGACCCCAAGGGCTGAGGCCATTTTTCTAGCTCTGTCACTGTGTGCAAAAAGAATGAGGCAGGCTTCCCGTCCAGAATGCATGACCCTGCTCTGAACTTTGAGGAGGGGATGTTCCATGGGGAGTCTGACCCAGGGAACAAGCCCGCCTTTGTGACGCGCGTTCATCCGATGTCCGCACAGCCTTGCAGAGCACACGTCATCCTCTGCCTATCTTCATTCTCTCTGAGCAAATATCTCGGGATGTTTCTCTTGAATATTATATTATTTCACAATTGCCAGCTGCTGGGATTATACAAATAACCTGATAATAGCAAAGCAACATGCTGCCCGGTGTTCAAACACACCACACAAAACAAAGCAGCCGAGGGTGCCAGTTCTCATTCACAGTCTGCAAATGAAAGCCACCCACGTGCTCCCAGTTTCGAGAGAACAGAGGAGCAGGCAGTTTGGTCCCAAGATGTTTTATCCTTCAGCTTCCAAGATGGTCCATGCACTGGGAGAACACGAAGTCATGTTCTTTGGCAGAACAAACTCATCAATGTAATTCAATGACACACTGTTTTCTTTAGCCAAAGTTGGTACCCCTGATGGGCTGCAATGCGGCTCGTAGGTATTCAAGTAACACACAAGCTCGCAGTTCTGAGGGCAAGGACCGGGTCTTCTTTATTTACCACTAACTCCAGTGCCCGGCACGGTGGGCAGTTAATAAAAATTGGCTGAATAAATAGATGTAAAAGGGATTTCAGGAGAGCGGGCACTCGATCTTTGAATTTTGAATATTTTATTTCTTACAATACAAGGTTAGGGCAAGCAAGGACAGGGTTATGCAAACTGGAACCCCGTAAAAAAATGAAGGAAAGATGGAGATACAGCCAGACTTAAAAAGTCTTTGACACTCACCAGCAAAGCTAATGCTTTGCAATCTTGGCTTCAGCAAGGAAAGTCAGTTCAGTATGTGTGATGAACTCTGTGGGCTTTAACCTCCCAGCAAGGATGTCCCTTTCTTTTATTAACAAGTCCCTCGTTTTCCTTGGAGAAAGTCCTCTTCCCTCACGGCATGTGGGACCCATAGTGGGGGGACCTCAGGCATGGGCATGTGACCCCAACCGGGCCACAGAGATTTCCCCCATTCGAGAATGTGAATCTTGAGCTGAGCACACAAACCCAGAAAATGGTTGCGGGACACAGCCCCTTTGTGGGTGTTTCTAAGTAGCCCATCTATTAGCACAGGAGCAGGCTGGACTTTTCACAGACAGGCGGCGCACTTCTCCAGAACATACGTGGAACTAGCATCAGTCCTGGAGCTCTCGCACTGACTGAGTCACTGTTTTGCTCTTTCAGTCCAACTTTTTTCCCTGAACCCTTCACTAGAGACTAGTAGAGAGCAGAGGGAAGAACTCCGAGCTGGAAACAGGGGTTCTGATCACACGTGTGACACAGGAAATAAGTTACCTTCCCTCCACAGTATTAAGGGGCCGGGATTAAATAACAACAAAGGAGGCTTGTGTGTTGAATCAATAGAAATTGACCCCTGGAAGCCCTGGGCCTTGGCAACACAAAGCTCACACTGTCAGAGCCAGTGAGGCTTGGAGTTTGAAGCACTTAATCCCCTGGCTGGATGACTCGGACAAAGAGGATTAACCCTCAGACGAGAGTCATCATCCAAATATAGAGCAATCCCAAGCACAATATTAGAAATGTGAAGCACCTGCACCTTCTCTTACAAATTTTTGCTCTGTAACCCTTTTTAAGAGCTTATAGATGAACCCACCAGAACCCAAAGTCAAGGTGCTAGACCCTCTCCACATCCCTCCAGTTTTCTCTGTTCTCCAATCCAGGTTTACAGCATTTTGCCTTTGATATATGCAGGTTTCTTTAAGGTATTCCAAGTTTGGCAAATAACTAACCATGGAGCACCTACTGTGTGCCGGGGACTGCATTAGATGCCAGAGCTGCAGTGGTAGACAAGACGACGCAGTCCCAGCTCTCAGGGACTGTCACTCCAGTAGAAAAGCACCTCTAGAGTACCACATACCCTTCTAAGCATGAGACAACCATTATCTCTTCAGTAAATGCCCCTCCATAACTGCAGAAAATAGATCTTATTATGACCATTTTACAGATGAGGAAACTGGGGCCACTGTGAACACAGGAGGCCACCGATCCCGTGATGTGAGAACTGGAGACCAGCACAGCTTCTCGACCAGAGACTGGTCAGCACCATCCAAAGAAAAAAAAAATCATTCTTCATGGAGAATGACAGAAGAACGAGGCTCAGCACTCCGCCATTGCCACATTGCTTCTAACTTTTCTAATCCAACTCTCCTTCATGCCTCTTGAGTTTACTTCTATTACTTTAATTTTTAAGCTACTGCTTTTACATTGCTTTCCTATAGTTTCCCTTTCCTTAAAACTTAAGTCTACTGCTTTACTTGTAAAACAAAAAGTAAGTGTTTGCATTTGATCCATGGACTTTTCAGTGACCAGGGGTAGGATGCACTCATCCCTTGTTATCATCGGGGTTGGGGTGGAACTGAGTCCCTTGCACCCTCCAGGGCCAAGGTCAGGAGTTCCTGACATCGCTGTGACCTCTCCAGCCCCATCCCTGGGCCTAGCACTCTGCCCAGAGCAGGCCATCCCACAAGGCCATTTCCCCTCCCCAGAGCCGCCTGCATGCCAGCTGGGCTCCATTCCTCGGCGCCATGTGCTGCACCCAGGATCGGGAGAGAGGCCACAGTCAGATTCTATGCCTGGCAAGAGGGCAGGGGCGCAGGCTGCACAAGAGCGGCCTACCTGGGCCTAGGCTTAGGGAGCCAGCAGGGGAAATCCTGCAGGATTTTTCAAAAGAAGCTGTCGAGGGGCCTGGCAAGACCCTCGCATGCCTGCGAAAATGGGCTGTGGATTTCTAAGCAGTATAAGAAAGAGGACCCAGGCTCTGTTTCCCTGTTCTCTCTTGACCTCTACCCTCAGATGACCTCACATGGCTGCAGCCCCGAGTTGGGCTCTGATCTTCTCTCTATCGCCACCTTAACTGCAGAGCCTGAACTAAGTCATTTCCTTCTCTAAATTCCGCTCCCTCCTTGGCTTAGTAAGGAACTTAGATTCCTGCTTTACAAGGTCCCTTCAGTTCTGAAACACTAAGACCCCCTACATTCCACATAAGCCCTTCCATTGCCTTGAATTTGTTCTGGACCTGAAAAGGAAGCTGCCCGTGAAATAGTTATGAAAACGAAGCCCGTACCCGCGGGCATGATGATGGATGGTGCATTTGCCCAGGGACAGGCTCCGTTCCTTCTCCTTAGCAGTATTCATTTGCAGCCTTCTGACAGGGAAAGACCTTGAAGCTCGCACTAGCCCTGCTGAGGTGAGTTGTAGGGACCTAGGGCTCCTGCCAACATATGTATCATCTGGAGTTGACGCAAGTGGTTCCCAGCTTGAACAGCCAACTTCCAGACCCGGGGATTTGTGATTCAAGAAGGCCCTGGGGGTCTGGCAAAGTCACCTCCTCTCGCATCTGTGAAAAGCTGGAAGCAAAAGAAATGAGGACGTGCATCCACCTCTCCTAGGGTACTTTTATCTGTGATTTCCCTTCTCTGGGCCTCAGGTTTCCCATCTATGAAATGGAAATGAGAGAACGGATAAGGTCTATGTTGATCTCGCTCCTGAAAGAAGTGCAGTTCAACTCCATTCCTGAGAGAGTACACAGTCGCCATTTAGGGGAGAATTTCTAATTGCCTTTTGGGAAAAGAAAGTCAATGCCTGCCACTCTCTGCACTGCCACTCAAGACAGGAGCCCGTGCTAACTACTGAAGGGAACAGGAGGGGGATGGAGGAGGAGTTATAGAAAACAGGGAGAGTTACTAGGACCGCAGGCGTCTGCGTGGTGAGTTGAAGGAAGGAACCCGCAGCGTAGGTCTTCGCAGCTGGAGCAGGAGACATTGTTGAGTGAGCCGTAATCTGTGGTCACAACAAGGAAATTTTAACCTTTGCTGTGGGGGTACGTGAAAGCTCCAAGAGTAAGTTGGGTGTATGTTCCTTGATCTAGAGGAGGTCAGAATGACAGCAAAGGCATGGAAGGGAGGTAGGAACAGAAACTGTTAGCTTCTGAGTACCTTCTAGGTGCTGAAGACTTAAGTTCATCACTGTCACTTAAATTCTCGTTTCTTACCCAAGCTAGTGAGAAATAACTAGAAAGAGGCTTAAGCAATAGAACCATCATAACAGCTTTTGTTCATTCACGCAGCTAATAAATATCTAGTATGTGCCTACTATCTTCCTGGAGCAGGGAAGACAGCAGACTTTTGCAACAAGTGAAGACACCATGGGGCAGATTGACTCAGAAATTTTCACATGGAATTCCAACAAACTATGGGACGTTGCAGAGCTGAGCTAGTGGGGTTGGCTTATGACAGAGAATAGAAGGCTGATTATCATCCACTTGTCTCGTTTCGAACATCATGGGCCCCATGCAAATCATCTTCTCAAGGGCACTGGTGGCATTAAATGGCAGTTGCTCAATTCTCTCTTCACACAGAATCTTTAAGTCCCTCAGCAAGTAGGTTGATCCCTTAACTAACATTTAGACTAACATTTCCAAATCCAGGAGCATGAAGGGGACTGAAGAATGCTTGACTTTTATTACCACTACCGCCATAATCATCTTCTTCTTCTTCATCATCATCATCATCATGTTACAGCTGAGGAAACCAAGGCTCAGAGATGTTAAAAAACTTACTCATGTTTACGCACCTATAAAGTAATGAAGTTTGAGTACCAACCGAGTTCTGTCTGATATCAAACCCACTACTCCATCCTATTCCCCGCATGGTCGGGACTTGTACCTACACATAAAAATGGAGGCCAATTTGCTATCTCTCTCATACTTCCTTCTGGGCTTCAATTATGTTTTTCCACTATTGCTCACACGCAGAGGAAACTACTTGCAACTGCCCTCTGCCAATATCATTGCAAACAAAACCGACACCATATTCAGCCCATGGGGAGGAAATGAACAGCACCTCCAGTCTGAGGTTGAAGCCATTCCAGCCCTCCCTTTTCCTATGAGGCTATATTGCCTACCTCTCTCCTTTTACAAACAGGAGTACATTATGCAAGATGCTGTAGATATGGGATTGTTTTTCAGGCAAGCTGATGACACTCTTTCACTTCACATAAAACCGATTTAAATGAATGTCTCCTTTTTTCAAGATTTTTCCCTGCTCCTGCTCAATCTTAAATTAAGAGCAGTACAATAATAAACCAAGAACATCACACCCCTGAATTTCAGCCACTTCTCTCCAGAGGATTTTTGTCTCCTTTTTTGAAAGTATGAGCCACTTTTTTTTTTTTTGGCTTCCACTCATTTCTCTTTTTTGTCACCACACATTGCTTTCTGTAAGAAATATGTGATTGGAGGCTTCACATTTAAAGTCTGTTTTTAGACCATGAGATCCACAATAAGGTTCACAAGAGATCTTAGAAAGAAAGGGAATAACTTTAAGGAGTTACACTGCAAGATCCACAGAAGCAAAGATTTGCAGTCACATCCAGTGATTAAATGGTTCCATTCATTCAGTCAATAAAGATTTACTGAGCACATACGCTGCACCAGGCAATATTCTGGGCACTAGCGATTCAGTATTGACTTGGTTCATTGAAGAAACAAATAAACTACATTCCAATGGTACTCAAATGTACGTCTCCTCCTTGGACTTCTTGTTTCAAACCTGAACTCACCTATACAACTATCTACTTAACAATTCCCATTGGGTGTCCTACTGAAAACCCCTAACTCTTCCTTGTCCATCTCAGCAAAGGGCAACTCCTTTCAGTTGCTCAGGTCAGAATATATAGAGTTACCCTTGACTCCTTTATTTCTCTTATACCCTAAATCTAACCATTGGCAAGTCCTAGCTCCTCTATCCTTGATTATATTCAGAATTTGGCCATTTCTCACCATCTCGGCCACTACTGGCCCTGGTTCAAACTGCCATCATCTCTCCCCTGGATCCCTGCAGTAGCTTCACGATTGATCTCCCTGTATTCACCCTTGACCCTCTAGAGCCTATTCTAAGTTCTAAAACTCAAGTGATCACTATAAAACATAAATCAGATAATGACAACCTGTCCTTAAAATTCTCCAGTAGCTTCCAATCTCACTAAGAATAAATGCCAACATCCATACAAGGCCCTACCAGCCTCTGTCTTACCTAACGCCTTGCTAATTGTCTGATCTCACTTCTACCATGTTCCCCCTCTCTCAGTTGCTTCTACATGAGTCTCCTCGCCATTCTCAGAACATGCCGGTACTCTGTTGCCTCAGGGTCTTTGCACTTACTTCCTCTGCCTGGAAGCATCTTTCCCCCAGATGTGCATTATATAAAATGCCCGTCACCAACTCTATCCTCCTTCCATATCCCCTCTCAACCAGATATTCCCCATCTTCCTTTTACTCCTTAATGATCTTTTATCGCCTGACATTAGACATTTACGCGTTTACTTACATAGTATTTGTCTCCCCCAACTAATAAGAATGCTTCAAGAGGCTGGATCATATTATTTTTACCCACCTACAGCATTGAGAACGCTCAATAAATATTTGGAGAATGAATGACTATCTAAACATATATAGGTCTCAAGTAGGTCAGCCATGGAAACACAGAAAAGAAAAAGAAAAAGTTGCAGGCATTGCCCATTCGGGCAGAGCCCAGGAGAAAAGGAGCCTTAGCCAAGGGTACTTTAAATATTAAGGTCCCTATGGTAAAGAGCCTGCAAAAATATCCCCAATTCTTCCCCTCTCTGGATCCCTGTTCTTTGTAATGTGACTACGTAGTTCCTCTCATCAAGATGTAGGGTCTACTCCCTACTCCTTCACTCTGGGCTGCCCTTGTGACTGACTTTTGTCAATAGACAAGGATAATGTAATAGTGTGTCAGTTATAAGTTTAGACCTCAGTAGGTCATGAAGTGTCCACTCTCTCAGACTCCTGACCTTCCGTGTAAACATGCTGGTCCCTCTTCTGGAGGATGAGAGACCACGTGGAGCGGTCACGTCATCCCAGCTGAGACCATCCTAAAACAGCCAGCCCTTAGCCACACCATCAACAGACCAAAATCACATGAGCAAACCCAGCTGAGATCAACCAAGCACAACCCAGACATGAGAGAAAATAAAAAATGGTTGCTGCCCTAATCCTTTAAGTTTTGGGGTGGTTTGCTCCATGGTCACCCCTGATGTGTGTGATCAGTTCTTAGAGTGCGCATCTAAGCTCTTTGCTCTGAGCACATGTTCATCAGAGAAACCTTCTCCCCGTGGTTTAGTTCTCATGAAGGCACGTCCGCAGGAAGAAGACACAGCAGCCATGCCACACCATGCCTCAGCCATTGCAAATCAGTAGATGGGCACGCGGGTGAGCAAGATCGCTGTCCTGTGACCCGGAGAGACAGATCAGGTTTCTGAGGCAGCAAGACTAAAAGCCAGACCTTGGAGGGGGGAAATTCACAGATGTAAATGTCACCTACTGAGGTGACTTAGGGGAGAGCAACCAGTTACCCCGACTGTGACCCAGCTTCACCACATCCTATTTCACAGAAACTTTGGAAAGGTTCTCAAGCATCTGGCCCTATTTCTGTCCATGAAACCCTCAGCAGCCCCACTACCTTGTGGGGTGGAGCTTTCAAATCCCTAAACCACGCTCTTGGGAGGAACAAAGTCTCAAAGGGGCACAGCAGTGAAATGACCTTCATATTAAGCCTACAACATAGAAGCCTCAAATGAATTCATCATATTATTTATATAAGTGCATCCCATGGTAGACCAAAGGTCTGTGCATTTCCAGTTGACTCCCATCCCTTTCCATAACCATAGAAACTGTTATTGTTCTCAAAGGAAAAGGAGTAGTAACTAGCAAAGACAATACCTGCAGGACTATTCAATAAAGTGAATCTTTCTTTCATTGCGAGGGAAAGGAAACAAACATGACATGAAGGTTCAAAATGCCCAGAATGCTCCTCCTCAGACATCAGCCTGATGTACTCCCTCACTTCCCCAGCAGTCTGGTCAAATGTCACTTATCAGCAAAGCCTTCCCTGACCAAGCTGCATAAAAAAATAACAATCCTTACCCTGCCCTCTGGCAGCACTCCCAATTCCTTTTACCTTACTTTATTTCTCTCCATTATAATGCATCATCGGCTGAGACACTATCTACTTACTTATTTATTTGCCCATTATCTTACACACACACACACAAGTTAAGCTCTTTGAGGGGGTTTATTTAGTTCCATTGTGTATTCCCCTCACATAGGACAGTACCTAACACATAGTAGGTAGTCAATGAATGAAATGCCATTTCTTGGGCACCTTCTTGTGCCAAGCAATGTGTATATAACAACCATTTCACAAGGAACAAATATTTTCAACTACCTTCTACATAATTATTGTAACACCTTTATGGTTATCTCCATTTTACAGATGAGGAAACCTGCTCGAAAAGAGGCCAAGTAACTTGCCCACGATACCCACCCAGCTCTGTCTAATCATCAAAGCCCACGCTCCTTGCAGTGGATCAGCCTGTTTTTCAGATACTTTAATGATGGTTTAGGTGACAAAATGCATGTGGTACGCATCTACGCCAAACATGCATGACGCTGGATTTTCATCTCCCAGCAAAGAGGAGTACTAACAGCTTTAGTTTTCTGTTGTTCCACCCATTTAGAGATTAAGTTAGAGCTTTCCTTCGGAACTGGGCTGGGACAAGCAGACAGGTCAGGGACCCCAGGGGGGAAACACAGAAGTTTGTCTGCTCTGAGGCTTCCTCAGAATTTTCCAGAATCCCTGTTTTGCATAGGATGTGCTCCTCCTTTGGTGTCAGCCTGCGTCTGCTTCTACTGGGGTCTGGTCACATACTATAAATGACAGCCCTGTTGTGATCTGTAAAGCTCTGCCCATCCAGTGGCAGTGATGTTAATGGAATGGGAGGATGACATGGGTCACTCACAGACAAGGCACCAAGAGACGGACCCAGTTCCTACTGAAATCCACGCTATGCCTCCTTGATGAGAGCTTTGTTTTTTAAATAATCACGGACAAAATTAATTCCTGCTTCCTCTCTGCTCGCACCACTCTCTTTTCACACCTGCATTACTAAACTTATCACACTTCATCATTACAGGTGCTTCTCCCCCACCAGGTGTGAGCTGCTGGGAGTCTGGACTGTGTTTTTTTCACCTCTGCACCCCCAAGGATTACTCGGCCTCTAACATTTACCAGGTGCCCGGTAAGTATTTGCTGACTCAAGAAAGATACAAAATGAGCCTGTACTGTATCTGCTGCATCAGCTGGAGCAAATGGGACAAGTCACCTCTTCCGAAAAGGGCAGGAAGCAGGAACACAGAAGAAACCATTGCAGACCAGCAGGACCGCTGAACTGGAGACAATGCCCAGTTCTCCCTCATGCACACACACCTCTCATCCCTCACCTGCCACTCCCTCAACCTCAAAGCCACCCACATCTACCACCCCAATAGGCTTTAAAAAACAAAAAACAAAAAAAACGAGCAGGCATTTCCCCAGTGCTCTAACCCCAGTCCATCAGAGCCCAAGACACCCTTAAGTTACCTGTAAGCAGAGCTACTTTGCATCTGTGATTTCTGGTTAAAGGATCGTGTTTCAGCAGCCGGGCTGAACCCTGGACAGCAGAGATAATCTAATACCCGTCTGCGGAAGAAACAGCAGTGCTTCGCTCCTCCCTGGCTAAATGGATTTGCTCACCCATCCCTGCAGAACAAATCATGTTCTTTTTCCTTGCGCTGAAATCCATCTACAAACAAATCCTCTGTGTCCGGAAGAAACCGCTCCCATTCCCTCGGAGGGCGCCCTCCACACACAGAAATGCACACTCACAAGCCCCAACCCCAGAGCCACCAGGTGTTAGAATGTTTTTCATCTGTTCTTTAAGAACAAACCAACAGTAACAACAAATTTCAGCTCATAGGAATAGAATTGAAACTAAAAGCGGTGGCTTAGGGAAACGGAGTTATAAATATCAGTAGACTAAGTTGCAAAACTATATATGGAGCTAACAGTTCAAACAGGGTGTTTAAAGCAGGCTTTGGGGATGCCACCTTCACAGAAGCGCGCAGCCCCAGGCAGAGGGCAAGTCCTTGCTTTTCCACGATTTCCCAGTCTTTTATGCCATTTACTACCAACATTCAAAGGTGCCAGCGTGTATGTTTCAGCCCCGGCAGGCGAGACTGGGATCCCCCAGTAGGTGCCCCCGCGGGTCTGCACGCACCGGAGCGAGCAGCACCATCCCCTACCTGGGTGGGAAAGCCGCGGGCAAAAATCCTCGGGCGGCTGCAGGCAGAGTAGCGTCTTCCCTGGCGATCCCGACAGAGGCAGGAGACCGCGGGTGTCACACACCTGCAACACGGCGCCCACACCGCTGCTGCCCGCTGCCCGCCCCGCCTGGCGCAGCGCTGCAGAGCGCCCCCGCCACGCTGAGCGCTGAGGGCGGGAGGTTCCTGAGACTCCCGTTCTTCGGGATCAAATCCAAACCTGCTTTCTTCCCGGCCTGGGCATTAAAGAAATTTGCTGCGGCAGGTTCTTCGCTTCTAAATCCCCTTCTGATTCCAGGTGGAGTGTTTGGGAGAGCTCGGTGGGAAAGGGGCACATCAGGGTCCCAGGCTTTGGATTTGCAGCCCAGTGGATGTTAAACTTCTTATTACCCGAGTTTGAAGAATTTCCCTGCACAACTGATTATGGCGGTCGCCTCGCCTGGGTCGAGGGGATCCCCATTCACCAACTCCAAACTAGGATATGTCAGAAGACAGAACTCACATTCCTGGGAAGGAGAATCTTCTGATGGTCCCATCCCCAAAGTATCTTCGATCATAAGTAATTAAATCGCTCTGTCCTTGTTACCCCACACGGGAACTAAAAATAACCTACTTGGGGAGTGGAGGGAAGGAAGAAGATATGGAGGGCTTGATGCATTAAGCAAAGCTCTCCACCTGTCTCCCTCCTTCCAATCCCGTGCCCCTACCTCCACCCACAAACCACCCACAAAAGAGGCCAGCAAATTCAACCGAAAAGATCTGTTTAGGAAAAAGGCTCCTCCTAGGAAACAGTGAGAAGCAATGAAATGGCACAAAATTCAGAGGTGAAGTCAAACAGCATGCCTCAGGTCCCAGGCCTGCTCGAGGATCTGGAGCTACATTCCTTTCCAGCAGTGCTGAAATGGAACCAGGTCCTGAAAGACTCTTCCTTCTTCCCCACCCAGCACGACCAGCCATCAAAAGGTCATCATTTCCACGTCCTCGCTCTCTCTACAATCAGTACACTGCAGGCCATCTCCTCTGTCCCTTCCCAACTTCTGGCTCCGTCACCTCTCACCTGGATCACCTCAAGAGCTTCAACTGCTCAGCCTCTAGACTCATTTCTTAAAGTGTCAATATGATCTTGACTCTTTCCTGCCTAAAACTATGCATTTGCATCTCAATGCCCTCAGAAAAGCCAAAACTCTTTTAACACATCTCAGTCACCACAGAGCAGGCCCTTGCTGAACCCCACAGCCTCACCTCTCCATCACCATCTTTTTCCCTGTACTCCACACTTTTAATTACTTGCACATGCCTCACTCTCTCACCTTCATGCCTTTTCATATATTGTGCCCAGCACCTCCTCGAATGTTCTCTTCCTCCCAACCGTACCCCTTCCTGATGCCTAATGGTTCTCAGTTGTGCCATCTTTTTCTCCAGGAAGCCTCCCCTCATCTCCACAATAACTGAGTTCTCTCTGTTCCACGTGCCTAGAACCACCACTATTTCCTCTACCAACACACCCAACACATGTCGCTGAAGTTAGCTGCCTAATGTCTGTCTTCCTCAGCAGAATGTAAGCATGTCTCTCTTATTTGCCAAGTGTGCACAGGATACACAGCATCCAGTGTCTGCTTGGTCAGTATGCCTTAGGACAGCCACCATCCAGATCAACATGTAGAACAGTCCTGTCATCCAGAGGTTTCTTTCTGCTCCTTCCCAGGCAATAAGCACTCGACCCCAGATGTAACCACTACGCTCAGGCCTTTCTGCATCAGTTAGCGTGGCTTGTTCTTGAACTATATATAAATGGCTTCTTTTACTCAAAATAATATCTATGAGATTCATTCATATTATTACACAAATCAGTAGTTAATTCTTTTTATTGCTGTATAGTACTCCATTGCCGGAATACAACACAATCTATTTATCTTTTTCCTGGAAGTAGACATTCTAGTTGCTTCCCATTTTTAGCTGTTATAAATAAAGCCACTGTGAATATTTGATGGATAGACGCATTCTTTTCTTTTGAGTATGTAACTAGGAGTAGAATTGTTAGGTCACAGTGTAAGCGCATGTTTTGTTTTAGTAGACACTGCCAAAACTTACAGTCCCACCTGCAGTATTTGAGAATTCCAGATGAAAAACAAAGAAAGAAAATTCAACAGGTCTTCTTTGACCCATATGAACAGTGAGGTCACAGGGCAGACCACTACTCCCAAAATTGGAGAGACAGACGGGCAAATACAGAGAATCGCCACTTACTGGAGCAGAATCCCAAGAGCGGAAACCCCCGCAGGAACCAGCGCCAGGCCAGGAAAACCTAAACCGTGATTGACAAGTTGCTGGAGGCCCGCTGTCGACAAGTCTGTGAGACAAAAATGCCAGGAGGACCCAGTCATCAGGGGCCCCTCATGCTTTTGTGAGTTTTTCCTTCAGGGGCTCAAGCCAAGTTCTCCCAGGGAAGATGACAAGAAAAATACTCTCAATCTTCCACAAAGTGGAGAAGAAAATGTGGCCATTTTGAAACACACCAGAGTATTTGATCTACTCTTTCTAACAAAGCCTTCCCTCAAGAGAAACTATTTTGTCAGAGCAAAATAATTTACAAAGATTTTGTCAGAGCCTAACGAACACCTGAGAGGCACTGGTGAAGTTCGTAGCCAAGGATCACAGGCTCACTGCAAGACTGAGGCCTAACCATTGGACAACAGAATGGGTCTCCCCCTCCACACCTCACCACCACATCTCTAAAAGCTGCTTTACTGCAGTTTCTTTTACTCAGTACATCATGTCCAGCTTTCAACAACAACAACAAAATCAGAAGGCACATTAAAAGGGAAAAACACAGTTTGAAAAGACAGAACCACACTCCTTTATGGCAGGGTGTTGAAAATATCACATCATGAATTTAAAACAACTGTGGTTAATACGCAACAGTCTGTAGTGGAAAAAGTAGGTAACATGCAAGAACAGAAGGATGATGTAAGCAGAGACAGAAATTTTAAGAAAGGCTCAAAAAGAAATACTGGAAATCAGAAACATTGTAATAGACGTGAAGAATGGCTTGGAAGAGCTGATTAGTACTTAGTACACTGGACATGGTTGAGGGGGAAAATAGTCCCTGAGCTTGAGGATATAGCTAGCAATAGAAACTTGCAAAACTGAAAAAACAAAGAGTAAAAAAGGTTGGGAAAAAAATGGGACAGAATATCCAAGAATTGTGGGGCAACTACCAAAGGTATGACATGCAAGGAATGAGAATACTCAGAGGAGAAGAGAGACGGAACAAAAGAAATACTCAAAGAAATAATGACTGTTTTTCCCAAATTAATGTCACCAAACCACAGAACCAGGGAGGTCAGAGAACAGGCGTCATAAATACAGGGAAAAAACTAGACTTAGGCATGTGGACCCTGAGAAGACATATTCATTTGAGGTGAACCCCCAAAAGCAATTTATCTGCTGAGACGGACTCCCCATGGTCAACCCAGAGCCCAAAATTTATGAGAGTGTAGCAGCCATCTGCGGACAGGGGCTTCTCACGTACTCTGTGCAAGGGGAAGAATCCTTGATCGAACTCTCAGCTTCCCGCGCTTCGTTCTCCGCTTCGCGCCACGGTGTCTCTTCCACTTTTCACCTTGACACTGAGCCCTGCCCTGTCCAATCAGAACTGCTCCATAATGACCAATCAGAACACATAATACTGACCAATCAGGAAGGCACAATTCGAACCAATCAGAACGTATTTTGGTACGTTATTTACATAAATCTGACGTTGTCAGGCACCTGGGCGGAAACTTTTTTGGCAGAACAGATGCCCTTCCCTCTCCGCAAAGCACACTTTTGGTTTCCTCGACTGCCTAGTGTGAACTGTTACCGGAATAAAGTGTCTTCTTTTCACTTCAGTGCCTTTTGGATTTGTTTATAGGCATATCGTATTCAAACGGCAGAAAACCAAAAATGAAGAGAACATCTTGAAAGAAGTCTGAAGAGAGAAAAATACCTCAACCTGTTCAGGAAGAGTTTAAACTTCCATCCAACTTCTCCTCAGAAGCCAGGCGAGCAAGAAGAAAGAGAAGTATTTGAAGCGTTGAGAGGGAGAATAAAGAAAAGAAGGAAGACGCCAACCTAGAATTCCGTATTCTGAGAAGTTATCCTCCAAAAGTAAAAAACAGGTACTTTCTCAGACAAACAAAACCAGATGGAACGTGTTGCCAATAGACTTGCCTTACAAGAAGTTTTTATAAGAAGTTCTTAAGAGAAGGTGTCAGTTTGAAACCTCAGGAGCTTCCCGGGCGAAATCCGAAAGTGGCCCCGTACAGGAAGGGCAGGGACAGAGAGCAGGCCATTCCAGGCCGGTCGGTGGCGTTTAAACAGCAAGGAGACTTGCCAACTAGGATTGTCTAAGCGCCACAAGAGGAGTAGCTCTCTACGCCCTCCTACCAAAGGCTTAACAGTTTACCTGGAGGCCTTAACAGGATTCAGTCACAATACTGTCCAGAGGGTCTCAACAACTCATTGCTCTCTCAAAACCGCATCCTTGAAAATGACTGTGGGAATGGTGAGCAGAGCGTATCATGTAAGGACAGGGGAGGGAATAAGGAGTCTCCGATTATCTGGGTCCAGCTCGATTATCCGGGTCCAACTCGCGGGTCCACCAGCTGTCAGGAATTCTGACCACTAAAGAAAGGAAGATCGTTAGAGAAGGAATGAATGAAGGTAAATAAAACCTTTTATTTTCCTTATTTTTTTATTGATCTTACTGATAACAGCTTGTTAAAAATAACAGCAACAAGGTATTTGATTATGTATGCTTATTTATTACATATAATGCATAAATATATATTTAATACATAAGTGATAGCATATATAAGTATAGTTTATGTATGTATGTATAAGTGAGATGAATGACAGTAATGATACAAAGTACAAGCAAGGGACAGGGGGAGGGATTAGGAGTATTTTGTTACTATTAGATACGTGCACTACCCATGAAGCATTATAGTGTTATTTGAAAATGGACTTGGATTAGCTGGATATATATTGTAAACTCTATCTAAACCACTAAAAATAGGAAATATATGTGATTGATATTCTAAGAAAGGAGAGAAAATTGAAACATATAAAATGCTCAAAACCACAAATGCCAGAAAGAAAAAGAGTGAAAGGCGAAAATAGGAGCAAAAAGCAAGGAAAATGAATAGAAAATAAACACCAAAATGATAGATATTAGTGAAACTGTATCAATAATCACTTTAAATGTCAGTGGGATAAATACAACAATCAAAAGATAGACATTGACAGAATATTTCAAAAAGCAAGCCTCAACTCTATGTTGTCCACAAGAAACCCACTTTAAATATAAAGACAGAAATAGATTAAAGGGGATGAATAGTCGAAGCATACAGGATTTTTAGGACAGTAAAACTCTTTTGTATGACAGGTATGTATGATGGATATGTGTCAACATGCATTTGTCCAAACCCATAGAATGTAGGGCATCAAGAGCGGGTGATAATGATGTGCCAGTATAGGTTCATTGATTTTAAGAAATGTACCAGTCTGGTGGAGGGTATCGATAATGGGAGAGGCTATGCACATGTGGGGTCAGAGGGTAAATGGGAACCTTTTGAACTTCTGAGCTCAATTTTGCTCTGAACCTAAAACTATTCTGAAAACAAAGCCTGTTTAAATGAGAAAAATGTTTAGTTTTAATATCTCTGCATTCTCCAACTTAACTATTATGAGTACGTATTCCTCATAGGCAAAGAAAGATAAAATATGTTGAAATTCTACCATTCCCTTTTTTTCTACAATCAAAGACAGAAAAAATCAAACTGACCTATTGGCCTTCTTCAAACATTAGGCTTACAAGTCTTGATTTTTGATGGAAGCACTCTCCTGTTCTCTGGCACTGATTGAACTTGCTCTGCATTAAAAACATTGAAAGGAGGATTGCAACTCTCCAATATTGGCATCCAGCTCAGGTCTGTGGTCCTAGTCCTCCTACTCTATAACCCAAAGGACAATGATAAGTGTGACTTTGTGGCTCTCTTATCCATAATGCAAAGCTTATTGATTTCAAAGGGACTGATGCTCTCTAAGTGTTCACTGCACAGTCAATAACAAAACATTAATATTTCATGGCTTTTCTGTTCATGTGTTAGGACACTCAGACTGGACTTCCTGAGTCACAGGAAGGTGGCAAAGGCTATAGGGGACCTCAGAGTCTCCTCTGAAACTGCTGAGCGTGAAGTGGGATCTCATTTCACAAACGCAGGTCATCGTAGATTCTGAGACATCGGTTAGGTAGCAAGACGTGTTTTTAGCCAGGAAGCATGTTTCCATGGCAATCATATTCCTGTGCCTGCCTTTCTTCCTCCATCCAGTGTTAAGTCCATACTGAGCCTCTGTGGGCTTTGCCCATCTGCAGTGCAGCTGGGGCCTCAGCTGCTTTATGAGCTGCTAATAATCCTGGAAAGTTAGGCCAAAACCCAGACAATAATGTTCACAGTACTTATCTTGTGATTGCTCGCCATTATTTAAGAACCTGCTTTCAATTTGGAGACATTCACAAAGATTTCACAAGGAGTCATTGTTACATTATTTGTAGCAGCAAAACACTAGCAATTGCCTTAACATCCGACAAGAAAGGACTTTTAAAGTAAATCATGGTGCTTGCACATGCTCTGAAAACATTAAAATTATTCTGGGAGGAGAGTGCATAATTAGATTATAATGTGGAAAAAGAGGGTCTCCAAATAGGCCATACCATGTGATCCTGATTTTAGATGTCTAAAAGGTCCAGTGGGTGCTTCAGAGAGCTGATTTCACACAGTTGCAGCAAAGAAGCATGACTGGGCCTTTCTGTATGACCTCACCACTGCCACTCCAGGTGTCCAGAGCCCAGACTCCAGCTGGGATCACAACTGTTATTGACCAATGAAGCAGGCCAGACCACACAAGGTAATTCAGATGGAGACTAGCAGTGTCCTAGGGAACAGATGGACAACACTCATGCCTGTTGATCAATGTGCCAGAAATCCACTAGCTGATCTGCGTGGATGTTCCTAGTGCCATGGTAGGGAAGGAACACCAACTTAGTTCCTTGGCACTGGGAATACGAATGCTTACTCGTGTGGGATGCAGTGGCAGGAGAGCCTGATGCAGCTCCCTCAAGGCTCTCCATCGCCAGCAACAGATGGTGCTTGCTCAGGCAGAGGCTGGGCAGCAGCTCATTGCTGGGTCCCCGCAGGGCCACATAGTCCCTCCCTCGGCAAGTGCTCTGTGTCCTCCCAGTGCCTTCCCCCAGGCTGGGGATTCCTCATCTTCCGGCTCCTCTGCCCTTCTGTGCAGTTTTATGCACTGAATTCATTGGAGCATGAACTTTCAAAATCTCCACATCTCAGAGCTTGACATGCAAGGCTCTTAATTCTGGCATACATTGCACAAGGCAATGTTCAACCTTTAAGAAGCGATGGAGTGAATGGGGGGTAAGGGATGATTCCACTATAGAGAACAAGGGACTACAGTAGGAGAAAGTACCTAGAATAATATCTTAAATGTGAATCCTACCACATAAATATGTGCATAGAATAATATTGGAGAGCTAGATACCCTTAACAATCATTATAATCATTATCTCCATGTAGAGGAATTAGAGATGAGTTTTGACTTCTGCTTCTATACTTTTCAAACTTTCTGCAATTAATATATATTAAAATAGAAATGTATTTTATGTATTAGCTACCAGTGGGAGCCTGTGAAGTGAAAAATCATATATAGTCCAAATTAAATTCCTTTAATTGCCTGCTAAATACAGTACTCACCCCAATAAATTCAATAAAAAAGGAATTGTTGTATATTGAATACTATACATCCACTAAAGAGACATAGATATCTGTAGTGAAAAAATGAAACAAGCAAACAAAAAGGCCCTCAACAAATTGTATAGAGTAATATGGATGCAGTTCATTCTTTGTAAATTATACCTCAATAAAGTTGATTTAAAGAATAAAAGACTTCCAAAGGCTTGAAATGAAATGACTTATAGAGAATTAACATTTTATTAGCAGATAGTGATACTTATTGAAAACTAGAAAAAAAATGTAATACTGCTGAACACTTGCAAAAAATGCTTTAATTAGTACTTTAAAAATCCACATTGTATGGAAGATGCAGAGTAACATAATCACATAAAATATTTTTTATCTGTAAATAAATAAATGTGGTACTCAGACATACACTGATCAACGCCAACAGTAAGTTCTGTGGTACTGGAACAGGTAGCTATTACTTCAACTGAGCACGAGATGAGAAAGTCACCCTGTATTTAAAGTCCATGACGTATAAAAATAAGCACTATAATCACATACTTATAGTTGAATTTGCTCTAGTTGAAGGCATTTATAATACAATTACACTGTACTCATAAAATCAAAAATGACTATATTAATTTATGCATATGCTCATCTCATCTCCCTCTTAGATTTCACATAGTTAATATCATGAAGATCATGTTCAGTTCATCTTTGCTTCCCAGTACCTAGCTTGGAATAGGATTAGATGGGTAAGTTTTTCTCAAATTTTCCCATGAGCAGAGAGCTTAATGCTTGTGCAGCACAAATGTGGACCACTGGGTTTAAATAGAGCAGATGTAATTGGTATTAAATATTAAAATATGTATTAAAAATAAAATATTACTAAAATTAAGAGGAATAACATTTTATCAATGACAAATAATTGATGGAGAAGACAGAGAATAGAATTGGTAGACAAAAATAAATTATGAAAGTATTTTTAAAGTAATACTAGCAATATTGTATTATAAATGAATAAATATATTTTAAAACCATAAAAATAAATATTTTAGCCCTAACCAGTGTGACTCAGTTGATTAGATGTCATCCCTCAAAGCAAAAAGTTGCCAGTTCAATTCCTGGGTCAGGGCACATGCCCGGGTTGCAGGTTCAGTCCTGGCTGGGGTACCTACAAAAGGCAACTGATTGATGTTTTTCTCTCACATTAATGTTTCTCTCCCTCTCTTTCTCCCTACCTTCCCCTCTCTCAAAAAATGAAGTTAATTAAAAATAAATAAATATTTAAAATTAACATGAATGAAACATGTTATCAGCTCTAGAAATGATATCCTTTTGCAATCTTCTACCAATGTCACCACATTTGGCTCAGTGTCCTATCGTTTGAGCCATCAGTCAGGTTCTAGATCATGTCTTTCTTCCTCTTATAGTTTACTTTCTTCCCCGATATTTTTACTAAATTAGAAAATCCCAACTCAGAGTCTTGGTCACCCAGAATGGCGGTAGTTGTTTGATGTCTCTTTTATACAAACTTGAGAAATCAAAGAGAAGATGAAGTGGTTTCTCCTGTGGAAGGTGGTGGATAGGTTTATGACCTTAATGCTGGTGATGATTTTACAGGTGTGTATTTACCCCCAAACTCACTGAACTTTTTACATGGCAATCATATCTCTATGGAATACATTTTTAAATAATTGTAATTTAATTAAAAATACATGAAGTGGTTTCTCATTTAATACTACGTTCACTTCTCTTTTGGACCCAACATTGACCAACAGTCACATCTGAAGCCACGGGGTAAATGTTTCTGCTTTGAAGATGACCTGGAATGTGGCCCTTTTATCACGCTTTCATTGACTATGAATCTAGAAAGTGTCATTTCATGTTCTGTTGGATGTGGATGTGGGGTTTTTTTTTTCACATACAATGCTATATCTTGTTTTTCTTCATTTCTTTCTCTAACAAGTGAGGAAAACCATTAATTATTGGTAAACAAACTCCCAGCAATCAAATTCCCTGTACCAAAGTTCAGCCTACTAAAGAAATCCAGATATCTTGTCCCAAATGTTCATGATAAAAAATACTTTGCCTCTAGTAGGGGAGCTTAGTCCCCTAGTTTACACTATTTGTGATACTGAGATGTATTAATTAGGGCATAAGCAGCATTATAAAAATTAGTTTTAATTTCATCCTTATTTCAGAGATAAATGTGTACCATTCCCACCCAAGATAGCTCATTCACTGGGGAAAAGCAGTGTTGCCCTAACCTCGTATCTCTCCCATCAGCATGAAAAGATGTGCATGTAGAGACCACAACTTGTTCTTATTCACAATTTTCAGTATTTTCTTCAGTGTGAAACGAAGATTAGGAGGCTTAGAGTTAATTGCCAATTATTCTTTGTGAGAAAGCATTTTGCGGTTTGACACTCAAGGGCCACCTCTCTGATTCATATGACAAAGTTCTTTCTTGCTGTAAATTAGCTGGTGCTCCATCAATATTTTTCCCAATAACCCTACTTAAGTCTCCATCATGGCCCACAAAGTATTACTGATTGAATTTTTAAAATCTTTCCTCTTGCAACATGCAATTTCAGGGACAAATAGAATACAAAATCATTGTGCGCTTCTTCCTATGCATACCTTGGTAATTCCCACTGTGTCCCTATAGTGGACTGAAGGGTGCCACTCCAGAATATCGATCCCTGGTTGGGGTACATACGGGAGGCTCCCTAACCCCTGGAATTCAGGGTGTTACCTTACCTGATAAAGTTTTTGCAGATGTGATTTGAGATAAGGAGATTAACCTGGATGGTTCAGATGGTCCCTAAATGCCACCACGTGTATCATTATATACATAGTTAGGACACCAGGTACTTTACAAATATTTTTATTTATATAACCTTCATAGCATTCAGAGTGGCGGATATTATAATCCCTATGAAGACTCACAGAAGATTTGAAATTTTTCCAAGGTCGCACAATGACAGAGCTGGGGTACCTCAATACATGTACTGCCCACATAAATTCTGCGCCCAACACCCTGGGTAGCAGTCCCTTAGCTCCAGGCAGAGTTCAGAAGCATCTGTTTATCACTGATGTCAGTCTCCGCCATCTTCATTTCCCCTTAGCTGCAAGTAAAAAAGATCTCCCACCTATTTTATTAAACTGAATATATTAACATTATTCAAACAGCCATTACTGCTAAGTGTTCTGATACAGAGACAGCCTCAGGGGTTATTGATTTGCATAGAGCTCTTTATCTTCTTGCTAAACCATGCCACACTGACATGCTTTTGTAAATTTAATTTTTTTTTAACTCCTGTGTCTGTTTTTATTGTTTTCCTGCCTCCTACCTCACTGTCAGGTTGCGAACTACCACATACATTTTGCAAATGTTCTTATGCTTGTTTCTAGGGCAACACTATTGACATTTTGGGCCAGACAATTCTTGTTGGATGAGGGAACTGGCCTGTATAATTTAGGACATATATAAGCTCACCTCCTAGATGTCAAAGACATCTTACCCATCCTCCTCATGACAATCAAAAACATCTCCAGACATTGCCAAGTGTCCCCTAGTGGGAGGAAAAGGCAAAATCACCCTCAGTGAGGAACCACTGTTCTAGGCGAACACACACATGCACACACCTGCATTTCTAATTTGTTCCTTCTTACAAAAGAAGGTTTAAAGGAGGTAACAATCCCCAGGAAAATTAAACAAAAACACAAAACTAAATAAGCTCTGAGTGATACTGTGAGAAAGTCACTATTAATAAAACATGTGAGATTTAGCCCATAAAGTCTGTGACTTTTTTTCTTTTTGCCCAGTGGCCTATTTCATTTTATCTACATTTATACTTCCAGAAAGCTCTGAAGAGCTGAGGTCCTCCAATAAGTAACCAAACAAAAAAATATTTCTATACATGCTACTATGGTGGTCACCTATGCTCTTATGATATTACTGGAATAGTTCATCTGCAAAGCAAATTATTATCTATAAGTCTCCACTTACCTACAGCAGATAAATTCTATAATGTTTTCATTATTCTCGAATCAATATTTTTGTTAATACATTTTTTTAAAAACTAGTTAAAATGTTACTGTAACCCTGGCTGGGTTGCTCAGTTGCTGGTAACCGAAAGGTCGCAGGTTCCATCCCCAGTCCAAGTACATAGTGGAGGCAACTGACCCATATTTCTCTCTCTTTCTGTCTCTCTCTCTCCCTCCCCCCTTCTCCATCCCTCCCCTTCTCTCTCTCACTCCCTTCCTCTCTCTCTAAAATCAATAATATACTCAGGTGAGGGTTACAAAAAACATGTTACTGTAAAATTTTATTCCTTCTCATATATTTTCCCGTATACCTGTAAGAACTACTTGAGATAATCATACTTTATTGATTTTTCTTTGCACAGTTATCTTTATCTGTTCAAATTCTGACTCTCAAATAGAATTGCTCTGAAAATGTCTGTGAGGCAAACAACATGATGGTCCCCATCATTTAGAAACTTGCTGCCGATGTGCGTTTTCGGCTAGTGACAGCAGCATTCAAAAACCATCGATTTCTCTCTCATAAGAATTTTGTCAATTTTTTTCCTGCTCTTCAGTTGTCATCTTATTGAAAAATGAAAGCACTGGGAGTTCTTTTATATGCAGTTGTTTGCACTAGCATTTAGTTGTCTGGGGTTGCTGACCGGGATACAAATCCTTATGGGTGGTACTGATGGAATTGCTGTGTCATAGATGCCTGTATTTTCAACTTTATGATGCCAATTTGTTTTCCAAATGGCTGAACCAGTTGCAAATTCCAACAGTAGTGTTCTAGAAATGCAGCTACATCTTACACACAAGAGTATTTAACTATACTAATAACATTCAGAGACACATTAGATTTGATGTTCTCTACAGTCCATGAGGATTTTTTTCCATTCAAAAGAATTTGATGACAAGTAGATGTATATCTGTTTACTATGTCAGCACTCAGCCAAGGAGATGTCACTTGTCAATCAGTGATTTACGTAAGTCCAAGCAGGATGCTCCAGTATGCTTGTTCTAAATGTCAGCCTTCTCCCAAGGTAACTCCAAATGACCTGTTCCTTGCAATTCACTGCTAGTTCGAAAGTGACTTTGATGAGATTACATAATGAATTTTTATAAAATCCAAACTCATTTATTTGTGTCATGAGCATACATGTGGTAAACTCATAGCTTTGTTTCCATCACAAGGAGTACTTAAACAGAGGTAATCTCTTCAGGAGGCTGGGATGGGCTACAGCAGCTGCTCTCGGATCCCTACATTCCACTGGAGGTGCCTGTCTTGTTCCCTAGGATCACTGGGCATTGGACCTGAAGGATGGATGGGCAAGACTTTCTGTTTCAACAGCGACACCGTGTGACAGAGTCAGCAACAACAGTCAAAAATCCTGGACACCACAATTTTCCAGCTTTTTCTGCTGGAGACCATAGTACGCAGGAATCACAGAGCATCACTGGTGGGAGAAGGGCCCTTACTGACACAAGAGAGTGGATAACAGGAAAAGAAAAAATACATTCTCACTATAAGTGGTATGGGATAGTGGAATGACTTAAGTTAAATATTAAAATGAATGTATATCTCAGACCGATGGATAATAAGATTAATAACAAAGGCTGATGTCTTTTATTAAGTATCCTCTGTGATTCAGGCATGTGAGGTGCTTCACATATATCATCTAATTTACTCTTCCCATCAAAACCTGTAATGCAGGCAATTATTTTCATTATTTGAGGAAACTGAACGGTCAGTAAAGTTAAGGAATTTGCCCATTTTGCACATGCCAAGATGTGGCAAAGTAGCTGTTTACACCTAAAACTCTCTGCTCCAAAGTCTATGCTCTCTTCCTGTTCCAGACAATAAGGGGGGATAAAAGGAGCCAATGCCCTCAGGAGGGAAGAAAGGAATCCTTTATTACATTCTCTGACCTGCGTGGGTGTGGAGGGGTCTGGAACGATCTAAGAGGTTCCACAGTCCAAGAACAGCCTTCCTACCAGTTGAGAATTCCAGTTTTTAACATCACCACCTCCAATCCAAACCTTACAAAATATCAACACATTTTCACCCTTAATTTCTCACTGTGTCTGGTAGAGTGTATCAATAAACAGTATTTTTCTTAATGTTATATGTCACACTGATTACCTGGGCACCACTTGGCTTAATTTATCTTCATTAAATAGGATGGAACTTTGTAAAGTGCAATAGCTATATTAAATTGATGTGACCCAGCCATCTGCTACGTGCGTGACGATGGAAAGAGTTGTCTCTGAGGAAACATTTTATTTTCTATTATCCTCTCTAAGAACCCAACATAACTCAATGCAAAGAAGTCTCACCCTGACCATCAGCCCTCCTCCTCTTTCCGTTTTGGTCTCCAGGAGCTTTCACACGACTGGGGGTACGTGCATCTGGGCCATTTGGTTGCAAGAAAGAGAAACACAGAAAACTAGTTCAGGGGGAATTGTGGATTTGCTCTAAAATAATCCCCTCCTAGTTTTCTTCCATGGGGCTATATGAACTCAGAAAGCAACCAGTGTCCAAAATGTTTGCCTCAAATTTTAATAAAATCCATCCTCTCGGTGTAAAAGCTAAGGTGATAGAAATCAGGAGGTGAGTGAAGAGGAGTGATAATGTCATACAAAATGGCGTGGGGGAGCGATACCATTAGCAGTTAATGAACTAAAACAGGTTAAATGATAACAACAGAGGAGCAAAAAATGATGGTATAACTGTAGGAGGACGAGGGCACAGGGAGGGTAGAGTGTGGTGTGTATTGATTGGTTAGCTCTTTGCTGCATAACAAACTACCCCAAAACTCAGTTTAATACAGTCATTTATTATCACTCACCCATATGCAGATGAACTGGAGTTCGGCCGATGTAGGCTGGGTCTGGCGAGATAGCTTTGCTTCTCTCTGAGAGTTTACATGTCAACTGGGACAGCCTTGACTCACATTGCTTTTCCTTCCTCTGAGGCCAATAGGCTTGCCAGGTGATGGCAAAGAGACAAGAGGGCACACCCCGCTGCACAAACACTTCTCTAACCCCTGCTTGCGTCATGTCTTCAAACATCCCATTAGCCAAGGAACATCACATGGCCGAGCCCAAAGTGAAAAGGAAACACACTGAATTTTAAGTGCTGAACGAACCTTGAGGAGCCACCAGCTTTCTTCACCTTCATGACAGACCTGTCCTGTCCATGCTGCCGATGGGCAGTTTGTCTCAGCCCCTCCCAAACTTTTCCTTATTTCAACATGTTTACTGAGAAAAGGGTGGAACTGGGAGTAAAGGCAACTTTAGTCCTGACTCAGCCACTTATTTACCGTTTGAAGTTGGCATTTGATTTACATCTCTGTTTCTGTTTCCTTGTGTGAAAACTAGTGATAATAATAATGATTGTTATAGGGTTGCAAAATCTCAAAGAGGAACGTAGACATTTAAGGTAGTCTACATTAAAAAAATAGAAAGGGATATTTTTTCTTCGGAAAATACCGAAGATTATCTGAAAATGAAAGGCAGTATGGGCGTGACACTTGTTTCTCCACCTAAATTTTGAAGCTTTTCCTGGTTATCCTGCTTTGGGGTGCTATGATATGCTTATCCCAGCAGATGGCAGAAGAGAACTGAGTCAAGAAAAAACAGCCTGGGTATTTCAATATGCATCGAACCCAGTTGAAGCAGTCTTACCTTAATGTGCAGCCTGATGATAGTTCTAGATATTGACTTGACAATTGATATTGAACTTCCCTAACAAAGGTGAACAGTCATGAGGACAACCATTGTATCAAAAATACAATGCCATTTGAAATTTACTTACTCAAGAATAGTCATTCACTGAGCATCTCCAACATACTTTAGACGATGAATACAAAATATTCCAGTGAGTTCCCAGTCTGCCTAAAATCAAAGAAGAAATGACCATTCACATTTTGCAGGGCTGTCCTCTAATGACAGCATCACATGAACCTGACTGGATGGCAGCTTCAGGTTGCCCGCTTTATGCCATCTTTTCCGCTATGACACCGTCCCTCCAGCACCACTGTATCCACCCAAGGCCAGTTCAACAACCTCCATGAGAACTCCCTCTAGTCTTACTTATCTCAAGTTCATCCTCAGGGTAATCTGTCTGAAATGCAAATATGATTATATTATACACCATCTGCTTAAAAAGATTTCATGGCTCTTCACTGACCTCATAATGCTCATTCTCTAATCTTCTTTATAAGACCTTTTGTGAGCTGACCTCTACTTTCCTCTCTTGCCTCATCTCTCCCCTTCTTCCCTGCCATCTATATTTCAATGCAAGAGATTACTTTTCAACTCTCCAAATGTTTTTTATCCCTTAATGGTCTTTGGCCAAGTTGTCTTTCACTCCACTTCAGTACCTTAAAACTAAAACCCATTCCCTCTGACCAGCTATTTTCCTCAATCTGGCTAACTAGAGTAGATGGTAGTTAATTTGAGAAACTGTCTTTGAAAGTACAGTATTGGCTTGGATAATCCTCCTGGGCACCCCCAGTACTATTTCCATCCTCCTAGCATTTACCGTATTTCATCCTACTAGGTTTGCACATTTTTCCCTGGCTACTGTAAGCTCCTTGAGGATAAGGACTCTTTCCTGTTCAATAATCTGTCCCCATTTTCTGACACACTTCTTGGTACCAGGCAGCACACAATCGAAATCAATTTAGTATGAATAAATAAGTCTGAAAGCACAACTGATATCGTTCAGGGGCATGGGAGTTTAGGAGAATAGGTAGGCCTTTCTGTGTATGCCAGCCACAGTCCCTTTTCATCAAGAAGCTGCCAACCATACATGCTCAGGACAAATTTTTGGTGCAGTAGGCCAGGTCATGGAGAAGGTTACCTGATCAATCTTTTCATCTACAGCAAAGGTCTATAAACTTTAAAAAATTATTATTGTTATTATTTTACTTTTCGCAGTGCCTTGTTGTGTCATCCCAGGTGATAAAAATGCAGATTCAAATAGTACACATTTACTACCTCACAGTTTTGAGAGATCAGGAATCCAGGTACTGCTTAGTTGGGGTCCTCAGCTTTAGTGCCTCTCACAAGACAGAAGTTAGGTGACACAGGGGATCGAGCTCAAGAGTCATCTAGGGCAGGATGTACTTCCAAATTCATTCGATGGTTGTGAGCCGTTCCTCAGAGGCATTGGACCGGAGGTCTCCATTCTTTGCAGAATGTTGCCCAGAAGCCACCCTTAGTTTCTAGCCATGTGTCCCTCTCTAACATGGCACCTGGCTTCATCAAAGCATGCAAGCTAAGAATGCAAGAGAGAGCTCAAGAAAGTAGCCACAGCCCTGGCTGGTGTAGCTCAGTGGATTGAGCGCCAGCCTGAGAACCAAAGGGCCGCTGGTTCGATTCCCCAGTCAGAACCCATTCCTGGGTTGCAGGCCAGGTCCCCAGTAGGGGGTGCTGGAGAGGCAACCACACACTGATGTTTCTCTCCCTCTCTTTCTACCTCCCTTCCCCTCTCTCTAAAAATAATAAAATCTTTTGTTTAAAGAAAAAAAGAAAAGAAAAAAGAAAGTGGCAGCAAGTGAGAGAGTCCTAGCAAGGTAGATATCACAGACTTTTGCAACCTAAACATGGAAGTGACATCCCATAACTTTTGTCATATTCTGTTCACAAGAAGCTGGTCACTAGGCTTAGCCCAAACACAAGAGGATGAGATATCACAAAGGATTAAGTACCAGGAGGTGGGGAACATTGGGAGCTATCTTAGAAGGCTTCCGACTACTGGGTCTTACTATGAGTCCAAAAATTCTCTTTCCAGTTTTTCCCAGGAGGCCTAGCAGGACCTCAGGCAAACCAGAGTCCAAATGACCCCATCGGCTATCCGTAGTTCCACTCATACACACTGATTTCTACTTTCCGAAGTTGTTCTACTGCCTTCTAATTGTCACATCATCAAATTTAGCCTGTGCTTTCAGAAAATAAAACGGGCAGGCAGACAAAAGGAAAGCCTGTGTGATGTTAAAGAAGCATTAAGGACGCTGCCGGTTTCCAAAAGAAATTCCAACCCCTGGTAAAAATAGAATCTTTATTCTGCTTGTCCAGTGAGCTGGACCCAGAGCCCAACAACGGGGCATCCCTGTTCGCACTCACTGAAGCTACACTGTCTTTCTGAAAGAGTTATCTTGACGCCCCCAGCTGTAGCTCAGCTCCTACAGATGGACTTAAAAAGGAGCGACAGTTCTTGGTCCAAAGCAATAAAGAGACAAGTGAGTCATAACAGTCTGGACTTGCCACCAGCATAAGCAGTTCCATGAATCGCCTCTATAAAAACCCTGCCTTTCTATCCCAAGCCATTCCAAGTGCCAAAACCTCCCATTCAAGAGTTTTATAACTCAGCCCTGTGCTCACAAATGTCACTGTTCATAAGAGAGCCTTTGACCTCTGGCCATACTCAAGCCCAGCGTCTTTAGTAGAGCATGGTTTGATAGCTATCTGAAGAAAAAAGGTCTTGGGTTTCCCCTTGTGTATTTCTATTCTACTTTTAATATGTGGCTTAGCTTCAGGCATCTGCCCTCTGCCCTCTTGGCTTCCATCTCAACCGGAAGTAAAACAGGCCCAGGATCTTGTGCTTTGAGAGCTCTTGAAATAACAAGAATGGTGGCAAACACTAAAAAAGGGCTCACTAGGTGCCCGGCACTGTCCTAAGGTGTTTATGTTGGCAGTCCCATGTAGGGGACTTGCACAGGCGAAGAAATGGAAGCACAGGGAAGCAAAGTGACTACCCGACAAAGTCACAGGGTTAGTAAGGGATTTAAAAGCAACCAGTACCTCTCCAAAGTACATCTTGTCCACTGGGCAATGAACGAGAATAACATAGGCCCGCAATGAGAAAGCAAAAAATGAAGTCAGAAATGTGTCTCCCTTTAATGAAGAAGAGACTTTAGAGTAAACACTTTAGCTCTAAAACCACTTCCTTTTTCCAGGTTCTGTGTTAGAAATGCCTTCAGTAAGAAGCCTGAATGTACATGCCTTTGAACTAACCCTAAACCATGAGCTGATAAGTCAAATTGAACTGAAGTTCCCATGGGACTAAACGATGTTCTGAGATCTTTTAGAAACAGTGGATTTCTTCTGTTCTCTACTGTTAACAAAGTTATTTAGTAAAAGAGGCTTTCTTTACTCATCTGAATTAGAAACCTCTATTGTTTTTAAAGTGTGTTTTCATTAAGGGAGAAAATTCATAAAATATGGCTATGTCACAAGGTAATTGTAGTTTATAACTCAGCCCTAAAATTTATCATTTCAAATATAACTAAATTAAAAAATTACTTATTCAGAATAAACTGTGGAGTAGTTTCTATGTATGAATGGGTGCTATAGTGAAAACCACCTTCTTTCTTAGCCCATGTCATGCACGTAATCTAAGATGCCCAGGGGATGCCCAGGAAAAGGGGTGGACATGTGAGTACTGTCAGTGAGGCTACTCTGTCACCCCAGCCAATGTGATTGCTTCGGGATGGTCAAATGGCTGTAGCTGGGCCAATAAGAGCCCCAAACTTTTGCTAGAATTAGTGAGAACGAGGTATTTTTATACTGGATTTACTAAGCAGGTAAACTACAAGCTGTAGCAGCTCCAGGCCACCACGTTAGGGACAACCTGCCTGGAAAGGAAGCCAACAAAGAAGAAAGCAGATAGAAACAGATGCCAATAACTTTGTTAGAGCGTTTAGATCCAGCTGTACCTGAATAGCCTACTATGCGTCTATGGCCATACCACCCTGAATGCACCCGATCTCGTCTGAATATCCTACCATGCTATGCAGTTAGGTCAGCCTATTAATCTTTTTGTGTTTAAGTCTGTGGATGGCGTTTCTGCCCCTTGCATCTTAAACAGTCCTGACTAGGACAGAGAAATAGGTCGGTTTCCACATCCTGCTCAGTTACTACTGACAGCAGCAGGTAGTGTACGACACCCAAGAGAGCTGGGCATTTCAAACCGCACCCATATCCTGGGAGTGCCTGTTGAAGCAGTCCAAAAGCTTCGCACACAGCTGGGGCTGACTTAAAGAGCTCCCGGGAGGGCCCGCCCTACGGCTGAAGGTCATGTAACACAAGTTAGGCAAAAATACCACATACCTCCTTCTGAGAGGAAACAGCCATGATCAAAGTATGGTTATGAGTCAGTAACTGACTATAATTAGGGGCTTTTCCCTCCAGTAATATCTGAATTAAGGCAGAGAGCGTTAGCATAGCCTAGCAGTTGGCAAAGAAGTAACCACGTCTTTCTTGATGTTTCCAGTGACTCAATTCCCGAGGAACAGGCCCCTACAAGTCAGGGAGAAAGCTTCCTTGGAGCATCAATGCTTGAGCGGTTGGGAATTTCCTCCTCTCTGTCAGTCAATAATTCTACCTTAGCTCTTTCACACTGGGCGCAAGGCAACTCAAGCACCCTCTCCAGGAGTTCCCCATCGGCTGGACTTTGGGTCCTTTTTTATTTCAAAAATTTTATTGCAATATATACTTATAATACATAGAGAAGAGTGAATGAAATGTGTATTTATTCGTACCTTAAAACAATAATCAAGCCACAATGCACCCACCACCTGCATTAAGAAATGCATCATGTCGTTTTAAAGTCCACTGTGTGCCCCTCCCTCATTGCATCTTGCTCCCCATCACAGCCCAGAGAACGAACCACTATCCTGACTTTAATGTTAAGCATTCTTTTGCATTTTTCAAAAAGAGCTGTAGTACAAATGTATGTGTGTCCCTAAATGATGTATTATTTCATTTCTAAAAACTCAGTCGTAAGCACACCCCTACCCATGAAAGGAATGAGCAATATCTCCTCTTTGAGATGAAGGCTCTCAGACAAGGAAAGCTGAACAGAGTCTGAGTCACAGCCTGCCTTCAACTTCTACACCTTCTGGTGCAGATGGTGGGACCAGGTCCTGTGGGCGAGACCTCAGAAACACAGAGCTTGCCGTATTTGGGGCACCAGGCAGGACTGCAGTGTGGGCCAGGCGCAGGACATCCGGGGTTCTAAATGGACCATTGAGTATTTTCTGGTTTGAAACTCGTGATTTATTGCTAGTTCTCGGGCATTAAGTGTAAACAGGAAAATCTGTGGGGTAAAATGACCTCAGCACATCTAAGCAGCAGTGCATTAGTCCATGGTCGATACAAGTCACATTAAGAAAACAGTATGAAACTCGGGCATGCTGTTCTCAAGGTGAAAGAAAAGTAAATGGCAAGGGGGCACTTGCCGATGGCAGCACTAAAGCTGTCCCTCGAGGTCACTTCTCCAGTCTGCACTGTTGCCCCCTGTGCAAGGACGGCTCTCACTCTGGAGTCTTTTATCTTCCGCAGAACTCCTCCTCTTTTCTAACTGGATCTCCTAATTCCTATGCCCCATGTCTTCCTTGGTTTGATCTCCCCTTTTAGGTGGAGTGCATCCTACTTGAGAGGGGCTTCCAGAGAAAGGTTGTGTGAGACATAAAGGTTTTAAGGCTATATACGCCAAAAGTGTAATTTTTCAACTCAAACTTCAATGATAGTTTGGGTATAGAATTCTAAAATAGAAATAATTTTCTTTCAGAATTTTGAAGGCACTGCCCTATTATCTCCTTGCTTTTAAGGTTGCTGTTGAAAAGTTGAAAACCATTTTGCTCCCAATCCTTTTTACTTACCTTTTTTCCTCTATGGACGCTTTTAGAAACTTCTGTTTGTTACCAGTGTTCTGAGCTTTCTCAATATGTCCCTTGTTGTAAGTCTATTTTTATCCATTTTGCTTTACATTCAACAGAAACTTCCAATCTGGCAATTTATGTTCTTCAGGGAAATTTTCTTAAATTATTTCTTTGAAGTTTCCGCCCCCTTGGTTTTCTCTGTTCTCTCATTCTGGAAACTCAAGTTATTCAGATATTTGATCTCCTGAACGGATCCTTTAATTTTCTTATATTTTTATTCTATTTTCCATTTCTATATTTTTTATTCTACTTTCTGGATGATTTCCTTTTCTTCCATTGAGTTTGTAATTTCCAGGAGCACATTTTTGTCCTCTGAGTGTTTCTTTTTTTATAGCCGCTTTTTCAAAGATGGCATGTTCCTCAGTCATGGTATGTTCCTCTTTCCTTCTGAGGATTTTAATGAGAGATGGTTTTTTTTTTCCTACTTATTTTGTCTTCCTAGTTTGTCTCTGTATGTTCAAAGTTGCTGTTGTTTATTTACTTGCTTTTTTAAAAATCTCAACTTTTCATGATAGAAACTTCTCTCCTATGGGAAGTACTGTTTGGCCACCTACTCATAATAACCAGTAAAGAAGAAACGCTGATTAGAAACTGAACATATGATGAGCTTTGTTGACCTTGAACTTCACTGTAGGATTGTGTGGGTGGTGCCTTTTGGGGCAAAACTCTGACGTCAGCATCAGTAGGTCTTTCCTCTTGAGCTGCTCGATTTCTCAAAGAAGAGCTTTCTAACCTCCTGCTGTGGTGCCAGTGGTCTGGGAGCCAACCAGAGGGAGAGGGCAAAAGGTCCCTTCATTCTGAATTTAGTGTACATGTGGTCACTTAATCACTCTGCTTTGGGTACAATTTTGACATAGAAAAGTGCCCACACCTACAAATATGTCTGAAGTCTCCCATCCAGAGACTCCTGTCCTATCCCTTCAGAGGCCAACTCTGCCAGAGCAGATATAGGGCAAATCATGAACGGCAGGACAAGGTGGCTTTCCTGTTCACAGTTTATGGAGCTCAGATTTTTCAACTGCGCTTCAGTGGCTCTAGTTTATTTGTCCCCACCGACCGCTGAAAAGCTCTACTCAAAATGCCGAAATGTGGTCGATGCGTTTAAATTCAGGTATTCTGCAGATGCCCTCTGTAGAAACACTCCTACAAACCCTTGTGAGAAACGTGCGTGAACACCTTCTCCAGTTGGGATGAAAGGGAGAGAGAGCCCTTGTCTGTGAGTAAGAAAAGAGAAATCCCTATGTTAAGTGTTGTCTTGAAAAAGCTCTCCTTTTTAGGAGAGAAAATGTATAGAAAAACAAGATGCAACCAATCATCTCATTTGTTCCTGATAACAATAGCCCTATGAATTAGAAAGGTTGAGTATTGTTATTATTATTACCCACCTTGTACAGAAGTGAAAACTTAGGCTCAGAAAGATTGCACAATTATCATACAGGGGTGTCCAACCCATGGCCTAGGATGGCTATGAATGTGGCCCAACACAAAATCGTAAATCTACTTCAAACTTTTTATTTTCTCATCAGTTTTCGCTGGTGTTTGTGTATCTACTGTGTGGCCCAAGACAACTCTTCTTCTTCCAGTGTGGCCCAGAGATGCCAAAAGGTTGGACACCCCTGCAGGATCAGGTCATATGCCACAAGTAAGGCCAGTACTATAACCCAGATATTCTGCTCCCTAAGCACCACTATCCACTATGTGACACAAAATTAAATAAATTAGCAGTCCCCCTGGGTCATGTCTACTTAGATTTTCACATAGCAATTTCAAGTAAAAGAGAGCTTATTGACCCTGAACAAAAGTTGAGATCTTCTCTCACAATTTGTACCTTTGCTGTTAGGCAAAAGAAAAAAAAAAATGAACAGTTCATTTCAAGGGTCTGGAACTCTTGCCCTTGAACTCTTAACAGTGAAATCACCATATAGTATGGGAACTGAGTTAACAGGATGCACAGTGAGAATTTATTCTAAAGCCAATGATCATAACTTCGTGGCCAAACAGATGCCCGACAACTTCCGCTTTGCTCTATGCCTCAGTCAGATCAGCTTTGTTGTAATGTCTGACTTCTTTGTTTGAACCTAGCATAGTCACCAGGAGAAACAAGTCACAACTGTGCTGTCCTTTGAATTGTACTTAATTACAAAGAAATTTATTAGTACCGAAGAAGGACACTCATTTTATGGAGCTTCCAAACCCCTGAGGCCCCCCGAGTTTGACTATCTAGATTACATCAAAGGTATAATCTGTGCCTGGAAACATCGAGTGAACAGAGCGCGTCCCAGAAGTCATGCGTAAATTACATCTTTGGAATTTGGACTGTATTTCCCCATAGGGAAATTGTATTGTGCTTTCTAAAGGCTTGACTAAATGAAGAAATAAATGGACAATTAAGTTCCCTGGTCAGCACACAGAAGCCTGTTAGGCTTGTTTTTAACCCAGAATACGCCTGAAGTATGATGCTAATATATTTCAGATACATTTGCTTCTGGGTACTAGATGTTGTTTTTATAAGAAGACACATACTCCAGATTGAAACGCCTCTGATGCCTAACAAAATAAGGAAGGGCCTTTCCGTGCGAAGCTTCGTACTAAGTGCACTATGTATTTATTGAGTTCTAACAGTGTGCTCAAGTAGGTCTAGGAAAAGTATGGGGCATGGCTCTTGACCTCTAACAAGTTAGAGTGAGGCCTCGTAATCAGTTTCTTGGGGAAGGAAGGGTGCCACGCAGAGCATTCCCAAATAAGTAAAGCTACCTCCTTAAAGTACTGAAACTTTATTTATTTGACATGTATATTTTATCTTTTCATATATGTCTGAAATCACCCTGGCTGGTATAGCTCAGTGGATTGAGTGTCGACCTGCGAACCAAAGGATTGCCATTTGATTCCCCAACCAGGGCACATGCCTGGGTTGCAGGCCAGGTCCTCAGTAGAGGGCGCATGAGAGGCAACCACACACTGATGTTTCTCTCCCTCTCTTTGTCCCTCCCCTTCCCCTCTGTCTAAAAATAAAATAAATAAATAAATATATAAATAAAATCTTTTAAAAAATAAAATACTTCTGAAATCTATATCATAAAACATGGCATAAATATTTCTTGATGATTCTAGGCCAACATTAGAGGTACCTACTTTTAGAATATTAAGTAATGACCACAGGACTTACTGAAGAGCACGTGGCTGTTTCCCTGCACTAAAGGACCTACGGCCAGCCTAAATGTTTGGGAGTTTTCCATTGCCGCCTTATTTTTACATTTATTGTTTCAATTTTACCTCTTTTAAGTTGCTGTTTCTTCTCTACTATGAATTAGAAAAGTCATACTTTGTAAGAAGCAGGACTATGATAAAATTAGTCTGAGTGAGGGTCTGACTTTCTTACTTATGAATCAAGTAAGCTTTGGGCCCTGGCCTTTATTACTTAAATTCTGACAAGCCCCCAGGTAACGCTGATACTGTTGGCCCAGAAACCACACTTTGAAAACTCATTAGGGTTTCCTTGATGAGTCATCCCTACAAATACAGACATTTGTTTCTTCTTTCAAATTATTCTCTCAGCAGGGGGCCAGTTTGAAGGCTCCCAAATAAACCTTAGTTTTGAGTGGATGATTGGCCCAATCTCCCCAGCCCTTTCGTTTCTCCTTCTGGACAAGCCCCTTCAGAACCCTATTTTCATCTTCTGAAATTTTCTAAGCATTCAGGGTAGGCTCATATTCCCTGGCCCTAAATTTGTATCACTTATTTATTAAATGAATGAATAAATAATCCATGAGCACACATATATTACTCAGCACTCCCTGTGAACCAAGAATTACTCATAGACTTTCAAATATCTCCCTTAATCCTCACACCCACCTTATGAGCTAGGAATAAATAGCCTATATTCCAAGCTGAGGAGATTAAATGGCCCACTCACTCAAGGTCACATTTAGTAAACGACATAGCTGGGATTCCAACTCAAATCTTCAGATCCCAAGGCCAACATGCTTTCCATTATACCACAGCTACTGACCCACTGTGAGCAAACTGAATATTTGGTGTGTAAGGAAAGAAGGCAAGTTACAGTTTTAAACAAGACAAACCCATGACAAACATAATGCCGCTTTACCCCACACCCACACCCACACACAAGGCAGACCGTGTTCTTTCCTGCTGCACACGGGCTCCTCGGACTCTCTTAAACCTAGTGTCTCTAGTAGCCAAAACTAATCAGCTAGAGTAGGCACAGAATACAAACCCATATGCTTTAACTTCACTTTCTTGGAAATTTCATTCTGTGGTATCCCACTTAGAAACATTCTATCTAGACGGTGGCAAATAAGATGTGATTCGAAAAGGCAGAAAGGTAATGTTGGGGAAGACAGTCATTTCAGTAGAGCTGACAGATTATACCTCATCCTAGATCAGTGGTTCTCAACCAGGGGCAATTTTGGCCCCCAAGTTGGCATCCGGGGATGCCCAAGGGCATTTTTCATTGTCACAACTGGGCGGTGCTACCAGTATCTAATGGGTAGAATCCAAGGATGCTGTTACACATCCTTCAATGCACAGGACACTCAGCCTGTCCCGCAACAAGCAGTTCGCCAGCCCAAAAGGTCAGTAGTGCCACAGTTCAGAAACTCTACCCTCATTCACATTACAGGATTGGGAGGGAGCAGATCAGCCCTTTCCAGATAATTGCTGCTTCTGTGATGTTAGTAAAATGAAGTTGAGGGAATTGAAGCTACTATCCCTGGTTTGCACACATATCGCCAAAGTCGCACTGGTTGCACTTACAGCTGCAGGACTCTTTTGTTTTCTTCCTGCCCAGATGACCTGAAGAAACATAAAGCGACAAACGTGAACCCTGGCCTTTTTTTCTTGCAGTTACTCTTTTCTCCAGGCAACAGCAAAGAATATTTGAAAGGAAAGGGAAAGGGAATGTGGGAGGGGAAGAGTAGGCCAGGATCACCAAGGAAAACAGCTCCTCGGCCGGACTGACTCTCTGGGTGCACACCAAGGCTGAAGATGTGTGCACGCTCACAATCCTTTTGTTCCTACTTTTTCACAACCGTATGACTCTACTTACACAGTCCAGAGCAGCGGCATTGGCACCACCTGGCAACTCCTTAGAGCCGCGGAGTCTCAGACCTCCCTAGACCGCCTGACTCAAAGTCTGCATTTTAAAAAGATCCCCAAGTGATTTGTATGCACATTCATGTTTGAGAAGCCCTGCTCTAGGGTTTCCAAAAGGCAAAATAAGCTGCAGAGTGAACAGCTGCAAAACAGATGCAAAGCTTAATCACGTGGGGTAACAGATGACTTCTCAGGGGGATTTATGACCCTCTGTGGACGGTAGCTCGCAATATAGAAAACAGAAATTTGAAGGGATATGTGCAAAAAGCTAATGCCATGTTATATCCTTTTTAATTGTCCTAAAGGGACCCACCTTGGGGTAGCGGAAATGTAGTGCCTAGCTCCTAAAACAGTTTCATGTGTCCAATGAGTGCTCAAGTGTTTGTTCGTTTTTTGGTTCTTTTTTTCTAATAGGGGACAAAGGTGAAGTTTATACTGACCTACGAAATCAGAGAAATTAATTCCATCAGTATTTTCAAGACAGCATTCCACAATACCAAAATTTTGTAACAAGGAAAAAAAAGAGTCAATGTTGCATGCTTAAATAACCTAGAAAATAGGGTAAGGTGAATGAGTCAGGTTCCACTTCGGATTTCAGGTCCACTCTCAACTTACCCAAAGTGGCTTGACTTCCTTCCTTCCTTCCTTCCTTCCTTCCTTCCTTCCTTCACTCACTCATTCATTCATTCAATATGAGGCCCCAGAATCTGTGTGAACTTCAAGGAATGCAGCAACCAGTGCTCCAAACCACTGCCTGAGATTACACGTACAGGGAGCCCCTGATTACTGAAGGGGGAAGGGGGCAGAGCTGGGGGAAGGGAGAGAAGGACTGAGGATCTGGAGGAAGCAGCAGAGAGGCTAAGAAACTGGGCTGGCCAGGGAGCCCCCACCCAAGCTGCATGGTGGACGCAGGTCCAGCCCGACACACACTTGCTTGCAGTCTAGGCCACACCTCTGCCTGGTGAAGGTTTTCCGAGGACAATGTCACGCACCCCTGAGCGTCTTTCCCACGGCTTCCGAGCTTCCGCCTAGTTTGAGAGGAACAGTCCCCAAGGGTGAAGACTCAGAAAAGCAGATCTAGGCGAGGCCGCTAGAGGCCGCACGTGGTCCCTTCCCCGAGGAAACCAAAGGGCCTGAGCAGGTTTGCAACTGGCTTTGTTCAGCCCTCAGCACTGTGTGTTGTTTCATAACGTCCGCGCGTTCTGCTTGGGACTCTCTGCATAGGTCCGCAGGACATCCAATACCTGCCTCGAAGTCAGGGCACTCCGTAAGTCACAAAGGGAGGGTGGGGTGCTGGTTGGCCCCTTAGAGCCCCTCCTCTGCCTCTCAGATGCCTTCCAGGGCCTCCCCTGGGGTAGGAGGTTTGGTTCACTGAAAGCAGGAGCCTGTCCCCTCACTGCACTAGGATTTTAATGTCCAGAGAATTGATTCTGAGAGAACATGCATCTGAACGCCGCCGAATGCTACCAAATGCTCCGAAGTCAAGCAGCTTCCCTGAGGCTGGGGGCGGCCCCCAGGAGGTTAGCACCGCAAGAGCTGCTGACTGGGAAGAAATCAACCAAGAAGGGAAACGTAGCAGAGGTTTCTAGAGGCTGTCCAGCCTAAAAGAGAAGTGTTCAGAGGCAACTGAACCCTTTAGGTTACCAGACATTTTAAACTGTGGAGTGAGGACTCAGAAAAGTCTTGAAGGCAAACAGGAGAGAGGTGCTCCTAAAATGTTCCTTGAGAAGCTCTTGACCAATGGATCACGATCCTGCCCAGTGCAGGAGCCCCTGGTACTGTCACAGGGAAAGGAAATCACCCAGCATTTGTAAGCACCTTCCCAGCTGCTGTGCCGAGTCCTTTCCATGTTCTGTTGTTCAGTGACCTAACAAGCCAGTGGAGCGAGAATAATTAACCCCATTTCCCTGGTGTGGAAACCGGGAGATGTGGAGTAGTTTTTCAGGGTCGGGTGGTAACAAAGTGGCAGAGCTAAGATGCATCTTTCTTTGACTGATTTGTAAATAGACAATATAGTCACATGTTTCAAAAATCATCAGGCATAGAAAGGTATACAGTTCAAAAGTCTCTTGTCCCCACTGACCCCCAAACATCCAGTTTTCTTCATCTCTCATCTCCTTTGCCACATACCTAGGGATCCACCATCATTGGTCTCATGTTGTAAACTTTTAGCATTTCTTTATGCATTTACCAGTTAATAAGAATATACTTATTTTTCTTCATTTTTACACAAAATAGGGCATACTGTACATACTGCTCTGAGCCTTGCTTGCTTTTTTCGCTTAAGAATCTTTTAGATCCTTCCATACCAGCACATTAAGGGCTTCCTCATTCTTTTATTTGTATAGCTTACCCATTGTGTATGGGCATGCGATACTTTAATTAACCAGTCCCCTATTGTTGGATATTGGGTTATTTACAATCTTTTGTTACTATAAACAATGTTGCCGTGAATAGCTTTGAGCTTACATCACTTTGTACATGCCAGAGCCAGTAGTCTTTCTAGCTCTAAATAGTTTGTTCCCTTTACTCCAAAGCTAACTGGTTATGTACGTCAGCTCTGATAGATAAATGGCCATATCTCGCTCTGTCTTCCCCTCGGCCCCCAATCTTTTTATTTTCCTTTTCTAGCTATGAAGCTTACTCCTATGTGAAACTGCCACAGAGACTCCGGACAGAGAGTACTTGCCATTTTATCTCTTTCCGTGGTTGCTTCACTTCATTCTTTAAATACCAAGTGCGACTATAACTGGGCCATCCTGGAGATAAAATCTGCAGAGGCCTTTCTGCATCAACATGGAATTTCTGCTACCAGTCGGATCACGGCTTCATACGCATGCTAGTGAAGCTCAAACCCAGCACGCCATCACCTACACCAGGCTTAGACCCCAGCTTAGAACTGGGGAAAGGTGAGCTCCCAAATCTGCGGGAGCCAGCATCTACCTCCATTTCTGGCTGTTGACCTAAAGTAACATTAAGTGATTGGAGGCAACACTTCAGGCAGACCCAAGGAAGTCTGCCTTCTGGGAAAGATAAAATGCATCACCCAAGCTTTCAGCCTTGTCATTGGAGGCCATTTTTGTCATCTCTTTCACACTGAGATTTTTGAATTTGCTCTTCAAAATGCCTTTTTTATTTCCCAAAACAGGACTCAGCAATTAGAATACTTGGTGGGGGGTGGTGAAGGTCGCCTATTTTTTAAGCATGTGATTCCAACTACCATCTGCGTGGTTAGCTTAGAGATTTGTGCACTCCCTTTTGGATGCCGTTCAGTTTAAATCCTCATTCTTGGGCGCTTACTGCACACCAGTCACTATGTTGATGAATGACAGAAGGCCCAGGTGCTCCTGTCCAAAAGGAGATTCAGACGCACACCAGATAGTTTCAATGCAGAAAAAGAGATAAATTCAAAGGGATACAAGCTCTAGTACAGGTAGAGAAGTGAGTCCAGGGTCTCTTCTAGCTCAGAGAGGTGGTACTTAACCCGGAGTTGGGGGAGAGAGAGGTGGGGTAGTTAGTACAGCAAGGCCTTGGGGCAGGGGTGGGGGTGGGGGGTGGGGGGGGGGGATAACGCTGAAGTCAGCCCTGCCGGTTAGCAGGAAGTACTCAAGGCAGACAAGGCAAAAGGAGAACACAGCACAGACAAAGGCCCAGACTGGGGAAGAGTGTGGGCTGCTGTCACCAAACTGTAACTTGTTTTTTAAACACTTGAAAACTTGAATAACAAGCTAGTAGCCCACATGGAGCAAGTTTTAAATTGGAAAACTGAAGTAAATTTGAATTTGATTCCACCGCCCTTAAATACCAGCCGTTCCTCTGTTCTTAAGTTAATTAGGTTGGTCTTCGGTGATAAGCTCACCGCCATGCCCGTCGCCAACCTCGGGGACATGTCGAGCAGGCAGAGTTCCAGGTAAACCTTTCTCAACTGCCTCCGTCCTCCTGTCTCTTATCTCTGACCCATGGCTGTTTTCTGTTAATCACAAGGGAGACCTCAGTTTGTCTTTTGAAAGTTGCCACCGGTACTCTGAACTGGTGCAATGCCTGTATCTTTCCTTCCAGCTGTTGACTACAAAAGGACAAATCAGCCCTGGCCAGGTGGCTTACTTAGGTTGTTAGGACATTAGCCCCGTACGACAAGGTGGCCAGTTTGATCCCCCGTCAGGGCACATGCAGGAATCAATCAATAAATGCACAGATAAGTGGAACAACAAATTGATCTCTCTCTCTCTCTCTCTCTGCCACCCCTTCCTCTCTCTCTCTCTTAAAAAAAGTCAATTAACAAAATAAGAAAGGACAAGTTAACAACCTTCTGGAGACTCATATGACAGCACCAGCCCTTTTCTCCCAAGAATGGAGACTCTGGAAATCTTAAACCGTAATGTACCAGTGTTATCATCAGAGTATTGGTCACCTTGTATCTCCACGTAAGAGTTGATTGGCCAGATGTACTTGAGAAACAGATTTATCAGGGACTCTCTTCAAAGGTGGTTTTACAGCTGCTCTTCCAATAATAAAGCTCCTTAAAGCTCGCTCCTTCAAGGTTTTATCTCCTTTAATCCCCAGACTTCCTTCTGAAAGTCTGACATACTGCCTAGTTAAAATTCATGTCCTTAGTTCAAATCCCAGCTCTGCCACCTACTATGTTTGTAATGTCTCTCTGAACCTTGGGGGTTTTTTTTTATTTAAATGCTGCTATTTTCAAATAACTTAAGACAGAAGACCTAATAAAGGTGTTTTTAATAAAGATATAAAGTAATCATAACAAACACATCATTCCTCCAAAGAACAGTAAGAAAATCTATGGACTGTATTTCCTCTTCTGGGGCCTATGTTTCTTAAACAAGGCCATGAAGATAAGAAAAGGATATATGAGAGTAAACCCAAGTGTTCATTAAGGACATATTTCCTAATCTGGACTGCACCCACTCGGCTTCCGGCCTCAACCCCATCCCCATGAAATCATCAGAAAAGGAAAGAAACGCTTGGGCTCTGAGATCCTGTTCAATTTTAGCTCTAGGTGTTGGGGTCATGGGGAAGTGGCAGGTTTTTGAAATGCTGACATGCTGACACTTGAACACACGGCTGGATCCTGTTATAGCTCAGAGAAAGTGTATAAAGAACTTGGCCCTAGGTGAGATTTCCAAAAATGAAACAATGCTCAGCATGATATAAGCAGCGAGGCTTGGGCATGGAGAGGCTGGGGTTTAAATCTCAGCTTCACAGTTGCCCGCCGTGTGACCTTGGGAATGAATGAATAATATATTGTCACTCTATACCCCATCCCCTTGCTCACCTATAAAGTGGAGACGGCAGCATCCCTTTCACTGCATGGTTGTGCTGTTTAACAATGTCCACGGCCTTCTCCCTTGTGGTCAAAGGCTCCCGCATCTGAGTCTACAGGGACTCCTAGCTCAATCCTGAACACCTAGTAAATTGTTGGAAATCCACCGCCATACGTCACTTTGTGTTTTTTCAAGCGGTCTGCGTTGGGATTATTTCCAGGCTCTGCAGCCAGTGTCTGCCCCTATAGAAGGAGCAGCTCCTACTTATGCGATTTCACCTCAGCGGGCATCTAGCGCATGGCCCATGGCAGAGCGGCCGCCCCATCATACTCTTTGCTTCCAACTCCCTTTTGGTTTCCAGCAGCGACGAGCTGTCATCTTCCAGGAAACTGCCTCCCTCTCCCACTGGGAATACCCACTTCCTTCTGTGCCCATGCCTGGGACTGCCGGTCTCTGTCTGTTTCCTACTCCTCTACCTTTGCTTTCTCTTGATTTCCTGAGGCGTTTCCCCCTCCTTTCTATGACTTTCTGGATTGCTCATTCGCTTTGTGTTGTTTTTCCTTTGCTGCCCCTTGGGGGCCAAGGTTGAAACCCCACTACCTTCTTTTTCCATTGCTCAACCTGCTATTTCTGTTCCGTTGTCGCCCCTCTCAAAGGAACACAAGAAAGAAGTGCCTCGAATATGCATCAAACCACTCAACTGGAGGCACTAAGATTAAGAAATAGACGAAAAATAGACATGCAATAATATTTGTGTTTTATACAAACTGATACATAAACATAAGAGAATGGTGGAAATTATTAGTATTAAAAACTTCAATAAAATTATGTCTTTGATAGAAATAGCCAGTGTTGGCGAGGATAGGGAGGAAAGGGAACCCTTGCGTACTGTTGGTGGGAATGCAAATCGGTGCAGCCGCTTATGGAAATAGTTTGGAGGCTCCTCAAAAAAATTAAAAATGGAACCGCCATCTGATCCAGCAATTCCATTTCTTGGCATTTACCTGAAGAAAACAAAACCGCTAATTTGAAAAGATATATGCACCTCCATGGTCACTGCAGCATTGTTTACAATAGCCAAGATGTGGAAACAATCCAAGTGTCCATCGACAGATGAATGGGTAAAGAAAATGGGATATATAAGCATGAATGCTATTCAGCCATAAAAAATGAACTCTTGCTGTTTGCAACAACATGGATGGACCTTGAGAGCATCATTTGAAGTGAAATAAAGGAGACAGAGACAATACTGTGTAATCTCACTTGTACGTGGACTCTAAACAAAACAACAAAAGACAAAAAACAAATTTTTCTAGCTCCAGGAAACAGAACAGATTGACGGCTGTCAGAAGCAAGTGTAAGGATGTGACTGAAATGGGTGAAGAGGGTCAAAGGGTACAAACTTCTACTTATAAATAAATAAGTCCTAGGGACGTTAATGTGTAGCACGGTGACTCCAGTTGACAACACCGTATTGCATATTTGAAATGCTAAGAGACTAGACCTTAAAAGCCCTCATCACAAGAAAAAAGATTTGTAACTATGGCAGTAGATATTAACTAGACTTGTTGTGGTGAGCATTTCTCAATATATGCACATATTGAGTCATTATGTCTTACACCTGTAACTAATATAATCTTATATGTCATTTATACCTCAACAAAAATTACATCTTGATAAAATTTTAAAATAATAAATATATCAGTGCTATTTTATGCCATTTGACACTCACTAATGGCCCAAACCAGTGAACACTTTAAAGAAGCCATGCCCATTTCTGCAGCACATACCAGGCACCAGGTAGAATCAACCTTTTTCTCAGTCTTACATTCTTTAACTCCTTTCTTATGCATCATTTCATCCAGCTCCAAAGGTCAGGGGCAAGACCACATCCAAGGGAGTGAGGATACAAGAGGAAATAGTATGAGAGCAGAAGGAAGTGTGCTAAACTCGGGATTCGGGAGGCGGAACAGAAGAGGTTAGGTTCCATTTCTTTTAAATGACCAGAATCTGACCCTTTCGCTTTCACGGTCTAGTAGCTCTTTCTCTAAAGTAGCCGGTCTTTCACTTTCCTACCCTCAAGGGCAAGAAACAAAGGGTCGTAGGTGAAAGTTGCCTCCAACTGGGACCCAAACACCAGTAACAAAACACACACACACACACACACACACACACACACAGGCTTGCCTCTTTCCCTTCAGGGTCTTCTGCACTCAGACCAGGTGGTTGTTCAATTCATGTTCCTTCTGAATACTGCCTTATGAGAATCTTCTCCTGTAAATAAGGGAAACTATTATTTATGATCTACTGTGCTCTTTACCTTGTCACAGGAGTGTGTTTCGGTGCCGTCGCATTCTCCACAATGCCAACATAAAGTACTTTGCCTGTGGCAGGTACGTGATGGACATTTGTGGCTAGTCAACTGTTCACTTCATGGATGACTCTCTAAGCTCTGCTGGCTTTTGCCTCTCTTCTTTCAGAGAAGGCCTGGTAGTCTCTGGAGAGGTTGCTAAAGCTTAAAAAAAAAAAGAAAGAAAGAAAGAAAGAGCCAGTTATCTAATGCTTCAGGATTACTGCAATCTGAGAGGGAGAAGGCCTGGTAGCAGAACCTTCACTATAGTAAACCCTTGTTTTAGAATGTGTCCACTGTTTATCCGGAAGCCAAAAGAAACAGAAGAAAATAGGAAAGGAGATCAACCAATACTGTCACTACAAAACATTTGCTCAGACAGGCCTCCTCTCTTATCCTAGAGACCAGAAAGGAAGTAACTCCTCCCTTTGGAAAAATAGGACTCCCAGAGCTGGGAGTCACCCATGGCCTTGGCCCAAAGCTCAGGAAGACCTGACTGTAGCCTGTGTAGGAGCCCTGTGCTAGAGGTGGCCCATAAATGGTGAATGAGAGAGAGAGAGAGAGAGAGAGGGAGAGAATGAAAGAGAATTTGAGAGATACCGTCCCCTTCCCACAACATCCCCATGACGTGGCAGGGAGCTGGGTCTTGGTGCTAAACTGAGACAGGAGAAAAGAAAAGTATTCTACTCAAAACAAGTCATTAGCTTCTAAACAAGCCTGATATTTCTAGAGAATTATAATAATAAGTACAAACATTTATGAAGTTCTTTCTGTGTGTCAGACATAGCTATAAACCTTTCCATATATTACCTCATTTCATCTGCACAGCCCTTTAATGTGTATTCTTTTATTATCTTCATGTAAATGAAGAAATTTACCACAGAGAGGCTACACGATTTTCCCAAAATCAGACAGCTGGTAGTGGTGAACCTGGGAATGTGGAGGGAGAAACGCAGGGACTAAATGCAGAGAAACTTGGATTGGAACCTGGGCCCCATCACCTGTTAGCTGCGTGTGCTCCTTGCAAGTTCCTTAAACTCCCTGAATCACATTTGCCTCATTGGAAAAATCAGGTTAATTGGGCCTACATCATAGGGTTGCTGTGAAAGTTGGATGAGTCTTAGAACTTAGAGTTTCCTGTAGCTGAAGGGCTAGTAATTTGGACCAACCCTCTCCTTAAAATAACTAAGCATACTGGATAATTTTTTCTTTTCATCTTCATAAAAGCATCAAAGATCTGAGGAAATAATAATAATAATAACAACAGTTATTATTATTATTCTAGGCCTAAATCTAAAAGAAAGCAAGAACCCAAAGGAGTGAGCAGAGTATCAAAACCACTTTCCTCCTGAAAGCAACTGTGACCCTGGATTATCTGATTTATAAATTTACTAGCAGTTTTGATGGAATATCAGGACGAGGGGCAGCAGAAGCCAAACCCAGAGATTGCCAGGATTCCCCTAGGTGCTTTTTCAAGTATGTGTGAAACAGAAGTAAGCTGCCCTTCCCACGACATCCCTATGGCCTGGGCCTTGGTGCTAAACTGAGTCAGGAACAAAGAAAAGAAAAAAAAACCCCTGTCTTTAGGAGATTGTAACCGTGGGCCAGCACATTTGCAGATTCGCAGCCTAAAGCTGCATCACTGGCATGGTTCAAAAGCTAAAACCATGAATTTCAAATGGTACTACATGAAGAATATGATGAGAAAATGGGAGAAGGGACACCAAAAGCTCGGTGGAAAGGCAACAAAGGAGAAACAATTTTTGTGCTATGCTCCAAACACCCATGCACACCCCGTCTTTACATGAGTTGTTCCTTCTGTTGTAAGCATCACCATGGTCTCTGGAGTTAGATGGCCCAGGTTCAAATCCTGACTCCGCCACTTACTGGCTGGGTGACTTTGGCTAAGTCATTTAATCTCTCTGTCCATTTTTCTCCTCTGAAAAATGGGGATAATTACAGAACCTCCTTGTGGTTTATTGTGAGGATCAGATGAGTTAACGTCTACAGACTGTTTAGAGCAGTGTCTGACATACAGGAAGTAATTATATGGTAATCGGGTAGTACTGATGATGACGATAAATTTCTGAAATAATCATTTTCCCCTTATTTATTTGGCAAGATTATGTTAATCCTTCACACTTTGGCTAAAATGTTACCTCCTCTGTCCAGCCTTCCCTGACTCAGTGTAACTACAAAACTTTACATACATGCCTCTCTTGGAGCTCTTATCACATCTTATTGCAGTGACTTCTTGTTGTTTTTTTTTTAATTTTTATTTATTGATTCTAGAGAGAAAGAGAGAGAGAAACATAGACCTGTTGTTTTACTTATTTTACGCATTCCTTGGCTGATTCTTATATGTGCCCAAACCCAGGATCAAACCTGCAGCCTTGGATTTTTGGGACAGCGCTCTGACCAACTGAGCTACTCAGCCAGCGCCTACAGTGACTTGATGTTTCCATCTCCTCCATGGAGCTATCAGGTACTTGATGGTGGGAACTGAGTCTTCATTGAATTCCCAGTTGCTAGGAGACCTTGACAAATAATAGATGCTTAGTTAGTATTTGATGAATGAAAGGCTGTAATGATGACTTTAACTTGCCTCATGGAACATTTTTTGCCTGGAACACTTTTTTTTAATCTCCGCCCTTTATGCTTTATTAAACAAAAAAAACCATAAGACATTGTTCTCTCCCTTGAATTGGTTGTCTGGAATATACGGCATCCTTCCTATGAGCAGCCCCCGTTATCTAATCTGCTTTATTTTGTTCTGTATGAGATATAGGTGTCAGGAAAATGACTAAACCATGATAAAAATGGCAAACAAGTTGGACTGATGAGTCATGAGATCAGTGACTGAGAAAAGTTCACAGAATTTTTCCTACTCATGTGGGGATGTAGATTTGCATCAGCTTCCTGGTTTGACTGTGTTTGTGGCGTGGACACTGAACTCAGGATTAGAAGACTTGGATTTAGGTGCCCAGATTCACTCTTTATTTGTCATGTGAATTTGAAGAAAACCAAGGGTCCCTAAACTTCACTTTTGTCATCTGTTAAGTGGGTTTAATGATACCTACTAAATAGTGATGTTGGGATGCCAGTAAGGCAGAGATTTTCAACCCTTTTCATCTCATGGCACATATAAACTAATTAATAAAATTCTGCAGCACACCAAAAAATATATTATATTCTTTGCCAATCTGACAAAAAAAGTAGGTTTAATTTTGATTTATTCACTCCAGATAGCTATTGTGTTGGCTGTTAACATTATTTTATTGGATGATCTAAAGGAAAACAAGTCAGGTATTTCACGTTTTAAAAATTCTTGTGGCACACCAGGTAAAATTGCTTCAGTAAGGTAATAAAAGGCATGTAAAATGGTTTCTTCAACAGTGATCAAGCTCTTTAAAAGAATGTAAAATTGGTTGATTATATTCGCTTATGCTAAAAAATGCCCAGTTATGTTCTGGATGGCAGCTCTCACCACTCGGTGGGTGGCTTCTCTCAGAAGAGGCCTATCAATTTTACAAGCACAACCTAAGCACTTCACCTGGGAGTAGACAATCCCCATGGAATTTAGAGACTCTCTGTTTCGAGACTTTGTCAAGTAACTGAGCTTGATTCCAGAGAAAACAGCCTTGGGGGCCCTGTTTGGGAAGCACACAGGAGGGCTCGTGCTTTCTCCATGACTTGACTTGCTCTGACACATCCATCCACCATCCCAGGAAGTCGTGGGCAGCCCCAGCTTGGGATTTCAGCAGAGGGAAGCCTCTCTGACATGATGTGGACTTGAAAACCAGCTCAGAGGACAAGAGGACAACATTGGCCAGTGAGTAAAAAAGATTCTTCCCGACCAAGAGGAATCCAACCATAGGGGCAGGGTGTTAGAAGAAGCAGAGTCATTAAAGACCAGACTCCACATCCTGGATTTAGTGACATATTTTCTCATCCTAATTATTAATCTGGCTGAACTCTTTCCCGCCCCTTTTAGAAAGCCAGAGACGTTTCATAATGGAATGAAGCAATTTTATTTTGGCATTGCTTTTGTCCATTAAGACCATATCCTTCAGCCAGGAAACAAGTTACACATTTGTGAAATTATAAAACCCTATAACTTTGAAGGGATTTAGAGAATGTCAGTTAGAACTCATGGAAGCTGAGATCCAGAAATGAAGTGACATGTCCATGGGCAAGCAGTGAGTGGGACCAGAACTCAGGTGTCTTTACTCCCAGCTCCAGGCTACAGAACTCCACCCTCTCAGCCCCCTAACCTGGAGAATCCAGGTGCTTCTATCTCTCAGCCGTGGTCCAGAGAGAGGGTGGATCTAGGTCATAAATGCAATCTGCTATCCAAACAAACTAGTTCCACTGCCAAGGCAAATCATTTTGAAACCTCCTACTAAGATAGGCTGCATGACATCATTATCTGTCTGAAGAAGGTTCCGGTTGTCATTATATTCATTAAAATTGCATCAAGGATCAAATATGTTCACCCATCCAGTTCTCTTCTTTACCAAGTCTTCCCTAAGCAGAATTTCTCTTATGTGTAATTTTTTCCAAACTGTCCTAGAGCGTAAAGGAGCTGGGTAAGATGCCAAAGCATTGATGACAATGTTTCATACCCCAGTTTATCTTTTCTTTAACATCTGAAGGAAAGAAAAAAAAAATTAAATACTGCTATGTGCCAGGCACATTCCATTTGGTGTCCCATTTAATCCTCACAACAGCCCTCTGATTTAGATAACTTATCCATAACTTGCAATTGAGGGAGCTGAGGCAGGAGGTAGCTTTCTCCGGATCACACACTTAGCAAGTGGCGAAGCCGTGGTTGCGTCTTTCTGTTTCCAACAGCCACCTGGTCCGTCACACTGAAGATTAACAAACGTGGTGTAGTTTGCATATATCGCTTAATTCCTAACAGACATACACGGAATGTCCACGTGTAAGCAATGCCTTGAAAAAGTAACTGTGCTTTGCATAGTCAAAAAATAAAATAAAATAAAATAAAGTTAACATACACACAGGTCTCTGTTTCACTGAGTCCTTCCGCGAAACTTTCTACGGAGGGATTTCAATCGTTGAAATCCCTGTAAAATTAAAGGCAGAAGATTCTTCATTCCACTATGCTAGAGTCTCATCTGGATTTACCTTGAGCTCCAGTGCATTCGGGGCTAAGGAAACCTGCCCTTTATGCTGTACAGAAAAATAGTACCCCGACATCACCAAACTCCAAACTAGTTTACGATCACAAAAAGTTACTATTTAGTTCTTACTGGCGTGGCTCTGTTGCTTGGGTGCCATCCTGAAAAGTGAAAGGTCTCCAGTTTGATCCCCAGTCAGGGCACATGCCTGGGTTGTGGATTTTGGTCCCTGGTCAGGGCGCATACAAGAAGCAACTGATCAATGTTTCGCTTTCACATCGATGTTTCTCTCCCTCTCTTTCTCCCTCCCTTGCCCTCTCTCTAAAAATAAATAAAATCTGTTTTTTTTAAAGTTACTATTTAGTAAGTGATGGTTGTGTGCTAGACACTCGTGCGCCTTTTGAATTAATTCCCTCCCAGCAGTCACAGGAGAGAATTACCATTATTAGCGTCATCTTTATATTTAGCCAACTAAATTCCACCCTGCAAGTAAAAGATAAAGCCGTGCCCGTAACTGCCACGCTATGACTTCACCCAGTTGTAGAGAACAGCACAGAAGAAGGTTTCCTGTTCAGAAGCTAAGGTAGGCTTCGGAGATTGAAACTACAGACCAATGTCCAGAGGCAGGAGCATCGCCTTCAGCCCTCTGTCCTCCGCTGTGGAGGCAGCAGATCCAGAGATGTACGCAAGCTCCAAGGAGAGGGGGCACCGTGACTTGTTCTATGCTGACATGGGGCATCTGAGGGAGTTCCAGCTCCCGTTCAATGCAACCCTACCCAGAGAAAGGTAGTCTTGCCACTATATAAAAATTGCCAGAGAGTTCACACACAGATAAAACTCTGATAACAGGGATAGTCCCCACCTTGTGTGGATGAGAGTTTCAACTCTTCCACCAACCGGTCAGTCTGCAGAGATGGTTTTAATTTGTTTTTGTTACCAGTGCCAATAGTAACAAGTAATAACACCAACTTACGATTGACCTCATTCAATTGCCCAAGAGTCTCTTGACTTATCTCACATCCTCCATACAATGCCTTTCTGGTGTGCAGATGTTGGGGAGGCTACCATCCCACACCCAGGAGATTTTTCTTTCTACTTTGGGGCTTCTACTGGGCCCTCTGCTTCCTGCTAATCTCTGCCTCCCTGACTTTTCACGCCCAACTCCAGTCACGCCTTCATGGTCTACCCTGGCATTTGGCAAATGGGCTATTATTTTGTTCATGAGTGTTTTAAATGGCCTGTTTTGCATCTTTTATTTCCCTTAGTTAAGTCAGAAGCTTCTCAATGACAAGGATCATATCTTTTACTTATTTGGCTTCCCACCCATAACACATAGCAGTCTCTTCATGCACAACGTGTCAGCACACCTTTGTTGACTGACTTTTATACTTCCTCTGCCTGACCTCCAACATAAGGAAAAACATGCACAGGCGAAAAGGAAGGAGACTAAGGCAGAAGTCTGGATTTGACAGTCTTCCAAAAAATAGGTAATGCTCTCTGGGAATTCTCGTGTGAGTTCCTTGAGTGTCAATCAGATATCACTCAGGCATTAATTACTTCTGAAAACAAACAGAACTAAAACCCACTGAAGACCTCTGGGCCAGTTTCCTTACATATATTATTTCAATTAATTCTCACAACCATAAATAGCAATACAAGTTTGTCTCATTGTGGAGATGTTAAATAATTTTCCCAGGGCCCTCTGGATTCAAAGCCCGTCCTAATTCCAAAGCCTGTGATATCCCACTCAACTGCACAGCCCGAAGTTCCGCCCCAGGGTTTATTTCCCTGTCCTGTCCCTTTCATTCCTTTTTTGTGCGTATGACAGTTTTATCTGCAATTTGTATGATGTCAACTCTAAGGCATATTGGGAGTAAACTGATGAGCAAAGGGTTCGGGGAGAAGGAAAAATGAACAAAATTTTCTGAGCCCCCTACTGTACGGCAGACTGTATGCTAGCTTCCTTCCACAAGGTCATTTATTTACACTTCTCAATGACATTGTTGTGCAAATGAGAAAACCAAGGCTCAGAAAGACACATGACTTGTTCAGGATTGCACCGCAAGTAAGTGGTGGGGTCAGGATTCAGCCCCAGGACCATCTCATACCAGAGTACAAGCATGGAACTTCCTAGAAACATAGTGGCATTCTACTAAAGCAGTAGGCTCTGTGTTCAGAATTTAGGACAGTGGCGTTAGCATATTGTCAGACCCAATGGGTAATTTGTCAGTATGAATGGAACAAGATGCTAAAAGCCATGAACTTTTGACATTGGTGATGTCAGGCACTTGTGATGTGGTTCACTGGAGCCCACAGAGGAAACACAAGGCATAGCAGGCCACAGCTACACATCCAGCCATCCTCCAGGGGCCGATTGCCCATGAATACACTGCTCATACTTTCTTTATGGTGACAGGAGACCCTAGAGGCCACCAGTCCCACAGAACAAACTTAAACTCTCTGCAGACAATCTCCTAGGAAGAAATCTATGCCTAACCCTCCTTTGGGAATGGAGCACGCTGAATCAACATCGCACACGATGGCTTAAAAAAATGCTTTTAGAGCAGAAAGGTAGTGGAAATTCATTCCTTTCTCCACTCTACAGTCATTGGTTTCCTTCTGGCAGCACCCTGAATTTTCTTTGAGCCGCACTCTCCCCTGCTGTTGATAGAGTGACCCTCCTTCTGACTCCCAGGGTAGGTAGGTGACCCGATGCAGCTAATGGGAGCCGTGTGTTCCTTTCTTGATCACAGTAATGTGTCCAGATGAGCGTGCAACCCAAAGACATGCAATGAGACTTTCGCTTGGACTGTAGGTAGAGGGGCACTGTCTTTCCTCTGTGTTTGACCTTGGCGTGATGTTGGCCTGGAGTTACCAGCAACCCTTTTACCTCTGAGTAGAGCTGGAAAATAAACTCACTGCAGAGGAAAGTGGAGAGATGGCTGTGGACCGGGTATGTGTGTCCCCCCAAATTCATGTGTCAAAATCCTAACCCCAATGTGATGGTATTAGTTGGTAGGGACTTTGGGCGAGGATTAGGTCATAAGGGGGGCTCCCTCATCAGTGGAGTTTAGTGCCTTTATGAAAGAGACCCCGGAGAGCTCTCCCACGACTCCTGCCAGGTAAAGACACAGTGAGAAGGTAGCAGGCTAGGAACCAGGAAGCCAGCCCCCACCAGGCGCTGAATCTGCCAGCACCCTGACCTTGGACTTTCAGCCTCCAGAGCTTGGAGAAATAAATGGTTGCTTTATAAGCCACCACGTCTATGGCGTGTTTTATGCAGCAGCCTGCATGGAGTAAGACAGATGTAAAATGAAGGTGCTTATGTCCTAAGGACATTGTTTGACCTCTGAATCCAGCCTGGCCTGTACTTTTCAATTCCCTGATATAATAAGTTCCCACTGTTGTTTAAGTCAATTTGTGTCTATTGTTGTATAGCTTGTAAGAAAAATCATCTTGACACAATGGCTTTTCAAGAAAAGTCCCTTGAGCCTTTGGGTCCTGCCTCACGGTTAATGACAGTCTGATAAAACTTAATCTTTTCATGTCTTTCCTTTAACGGTCACCTCTGTAAGGTCTTTCCTGACCAATGTATTTTCAACTGTGATTTTCTCCGACCCAGTGAGCCTTGCCCTTCTCCCCTGCCATATTTTTCACTTGTCACCATATAATACACTAGTTCTGCTTATTTGTTTTGTTCATTATCTGTCTCCCTCACGTGAAGAGTAAGTCATAAAAGCAGGGTGCGGGGGACCTGTTTTATTCATTACTGCATCCCCGTTGCCTGCACAGAACCTGACACATGGTGGGAGCTCAGTGAATATTGGTTCAATGAGTGAGTGAATATTTGGACAAGAAGGGATTCCAGATACATTAAAATCTTCCCAGGTTGCTCACGAGAAACAAGTAATTCAGAATGGCTTCAGCGAAGGAGGGGAGAAGTTCAAGAGAGAGAGATGGACCAGGTGCTGACAGGCCTAACTAAAGTGTTTATCCGGAGAGCTGCAGGAGCCATTTGAAGGTTGTAAGTAGATGAGATTTGGGTTTCTTGACGGCGGCTGCCAGGAATACCCTGTTAGGGCTGCTCATCTCCATTCTTGGGACTTGCCCTAGATGCATTTGGCCCCAGAGCAGCAGCTGCGATTACCAATGGTTGGAAAACAGGGTCTCTCTGGTATGGAATTCAGGCGACTGTAATTACAGATAATGGGCCTCAATTTGCCTGTCAGGAATTTGCACAGTTGGCTCTATCACTGGAATTTGAGCATTTTACGTCCTGCTTGTGCACACCAAGGTCAGACAGCAGAAGAAGTAGAAGTGGTCCCGGTTTTCTATCCACTCATAAGTTGGCCTTGGAAGTGGCCCTTGCCCTTCCTTGAGGAGCAGGGTTTCCCTGAGCGAGCCCATTCCCCAACCCCTCTACCGCACCCCCCCATTCTCCCTGCGCAACTCCACAAAAAGGTTTAGAGTCACTTTTCTCAGGTACCAGGCCTGGGGAGCTAAGGAAGCAGGACCTGCTGTTACAGTGATACTGTGCTGTTCTCTTGGAGTCCATGGCTGGTGGAAGGAACTGTGTCCACCCAGATCCCCCACCCACCCAAGGCTAAACATACCCTCACACTTCACTCACTGCTGCTAATTTAAAAAAAAAAAAAACGTCTTTTTTTTGTTTGTTTTGTTTTGTTTGGAGCATCTACTTCAAAGATGAGAACCATTATCAGCAATCAGACTGTCGACATTCCAGCGTATGTCGCCATCGCTCAGGAGGGACACGCAGTCGTTGTGAAGGGCCCCAGAGGCACTGTGCTGAGGGACTTCGGTCACCTCAATGTAGAACTCATTCTCCTTGGAAAGAAGAAGAGGTTCCGGGTTGACAGATGGCAGGGAGATACAAAGGGACTGGCTATTGCCGGCGCTGTCTGCAGCCACGCACAGAACACGATCAAGGGTGTTACAAGTGGCTTCCATTACCAGGTGAGATCTGTGTACGCTCACTTCCCCGTCAATGTTGTAATTCAGGAATATAGTTCTCTTGTTGAAATCAGGAATTTGGGGGGTGGGGGGAAACACATCCATAGGGTTCAGATAAGGTCAGTATCTCAAGCCCAGAAGGTTGAGTTCTTTCTTGAAGGAAATGGCATTGAATTTGTATCAAGTTCAGGTGCTTTGATTCAGTGAGCCACAACAGTTAAAAACAAGGATATCAGAAAGTGTTTGGATGATATCTATCATGTCATCCAAAACTGAAAAACTGAACTGAAAAAGGAACAGTTCAGCAGGTTGATAAATAAAATCTAAGTTGTTCAGCTGTAGAAACAGCAAGATGCCAGATGATTCCTCAGACTCTTGTGATATTTTAAAGATACAGTAAAGGCCACATATGGGAAAAAAAAAAAGTGTCTTGAACATGGATATTTCAGGTCTACTTAGGGCAATTGTCTTGCAAGTTCCTATTTCATTACCTCTTTTTAAAAATTGGCATTAGTGGGAGAGGAAGGGAGAGAGAGTCAGCGACAGAGAACTATTGACTTGTTGTTCCACTTATTTATACATTCATTGGTTGACTCTTGTATCTGCCCAGACTGGGCATTAAACCCATAACCTTGGATTATTGGGATTAAGCTCTAACCAACTGAGCTATCTGCCAGGGCACTTCTTTTGTTCTTTATGCCCCTTTCTGGTTGAGGGCCAACCAATTTTTTCTCCCATTCTGGCTGTGTCCTCTGTTCTTGTCTCATCACCACCGACCCCTGTATTTATCTGTTTAACAAGTTCTTATATGGAACTTACAAGTTCTTTGGCCATATATCAAATAATACTCTAAATGCTTTATGTAATGTTAAGTCGCTTATCTTTTATAACAAATCTATGTGATAAGCATAGATAAGGAAGTTAGGGTCATACCCGCGTTACGGATGAGAAGATGAGGCAGACGCTAGTAGAACTCAGATTGGAACCAGGCAGCGTTTCTCCAAAGTCTATGCCATACTTCACCTGAACTTTATAAATTTCAACGTGTCCCTTTGGAACATCTAAGATAATTTTTTATTAACCACTTTCTTTGCTCTTTAGATGTGTGATCTCCTCTAATCCTTCAGACAACTCAAAGAGATAAATACAGGTAAGAGAACGAAGTCACAGTGATTTAAGCACCTTGGCCAAGATTATTCCAATAATAAGTGGGGGAGCTGCTGAGCACAGAGCCAGACAGAACCCTTTGTCGTCTCTCTGCTGCCTGATTCTCTCCCACACCGGCTGCTTTAGGATTCTCACAACCTGAGCCAGTCCCTGGGATGCAGCCACCGTGACAGCGGGCCCCACTCAAAGGGAGCATACAGCAAACGGCCGCAGTCTCCCAGGAATGAAATTTAAATGTGCGGTCGACTCTGTAAAGCCACATTCTCACTGCTTCGAAGGGCCTCTTAAATCCAAATGGCTATCACAAATATATTTGTCATTTATGAAATGTCTTCTAATGTGCCAGCCACTTTATATGGAATATCCCTCATCATCACGACAGCCCTACAAGGTGAACATTGTTACTGCTTGTCCAGAGACGGGAGATCAGAGGTTCGAAGAGGTTAAATAACTTCACTACCATCACATAATTATTCAGACATGATGACTTCAAAATCTGTACTTTTCTACTATACTTGTCTTCCTCTCTAGTGAACCAAATCCAGGGGGAGCCATTGTAAGGGCTTGGAGAACATGTACACTGGGTGGAAGAGGGTTGGTGGAATTTTTTTTCTTCCTCCCTCCCACCCTAATTCCACTCCTCCCTTCTTTCCTTCCTTCCTCTTTTTTAATTAAGAAAAACAACAAAGCTAGCAGAACCCTACCCTTGGCCTCCTGTCATCTTTAAAATCCAAGTTCTGCCCATACACAATTATGACCGCTGACGATAAAACCCCAACCCAGTGTGAATCAGCACAGAGAAAAAGCAAAAGCGGGTAGGGCCAGGGCTCGGCACTCAGAGCTGGCCCCACAGCTGTGAGTCAGAGAACTCTCTGAATAACCTTGGGCCAAGTTAATCCCAGGCCAAGGCTTGCCAAGGTACAGCTGGTTTCACAACTCCAGAGGACTGGAATGGACTGCCCTGGAGAGAAAGGGTGATTCTCCCGGGCCTGAGAGAGATGCACCGGGCAGGTCACTGGAGCCGTGGTAGTTGACTAAACATTACCGGTGCCATCACGGTGGAAGAAGACACTCCTACAGTCACACAGGTAAAAGTGTGCTGACTTAGTTCTGCTCTTCACTGTACCAGGCCCCCAATAAAAGTGCGTATAATTCATTAAAAATGGAAACACGGGTTTATTCGTATTGTTATACAATATCTGCTACATGAACTAGCCAAAAATAAAATGTCATTACAATTGACAGCATGCCATACTAAAAACAATGCCATGGGTTTGCAGAGACTTAGGTGCAATGAAAAGGTTTGCACAAGTGCGTCCTTTGTTCAGGTCCACCCATCATCTCCATGTCCACTTCTCTCTCTGAATCTGAACTTTGTGAGTAAATTCGGGGGCAGGGTGCTGGTCAGAGGGCATCAGGATCACCTTGTACTCCAGACAGACCTGGGCTCCTGTAGGTCTCAATAATATGCATTTCTTTCTTTCAAAAGACAGAAACTTGGAAACTTTTGCCTTATACGGACTCTCCTACAGAAAGAAGAGGATGTGTGTCCATGCTATGTGGGGAGAGGATTTTAGAATCATAAAGATCTGTAAACGAAGCCCAGCCCTGCTACTTCCCAGATGCATGGGCCTTCGGCAGCTTATTCACCTGTAACAATGGAGAAACTGAGACGTCTACTGGAAAGATGTTGAGACCATTAAATGAGAAAATGCATGTTTAAAGTGTGCAGGTCAGTGTTTGGCTCACAGGTAATTATATCTGGGTCACCCAATCCCTGGGCTGCCCTGGGCTGCTTTCTCTAATACCAAGTTCTTTGAGAGTCCCAGCACTTTCTCTTCTTCCTAACATAAGACTCATTGATCAGAAATGCAATGCAGGGCATTCTGGGATACACTGTGTTCCCGAAACACAATGGGTAATTCCCTTTTTCTTCGATGACATGAAAATGATAAGCATGTTTTCTGTGTCAGAGACTGAACCAAGAGCTAGGGAATATATAAATGAGTTGTGGGTCTCAACTGAGAGAAGGAAGCGAGTAGACAAATGGGACTATTATTTTAAGATCTACAAGGGCAAAAATAGGTTGCTGTGCACACCCCAGGAAGAGTATCTAAATGCGATGCTTGGGAAATTCTCAAGGGGTATGTGTGCCGGGGAGTAAGGCATGATGGGAAGTAGGGGCAGTTGACAGCCTGAAAGGCAAGCAGGAGTAGGCCAGGTGAAGAGGGAAGGTGGGGATCAGCTCTGCCCACGGACAGGACAGCCTATGCCCAGGCACAGGGTGTCCGGTCACCGTTGGCTCTGACCTGCAGGACCGGAGGGCTTGTCGGGGGAGGGGGAATCAGAGCAGAGGCTGGGGAGATGCTTCGAGGTCAGAGGGCGCCAAGCTATGCAGTTTGGGCTTTAACATGAAATGTGTAGCGTCTTTGAAGCAGTGCAATGGGAGGGTAACATGATCAAATTCGCTTTCCGAAATCGCCATGAAAATTTATGTCCACAGATCGGCCTTGTTTTTATGGACTCATGACACTGCTAACCTCTAACCCACCCCAAAAGAGAAAGTTACATCTTCAAAAATTAAAATTGTCAAAGACCTCATGCTGGATGGGTTTAAGTTCTGTTTGTGAGGATTGAGGGAGATTGGACCTGGAGAGAAATATCGACATTACGACTCAATCGTTAGGTTCTCTTTTCACGTGCAGAACCAAACCTATAGTTCTCGTAATGTGCAATGGAGTTTTGAGCTTTTTAACTAATCTGGAGACAATGATTTTCACTCTGGCAAACAGGTTCTCAGAGGCCTCTCAGGCATGAGAGAGCATGAGGGCTGTAGCCCAGCCCTGAAATTTATTAGCAGAACCAGTGCAGGACTATAAAGCCTTGCTGTTAAGTCACCCCAGTGCTTGCCTTCTATTTCTGGCCCTGACCAAAGCTGTTAGCTTCTCACTTTCAAAAGCATGTAGTTTATTTAATTAAAAAGATATTATGATTGTGAAAAGCCTATAGTAGTGCTCTGAAAATCTGATGACCTCATTTTTTGGTAGCTCCACAACATTTGTGAACATTTGTTTTTAATCACTGACACTCCTTTTGATCAAATTTATGGTCAGGGTTTTGGAGTTTCAAGGGCACTTCGTCCTACCAATCAGGTTCCATTTATCTGAGGCCCTGTCTCTAACCTAAATACACCACACCCGCATGTAATGAAAGCCCCACTAAGCCCAGCAACAGACAAGATCTGGAAAACCGACTTAGAAAGTACATTAAAGGAAAAAGCCCAAACTTTCTTTGTTGCAATCCTGTGTTGCCCTCATTCAGTAGAAGGCTTTTCTAATATGACATTTGTCTTGGCAGATAAAGTGTCACATACTAAGCAGGTGATAAGTGGCATAACTCGATGGAAACATTTGGGAAAGCAAGTCCGAGACAAATGACAAGTTGGAATGTGTAACTGTCAGCACAGACAAGCCAAGGTCCCAACACAAAAGTTATTTTGAAGACTCCTCTCTGACTTGGCAACCCTGCCGAAGTGAGACAGGTCTGGGCTTACATTGAAAATGAGTCTCCTTGTGAGTGTGTGTGTGTGTGTGTTTGATACAGCTGCTGTCTTTCTGTCACTGAATACTTAAAGTAGAAAACCAGGAGGTAGTGTTTTACTTAAATAAAAAGAGAGAGACGAAGATCTTTGAGAGAAAAAGAGAAGTAAAGCAGATTTTCAAATAGACCTGATACCCACTTCAAGAAACCAGCTAAAATTACTCCAGCTAACGAGTGTCTTGTGTCACAAGCTTTGTCCTTAATGTATGCCGAGGCCAAGGCCTCCTCACGTGGAGCTCCAGTCATAGCTCAGCTGGGAATTGTATACTCACTGGGGTCTGCAGGTCAAGATTTAAGTGCATTAACAGAGGGCCTCCTCTAGCTAATGTGACAACGACCCATCAAATTGAAGCCAGAAAGGAGAAAGAAAACAAAATCAAATCATTCTTTTATAAACTTCAATGAAGTTTCACAAACTGAGACGCAGATGTGAAATTTTTTAAAATTGATTTTAGAGAGAGAGAAACACTAACTTGTTGTTCCGCTTACCTATGCTTTCATTGGTTCTTTTTTGTAGGTGCCCTGATGGGGGATCAAACTTGCAATGTTGGCAAATTAGGATGATGCTCTAACCAACTGAGCTCCCTGGCCAGGGCCAGATGTAAAATTTTAAAAACATTCCTTGATTCCTAAAGTTGTGGATGGATAGGTTTCTACATTTAGGCAATTTTGGCATTTGCAAGGCACTTGCTTTGTGTGAGGGGACATCAATGTGTGGATAGAAGAAAAAGAGAAGTGCAGGACTAGCTTTCAGCCTGTATCTTTCAAGGTTTCCTAAGTTCCAAAGATCTTGGTTAAGAGCTATATCTGACTGTGAGAGCAGCTCTCGAATAAAAGTGAGACCCAGAGCTATCTTCCTATAAGCTGGTGACTAACCTGACTCTTCCCAAGTTGGGAGCTTCACGGCTATGACGTTCTCGAGCCGGCTTTTAGGTCCTGCGGAATTAGCCAGAAAGAGAGGCAAATGGGAGGACATTCTGGGCACTGGTAAGCATATCAACAGAGGCAGGAAAGAAGATGCCAGAGGACATGTTTTACCCTGTGAAGCTAGAGAATCAAAAACATTCACCTCCATCTAGATGCTTGGGGCAGGGCGGAGGGAGCTGTCAGAGGTCTTACAGGTTTCAGCCCACGTAGTAATCTTTACTGAAGGATGGAAATTAGCAAAAGAAGTGAATTTGGGAGAGAAAGTGATTGAGACCAGCATCTGTGGATTTTGCCTTCCCGACATCCCCCCGCCTGCTTCTGTCCACAGTACTTTAGCTTTCCTCGATGAGATACTAATGTACTTTCCGAGAGGAATTGGTTTCATGATCGAACAAGTTTGAGAAATATGGGAGTAACAAAACTGAACAGTCCTTTTTTAAATGTAGTACTTCTCAGAGCTTTAATATGTGATGATACTATGCACAGCGAGGGCAGTGATATAGAATATAAAGAATATTTTATTCCCTTATGGACAATGCTTTTCTAAAGAATAGCCCCAGAAACTAATGTTTCCAGGAAAGCACTTTAAAAGAAACTAGTTTAATAAGGACCAAACAAACCCTTGTGGTGCAATGTGATGAAAAGTTTATAACATCATCTATGTAGTATTATTGAAAAAAAAAAAATAATAACCTGATTCTACTAGTGATGGACCAATCAGACAAATCCAGGCTGTATGATACAACAAATTACAGGACGATTGACCTAAACTAAGTCAATGTCATGGAACACCAAAAGAAAAAGAAAAGGAAAACTTATAAGGAAGCCTTTCTAAATTGAAGGAGTCTAAAGAGCCATCATTAATCAATGCAAGGCATAAGCCTTGATAAGATCCTCTAGGAGAAAAATAAGCACAATTCTGAAGATCTTTATTGGCACAAATCGTGATGTTTGCATATGAACTGTACATTGGATAATGAAAAGCAGGAAAAAACAAGATTCTGACTCAGTTATATTCTAATTGACCAGCTCTTTCCTGAGGTACTTAGGTATCTGGGAATTTATATATTGTAAGACCAAAAAAACAAAAAAAATTACAAGTGCTACGTTCATTCCATTGATTAAAAAAAGAAAAGAAAAAAGAAACAAAAGCTAATTTAAGCTGTGCTGAAGCTGTAGTTATTGGTAACAGTTAGGTGCAGATAAGACTTCTGTTCTTTAATCTTGCAAGCTCCATATATTTTGGGGGAAAATATTGTATTAGAGATGAAAACAAAAATTTTTCAAAATCTGCTCAAGAAAACCTGAGTGTAGGGCTCCCATGAGCTGTTGGAGTTCATTTCCATTAAAAAGGGTTTAGGGTTCAAAAAACATGGTGTTTCTCTAACTCTAGCTTCAGAAACCTACCATTATAAATAATTGGGGATAATTTTGAGAGCAGCTGAGTAAACTGGAAAAGGCTGGGCATAAAGAGAAAAGCAATCAGATGAAATGTGCAGTCCTTGAGCCAGCCCATAAATCTCTCCGGAATCAGAACAACAGCCCCCATCTTCTCCACTGCAACCTACACTTAAAGTAAACACCAAGCCCAACCTGACCAAATCAAAATAACGTTACCCCAAAAAGTGACTCTGGTTTTGTTTTTTTTTGCAGTTATTAGGAGGAGATCTCTTGACTCTTTTGTATCCTAAAGTTAAATTCTCTCAACTGCCATCTGAGAAATACTGCAATAACTTATTTTTGAGGCCAGGGTGGTTCCTTAATCCTGAGGCTTTTGTGATTCCCTTCCTGTCACCAACCCAGCAGCCCCTAACTCTCCTACCATCGGAAATATAATGACTTTAGAAGCTTAATTTGATCCCATGAGTAGACTTTTAGCAAACCTATTACTGGAAAGGGCCATCATGGAGAAAAGCAAGAGTTTCAGAAATTAAATAAACTGTTCTATCACTAAGTGGTACATCTGGCATATATTAATTAAAGACTAAGGAATCCCTTGATAGCAGGAGGGTAGGTGGCTGCCATGTCTATTGGGGGAGTCAGTGCATGATAATATGCACTTCTGGTTGGAAATTCTTTATTACAATTGTAGCAGTGTCCGTGTTTTCTGACATTTCTCTAATAGCACTTTTTCTGCATAATCAGATCTGTTCCCAGGCTGTAGTTTTCTTATTGTCTGTAAACAGGGAAGTAGAAGAGAAAGTTAAAGTGGGCAGAGCACTTGTGTTGTGCCAGGCAACATGATAAGGGTTATGCACATGCTGTTTTGTGTATTCGTCATTGCACGGCTATTAGGTGCGAGTGATCACTTTACAAACAATGAATCGAGCATTCAGGATCCCAGACCAGCCCTGGCTGCTTTCAGAGCTCTGGCCTTTCCGTCTAACACCAGGGGAACTTAAATCAGAGAGGTTAGGTACTCTGACACCCTAACGGCAAGGACGGAAACCAGCATAACCTTTCTGGATGACTGTTTGAAATGAACATACATCGAGGTCCCTAAAAATGTGAATGTTGTCTGTTCTGGTGATAATCCTAATGATAAATGCTATTTCCTGTGCATTTATCTGTAATGCAGCCTATAATTCCAGTTCATTTCTTTGGCATTGTTCAGTTTGTGCCTGCAGAATTTCTGAAATGTAGTACAGGAATATATTCTAAACAAGGGGTTGGTGTAGCTCTTTACTGAGCATCCACTCTGGGTAGGTTGAGCCCTTGCAATTTTGAATGCAGAAGGGGAGGGAATGCTTCCCGTGAGGGAAGGCCTAGCGAGTGTGCTATTCTAAATGGGATTTAGTGACTTTCCCTTAGTTTTCAACCCCTGGAAGATAAGCTGTGCCAATCAGGTAGCTATGTGATTTGGAGCAGACTACTTTAATGAATTACTCTTAAAAGTGGGATAAATGGTACCAGCTCGGGGTTGTAAAAAAATGAGTTAATGCAAGCGAGGCATAGCGTGGAAGTTATGGCCCCAGGCGCGTGCTGTGGTTTGAAACCGACTCCAAGATAGAGGCTGTATCAGAATCAATCGACTGGACATGCTGACCTGTACAGCCGCCACCAGCCACATGTGGCTTTTGAGAATTTGGAATACGGCTATTCTGAATTGCGATGTGCTCTCAGTGTCAAATACACACTGGATTATTTTGAAGGCTACTATGATAAAAAGAATGTAAAATATCTCAATAAATTTTATATGGATTACATGTTAAAAAGATAATATTTAATGTATATTTGGTGAAATAAAATGTTCTTAAAATTCATTTTACTTTTTTTTTTTATTTTTATTTTTTAAATGTGGCTACTAGAAGAATTTAAATCCCATATATGATTCATCATATATTTCCATTGGACAGCATTAGGCTTGACATTGAGAAAGGAAGAAAGTTTCCCTCTGTCACTCAAGAAGTGAAAATTTAGCTTCAGGCTGCAAAACCTCTTACCTGGAGCCAGGTATCTCCTAGAGATTCCTTTGTCCCCCACCCTCATCCTCATCCCCACTTAAATCCAGCCTAAGTACATGATGCTCGGGTGATCTAAGATGAAAATTTCAACCTTTCTGCTCTGCTGGCTACACTGGAAGAGATTCTTTCCTTATGGTAACAAGATGGCTGAGAAGCATATCATTGCATGTTCCAATTAAAAATAAGCCACCTACCTTGAGAGTTCAAACAGGGAATAGAATTTACTCCTGTTAACACTGACTGGCCTGTTTGGGGTCATGTGCCCAACCCTGAACTAGTCATTTTTGTCTGTAGATAAGATGAACTGATTGCCTCAGGTGTGATCCTGTGCTGAAGCTATGGAATTGGAATTGAGGTCTCGGTGGATCTGGCTTCACTCCAAACAAGGGGCTAAAAGTGGGAGTTCCCTCAGAGTAACATCAGGGTACGGTTCGTACCACAAAATCAGTAATGTTTACTGCTGTGACAGAGGAGCCCTGGCACAAATTTGTTCTAATGCTTCTTCTTGTACAAAAGTGGACATTTTTGGAACCAGAGAAATTCATGTTCTTACAACTGTATTGGTTTTGTTTTTTTCTTTGTTTTGGCATTTCCAGGGACTCTCTGTAAAATTGGGTTTATCCTTGTAATATTTTTAGGTATTATAACCTATGTATATCAATTACAGAGATATAAGTCAACTGGAGAGATAGTTCAGGGATACAAACTCTTGGTTAAGGCCCTGGCATCTTTCCTGACCAGTAACCTCACTAAAAGTGAGAAATTTACTAAACCTCAAATCTCTTCGTGGTGAAATGGAGCACACTGGGTAGACATATTTGGTGTACTTTGGAAGAACAAATCTTTAGTATCAGGGACTCTCAGTTTGAGGGCATCTCATAGTAGCTCTTTCTGTACAAATTCATTCATGCAAAACTTAATTGAGTTCCTACTGTTCCTACAGGCTCTATTACAGATGCAGAGAGAGAGAAACTGTAAATAAAACAGACTCCAGGGAGCTCACATTATAGTGGTGGAGATAGTAAATACAAAATAAATAAAGTACTTTCAGATTGGGATAAATGCCATGAAAAAACTGAGTAATATGAATGAGAGGGACCGAGTGAGAGTGGGTTATTTTAGCTAGGCTGGCTGGGGATGTCTTTTCTGAAAAGGGACCTCAGAGCTGATGCCCAAATGATGAGAAAGTGCCAGCCATGCAGACAGGACTCCCCGAAGAAGATGAGGGCTCCTCTGTTTCAGCTACTCTGCAAGGTGGGGTCCCAGGCCAGCAGCAGCATTATCAGCTTGGAGCCTGATAGAAATGCAGACTCCCAGGTTGCACCCCAGACCTACCGAGTCAGAATCTACATTTAACAAAATCTCCCAGGCGATTTGTAGGCACAGTTAACTCTGAGAAGTGCAGGACTCTTGACCCTTTCTGCACCCCACTGGAGAAGTGTAAATTCTGATGAGGCAGGAAGCAGGGAATGGTGCTGTCAGCAGTCATTAGAAAGATGACAAGGTAACATTGGCTGCTCCCTCTGTGACAGACTAGCCAGGCTCTTTAAGACCACAGCATTATCACAGGTTTGGGTCCAAGCAATCTCCTAGGTGAGCTCTCTTATTTCCCAGGAGACTGAGGCTCTCGGAAGAGCTCCTTTGTGGCAGAGTCGAGGATCTGGGAGTCTAGGAGTCTCCTCTCTCTGTGCCACCTTTAAATACTGACAAGGACAGGTTAGAGGGAGTGCAGGGGGAGGGTGAGCAGCACCATGAGATGGTTGGGCGAATTTCACAGGAAGCCCTGGAAATGTCTGGTAGGGTTTTTCATTCTGTGACAGCCAACTAATACAATCTGTGTGCGAACCAGGTCCACTTACAGGGAAGCAAATTTCAGCTCAAGGCTAGGGTCTTTTCTGAGGTTTAGAGCCATTTTAAAATGGAAGCGCCTGGTATGCACAGTGAGTTTTCACAATATCCCTCTCTCAAGTGTTCAGTCACTGGTAGAGAGTTTGCCTGGGTCCGGGTTTCCCAAATGACGGTCATTTGTAGCTTTACATTTTTTTCGCTGTATCCTATACCTGTATTTAAAAAAAAAAAATTGACATAAAAATGCAAATATAAAATGTATAAATTACATTAATCTTAGGTGTACAGCTCGATGAAATTTCACATGTCTATGCCTTTGTTACTTATTATTCAGAAACCTTCGAGCCCCCTGTCCTGCTGCTTTCCAGTCAATAACCCTTCTTCCCCCTAAACACTTCAATGCTATTGAAATACATACTTCAGTAACTATCAATTTGCCTTTCTGGAACTGCATAAGTGTTCCCACTTTTCCATAATATCTGTCCTTAAGTAGACTCATTTTAAAAAATAACTTTCTATTTGACGAATTTGTTTCTTCCTGTACCAACAGATCACATTTTGTTTCTCAGATGACACCAGATTTCTGAGGTCCTTTGCAACTCGAAGACCGTATGATTTTGTGGTGATGGAGTAGACTAAATTTCCTGGAATACATTGTCACAATCCTGTTGTGGTCATAGATCCATCCATCCATCCATGTAAAACACTTGTTGAATACCCAGCAATTGCTCTCCTAACGCAGCGGACCCAGAGCACACTAAATCCTACCTTCTGACGTGAAGTGGAGGGAAAGAGAAGAGTAAATCATTTCAGCATGTGTGGGGAGTGCAGGTAAGTACGAGCACGCGGAGGAAGGGCGGTTTCCGGAGTTAGGGCGGAGACGAGAGGGTGGGTGGGCATTTTCCAGAGCAGCCCCAGCCAACAACCCCATTTCGATCACTTTGCGATCTCTTTGCAGCTGCACAGCAGTGGCGTGTAACCTCAGGTTTCCTTAGCAACCTGAGCGCACCGCCCAGGTGCCTCGCTATTGGTCTCACGGAGCTTGACGGGCAGCTCTGCTGTGCAATCCCGGCTCTAAACCTTTGGCTCTGCGCTTACTCACGGGAGGGCTCGTAGGCGTTACTGCCCTCCCGGTGTAGCCCGCCCATCCCCGAGCGGCTGCCGGCGCATGCGCGGGCGGACTCCGGTTGTGTGCAGGGCCAGCGCGGAGCCGCAGCAGCAGCTGCGGACAAGCTCCTGGGCTCCGCCGAGACCGCCGTTCTCGCTCCTTGCCTCCGCCGCCGCAGCCTCAAGCCGTCGCCGCCGGGGGAGCGGCCGCCTATTGTCTTTCTGTGCGGCGAAGGTGCGGAGCTGCTCCGAATCGGCCCGTGGGGGATCCCCGGGCGCCGCACGGTGAGAGTGCAACTTAGTTGGCGGAGTTGGGGGAAGTTTTGTGATTTGGGGAGGGGGCCGGCGAGGAGGTTCGGCCCCTCCCCTGCGACCGCTGCCCGGGGCGGGGGAGGGGGGAAGGGACCGCGGGGGCGGGGAGGGGGCGCGCGCGCGCGGGCGGGGATGAATGGGCGGTGGCGGAGCGCCTCCGCCCCACCCCCCGGCTCTACGGCCCCCTCCTCCCGCCGTGTCCCACCTCCCGCATTGTCTGCTCCGTGGCCACGGCGCGCTGTGCGGGGCCAGCAGCCCAACTTCGGGGGCGTTCCGCACATCCTTCCAGACCTGGACCCCCAGCCCCGTGTTTCCCCCGGCGGCTCCGCAGGGGTCGGGGAGCGTCGGCTGCTCGGTGGGTCCTTCTCGTTCGACCGTGGGTCTTACTCGTTCAACTGAGTTCGCTTTTAAGTACTGGGGACGTGAGGGAGCAGCTCTCCGGGGCGGACGGTAAACACGCTGCCGGGTCGCGCGCGCCTTCGGGGGCCGCTTTTGGAGCCCGTTCCCGGGGGCGCGACCGGGGACCCTCCCTGGGACCGTGCAACGGGCTCCTCGCTTATACCGACTTAAAGTGCCGCCTTACTTTGAGTTCCACCAAAACTTATTTTTTGTCAATATTTCTTACGGGCACTAGTTTTTCAAAGTCAACGAGTATGTGAAGAGTTTTAAAACAACATGGGGAAAACCCTCCAAATGTTTTTTCATCCAAAGAAAGGCTAGATAGGTTTTTATCATTTTTTAAAATTTTCGATTTTTGGAAATAGTTCTTAGAGCAAAATGATTTCCATCACATTTATCTTACTGTGTACTTAGGATTCATAGTGCAAGTTGGATTGTATTTCTGGTGTTCATTCTCAGCTTTTACACTTCTCAGTGAAGTTATTTTGAGAGTTTATTGCCCCCGGCATATAGAACTAAAAGAAAAAGCAATGTACCCTTAAAAAAAATAAAAATTCTTCCTGCCCTTTATTTTCAGAAGCAGCAACTTACTCTGTTTTTCTAAAGCATTGGGTTGCCCAGATCAGGACAAATGCTGCTGTTTTTGAAAGATGATTTTTTTTTTTAAGTTTATAAAGGAGTTAGGATCAGCTGATATAAATCACTCTTACAGATCTTGTAGTCCTTCCTGGTCTCTTGGGGATTTGCAAACTGCATTAAGTACAAGCCCTTGTTGTTAAGTGTTGAGTGCCTGATTCTACTGAATTTGGTTTATGTAGCTCATGTGAGAATAATTCTGTTTAAATTCTCCAACTGGAACTGGCTTAAACGTCGATCAAATTCATAGTGGAATAAAATGACTAGGATTGTTAGTTAATATCAGTTGTTACATCCCTTTGTCATCTGCTAAGTTACAAAGAAGAATTTGGGAGAGAGAATGTGTGTGTTGGTTGGCTCTGATTTATTTCTCATGTTAAATGAGTAATGTAGCGAAGTGTTCTGAGTTTTTCTGGTTGGTTGGCCTCATTTTGCTTTTTAAAAACCCAACTTTCTTCACCCGATGAAGCCAAAGAAAAATAATGTCCTCATGGCATAAGCATTGCGCCTTACTTCTTTAGTGCTTATACCAGGCATCATGCATATATCAACAAATAATAAGCATGGTACTTTTGAACTACAACAAGGTCACTTGTAGGAGTCACAATCCTTGCTTTTAAGGCTTTCCGTTTTTGGTTGTGTCCTCCTTGTGTAGAGGGATTGTGAGCCAGGAGGTTGACAGGTTGGAAGGAGTTGTCAGGAAGGAACATAATGTAAACAAACACTATTACAACATAATGTGACAAGTAGGCCAGTTGCTTTCCTTCTCTGAACTGGGAAAGCATGGTGTACCTACTTTTGTTTAAGGGTTTCTCACACTTCATTTATTTGCCTAACTAATGGTAACTGTATATGTAGTATAAGGGAACTCCTCTTCTAGTCTGATTCCATGAGGCTTGTGATGGGTCTTATTTCTTATTTAACTTCGTACCCTCTTTGCCAGGATAGGAGTCTTAACACAGTGCGGGTGTTCAGTATGTGTTTGAATTGGGCGATGTGCTTTGAACTCGCTAGTGGTAGTACACAGAGAACCACTAACTCTGGGCCTTTGTCCAAAATGACAGTTCACTTGCCGATCTCTGATGGAATTTACTTTAAAAAGGTTTCTAACTTTTCTTTTTAATCTGTTAATTCTTGAGCAGTGAGGTTTAAATAGTGCACTGTTGATTTCAAAAGTGGTTCTGATTTAGAAATTTTCTCCCCCTTTTTGGTGAAACGATTTAGACTGCTGGACAAATTTGTTCACACTTTGTGTACTCCCCACTGTTTAGAAGAACAGACCTTTGAAGCTAGGTAAGTTTGAGTTCAAATCCCCTTAGTTCCATTGACTCGTGTAGCCTTGAACAGGTCATTTAACTCCTCAGAGCTTGGCTTTTCTACCATGAAAGAAGCAGTAGCACACTTTACAGTGTTTAGAGGAATAAATGAAATTGTGTCTCTTAACATTAAGTAGGCATCTGTTCCTTGGTCACTGTAATGATAGTAATTTTGATACATTTTATATGACTTAAAGTGCATTTTTAAACGTCTGATGCTTCCGAGTGTAGGAGCTTAGTGATTTCATAAAAAAGGAATCCTTCTGAGAATTGAGTTTTAATCAAATGCAGTTTTTTAAAGGTGCTACTTGGACTCAGCGTTAATAGAAACAACTTTTACTTTCTCAGTCACTTGTTAGTCTTTGAGTGGGACTTGTAGAGTGGCTTGGCTGGGTAGAACTCTGCATTTATAGTGTTCAGGAAATGGATTGTTTTCAACATTTGTAACAGGGATCTCAGTTATTTAGACAGTTCCAGCTTTCCTTCCTTATTTTACCTTAGTCTTGAGAAGTAATAGATGTGGATTATGACTGCATTTTTCAAACTCGCTTAAGATAGAACTGGATTGAGGGTTAATATAGTATCGTTAGTACAATTCAGAGACATGAACAAATCACTCACTTCCCCTTCAAGATAACATTTTTTGAAGGTGCCACCATTTACGGAAGGAAGCAGTGATTTGAATCGGTTATACCAGCTCAGTGTAGAATATTCAGAATGCCAAGTGAAAGCGGTACTCTAGAAATGCTAACGTGCAGTGGACATTTTTGTGTATTGAATCTTATCTTTCCATTAGTTTTCTTATAAGACAAGGATTTTATGTTTTACTTTGTATCTTCTAAATAAGGATTTATATTTTTTAAAAAACATAAGAATGTTCAGTAGTTTTATAAAATAAGGATTTTAACTATCAAGGATTATAATAAGCCTTTAAAAATTATATTTGATCACACTCACAGATTGAGGGGAAAAACATTCTTGACAAAGCTAGACGAACGGACTTGGATTTCTGATAATCCCCTTTTTGAAAGTTCACATTTCGGCGCCGAGTAGCCTTGGCTGGTACCGACGGGCACAGGCATCCGCGTGGTGGCGGTGCTCCTTGGTCACTCACTGTTGGTGGTCTCAGCCCCATAAATGGGGACAGAGGAGGAAGCTGGTAGTGGGAGAAAGTTTGTTTCATTTCTGCCTCTCATTTATGGTCTCGTAGTCCAAATTGATTGGGACATAAGTAGAAGATGATGGGGAAGGTGGATATCAGTGTGTTTGTGTGATGTGGGTGTTGGGGTGGTGAAGGAAAAGGTATGTGGGGTTCACACTGTATGCCCTTCTGTTAGAAATCAGCCCCTTTCAGCTTTGACTTCGGATTATATCATGAGCCCATGTTTGTTGATAGCCTCCCCGATGGGTGGTTATTCCTGAACAGTTAGGAATTCAGAAAGTGCGTCACGCTGTAGTTAATTTGTCTTTCAGACAACTAAAGATGTCAAGTGAGGGGAAAACACCTAGAAGTTACGTAAAGCATTCACAGAACCCAAGATGATTCTTGATGGTCATGGCTGCTGAAAGCACGTGATGTGTAGCCACACAGCTGACTTCAGATCAAAACTTTATTGGCCGTGTGTCCTTGAACAAGCCACTTCATCTGCCTCAGACTCAATATCCTTAGTTATAAAATAAAATGAATTTAATATTAATCCTGTCTGCTATGTGCTGCTGTTGCGAAAAACGTGTGGGATAAATCACTCTACAAATACTGTGTCATTTTGTAATTTTATTTGTTGGATACTGGTTTGGATAAAATCCAAATCCTAGTCTAAAAGGGAAAAACATCTGGCTAGCTTTATTGGGTTTTCTTTATAAAAGGTAATTAAAATACTATACAATTTCTGTTGCTATTCTTCTTGCTTGGATAAATTGATACTTTTTACTGTTGGTTCTTCTCATATTTCCTTTTACAACCTATTTGTCATGAAGTGTTTTTTAGAAACTCAAAAGAAATATGAGTTGCCAGTGCCTGCTGTGAGACCCAAGTTACTGTGAAATCTCAGGACCTGACATTGGGTGTCAGCGCTTGAAGTCAGGTGAAAACGCAATAAACAGTAAGCAAAGCATGTCAGAATATTTCAGAAGAGCACGAAAGAAGACTGTAGTTGTCTGATCTTTACTCATTTTCTCAAAGTATTGTACTTTTTAGTTGTTTCACTCAAATCAGGGGAGTGTGCCTCTTCTGTGCCAGATGTTATACAATACTTTGTATCCTACCTCCATTTCCTATTTAATTTTTAAAAACCTATGAGGCAAGTATTATTAACCCATCGTGGGATGAGGGAATAGATCCAAAAGTGACTTCACAGTGGTCACGGAGCTGTTAAACTATGGTGCAAAAATTTGAACTCGGATTATTCTGACTCCAAAGGCAATGGTTTAGACATCATTGACACTTTCAGCTTGAAAGTGTACATTTCGAAAACAAATCAAGTTATCGAGGTATTATTTATATACCCATTACAAATATATTAGAGTTTGATGGGTTTTGTAAAATGTATCTAACAGCATCAAACAGCCCAATCAAGATAGGTAGCGTTTCTATCCCTCCAGAAAGTTCCCGGTGCCGCGCTCCAGGCGGTTTCCCCCAGCAGCCCCTCACCCCGTTGCGTGCTTCGCCATAAGCAGCCACTGTTCTGCTTTCTGTCGCTGTCGTTTTGTCTTCGTTAGCGGTCCTCAGACTGTGGCCCCCAGCCCAGCCTGCTTTATAAATAAAGCTTTATCGGGACACAGCAGTGCTTATTTGTTTACATGTTGTCTGTAGCTGTTTTGGTGCCACGGTGACAGAATAGAGTGGTCACAAGAGAGCTTGTGGTCCACAAAGCTGAAAATATTTCTTGTCTGGCCTTTTAGAGTAAAAGTTTGCGGACCCTCGTCCTACATAACCGAATGCAACAATCACATCTAAGAAAATGAAGAATTCTGTAATATTTAATGTGTATTCAACTTTCTCTGTCCTCTAGTTTTCTTTTTACAGTAGGTTAAAATTTTTTTTAACCAGGGTATTATTAAGGTTCAGTGAATACAATGTTATTTCTTTAATTTCTTTTATCTCTAGTTCATGTTTTCTGGTGCTGTTGTAAATGATTCTTTTAAAATTTCAGTTTCCTAATTGTTCATCGCCAGTGTATAGAAGTAAAATTGAATTTTGTATGCTGACCTTGTGTCTCACAGCCTTGCTAAACTCACTTTTATAGTAGTTCTAAAAGCCTTTTCGTAGATTCTTTGGGATTTTCTACATAGATAATAATGTCTTTGACAAATCCAGGCAGTTTGATTTCTTCCTTTGCAGTCCGTATGCCTTTTATATCTTTTTCTTTTTTCCTCGCTTTATTGAACTGGCCAGGCCTCTCTGTATGATGTTGAATAGGAGTTTTGAGGGAGGACAGCCTTTCCTGATATTAAGGGGAAAACATTCAGTGTTTCACCAATGATACGATGTTATTTATAGTTTGTTTGCTTGTGTTTGCAGATGTCCTTTATTAATTTGAGGAAGTTCTGTTCTATTTCTATTTCTAGTTTGTTGAGAGTTTTCATTATGAATGGGTATTTAGTGCTGCCAAGTCTTTTTCTACATCTATTGAGAGGTTCATATTTTTTTTCTTTTTTTACCCAGTTGATAACGGTGAATTACCCTGAGTTTTGGATACTGAAGTAGCCTTGCTTTCTTGTGATAATCCTCAGGTGACCATGATGTAGTCTTTATATATTGTTGGACTCAATTTGCTACCGAATCTTCTTTATTTCTTCTACTTGTCTCCTATTTAGATTCGTTTAAGAAAAATTCTCAATCGTATGTATAATATTCATAGTTCTCGTTAAAGTCCTCGCCTGTAAATCCTCCTGTTTTTCTGTTTTCATGGATGGCTTTTCTCTCATTATGAGTCCCATTATCTTCCTTCTTTGCATGTCTGATGAATCGTTACTGGATTCTGGAAATGATGAGTTTTAAGAGAATTGTTGGGTTTTGTACACTTTTAAAGCAGGGTGTCTCAACCCTGGTCTTACTGACACTTTGGGCTAGATTGTTCTGTTACCGGGTGCTGTCCTGTGCACTGCAGGCTGTTTGGCAGCATCGCCTTCTACCCAGTAGATGCCAGCACTGCTCCCCTCAGTTGTGACCACCCAGTGACTCTAGACAACGCTGGATGCCCTGGGGGAAGGGGAGGGCCAGCAGGATCACCCCTGGTAGGAATGAGAGCCGTTGCTTTAAGGAGTGTTGGGTTTTGTATTGACAGATTATTTGCTCGATACTTCTGAGGCTTATTTTAAAAATATATTTTTTAAACCACAGAGGGCTGGTTTATTTCATACAGGACCTGATGCTTAGTTTTAAACTTTTTTAGATTGGTCTAGAGTAGCTTGTAATCTAAGCTTGTTTCACACCGTCACTAAGGGCATGAAAGCCTCCACGATTTCCCTGAAGAGCTAGATGTCCCCTGCTTCGACTGGTCAGAATGTGATGGTCTCCCAGCCCTGGGCGAGCTCGGAGGCCATTTAGCTTACAGCTCTTGGGCCACTCTTTGCCTGCCCTCAGACATTTTTGTACAGTATGCACGTGTGGCTTCCTGTTCACTCTCTGACTGAAGGAGGCCTCTGTGCTGATTTCTGGAGCTCCTTCATGCCCCTCTCTGCTTGCTGGTACCCTGCAGTTTTTGGATTCCTCCACCTTCCCAAACTCTTTGATTCTCAATTCTACCAGACTGCCGTGCGCGCCTGGGATCCTCATTGTCCTGAGGTCCAATGTGTGCGCCTCCCCGCTGAGAAAGCTGGTGCAGTTGTGGGGCTCATCTCCTCCGTTCCCTTCTCTTAGGAATTGCAGCCCCGTTCTGCCTGCTACCTAGTGTCTAAAAGATGTTGCCTCATATATTTTAACCATCGTGTTGTTGCAGGGAGGGATGTGGCAGGATGAATCTGGCTTCAGATACTCTATCATGGTTGGACACCGAAGTCCCAGTAAAGTATACTTTATTGGTAGTGCTTAAAGTCTTGTTAGAGGATTCTTTAAATCTTTGGGAAATAAACATCAAAGTAACATTTGTTAAATGTCTGTGGTCTGTAGCCCAGCTTCTGGGGATTACAAACAAAGTAGCCATCTTCCAGTTGAAGAGATACATAGTACATACATATGATTAATCACCGATATGAAGTGGTCTGGCGGTGAACAGAAAGATCGCTGTGGTCTAATATTTTCATATAGAAATGATTTTTTTTTACATTTTTATTTCTTAGCATGTATGATATGTATAATTCCAATTTAAGGCACAAAATGTCATTGGGTAGAGTATTGGTTTTTTCAGATGCATTTGGTGACATTTTGTTGTGTGGCTTTGGATGAGTTATTTGTCTCTGAAGTTTAGTTTTCTGTAAAATGGGCGTATGACATTAGTTACATGTAGCGTTGCTTGTTAATTTAGTCAACATACATTTGGGTGCCCTCTGTACATTGGGTGCTGTCCTAGATGGTGGGGATTCAGTGACAAGTAAGAGGTCGTTACTGCCATCAAGGAGCTGCCCTTCTAGCGAGGGCAGCAGAAAAGAAACAAGTGGACTGAAAGTTTCAGTGATGTCTGGTGGTGGTGATTCAGGAAGAATATGAAGAGTATTAGCAGGCATCGGAGAGGGCAGACAAAGTGCTTCCGAGGAGAGAGACCTGAGCAGAGATGTGAAGGAAGTGAAGGGGCAGGCTGCTCGAAGATCCCTGGATGTTCCGAGGAGAAGGAACATCCAGTCCAAAGGGCTTCAGGAGGGAGCGTGAGCGGGAGCGGGGAGGCTGGGGTGGCTGGGGTGCGGTGAGAAAGGAGAGCTGTAGGAGGTAATGCAGTGTGTGCAGGCAGAAGCCAGTCAAACAGGCTGTTCAGTACCATGCGAAGAACTGAAGAGTTTGAGCAAGGGATGATTTAGGCTTTAGAAATTTCACTCGGGATGTGTAGGGAGCAGGACTGGAAATGGGGAGACTAGTTCAGAGTTTTGCAGTAGCAGCCCTGTCTGGAGAAAATGGTGGCATTGCATGGGGCTACTCTGTTACCTTTTATAAGCTGGAAGAAAATGTTTTTTTGCCCCTTTGGATACTTTGTGTACAGCGTTTGGGCTCAGGATAATACCAAGGAACTGTGGACTGCGACCTTGCAGTTTGGGAGGTGTTTAGGAAAAAAAAATGAGGCCAGAAGTGGAGGAGAAGTAGAGTTCTAAGTGTTTGTTTGGTCACATGAGGCATTTGGGGCCCGGCTGAGGTACTCTCTCTGTTTGAGGATTAGGGATATATATGGGTCAGTGGACAGGAATGACCAAGGCTTTTGCCTGGGCGCTCCTGCTATAATGGGGCTGTATGTATGCTTAGAGCATAGGACAGCGTGTATTTAAGAGACTTTCCCAGTCTAGAGAGACCTTTTGAGGCAGGCTAATTCCTAAAAGATCTTTTCTAAAAAGTGGAGTCACTAAACAGAAGAAACTTTCACTGGGTGCCTACCAGCATATTGGGTGCTCATTTACATTATCTTAATTCCTTACAAGAACTCAATAAAATAGGTATCCCCCCCATTTTTGATGGGAAAACTGGAGTTCAGAGATTGGAGTCTGCTTCTCTCAGATCAGTTAACTGTAATTTTCATCCAAGACTTTGTGACTATCAACATACTCTAGTTTTATTGTATATGCCTTAAGTCCCCCCACCCCCCACTGATATAATTATATCCAAAGCAGCCAGTTTAAAATTCCAGCTTGTTATTGTTGTAAATAGAAAATCACTGTGGTTTGCCCTTAAAGTTTTCCTAGAATTCTTAAAAACCTGCAGGGCTTTTGTGTTTGTCCCTTGAAAGTAGCAGAAACTTGCCAGTGTAGAACTGCATTTCCACACGCAGGGGCTTTGTAGACCAACATTAATAATTAACATTTACACACTCTTTCACATCTTCAAAGTGTTTTTGCAAACAGTTAATTAGTTCATGTTTAACCTATTTTGGAAGTTGAAAAACCAGTTTTTTCGGTTCATTTTAGCAGTACTGAAGTGTTAGGGGGATAAGGAGTAAGCCTTAAGTGGGAAGAGCACAGGTACACACCATGCAGTATGAAATACCTTTCTTCGGTCTCCACTTTGTGCCCAATCTAGCTCACATCAAGCAATTTTTGGGGGGGTGGTGTGTGTGTACATTTGCTTAATGCAGAGGAGGTGGAATTGTGTGGACTTAAAGAAAGACACCGGGTTCAGGATAATTGGGGAAAGACTTGGGTGACCGAGTGAGCTGTATTGCAGTCTTCTTTTCTGTTGCCCCTTAAATGCGAATTGTCCTTTATTAATTCCTACGGGGTTTTGAGGGTCAGGAAGTGATTGATGCAGAGACTCTTGGCAGATGAACAGAGTTGTTACACATGCTAATTTCTGGGGGAAAAAATTCTTTTTCACTCGGTTTAGGAGATAATAAACTGTAACTGAATACTTTGCTCATTTCCTCACCACCTCTTGTCACCTGATTCTACCTCCTCTCCCCTGTACCCCCAGTGAAATGGCTTTTACTTGGCAGGGTTCTATAGTTGGAATAGGGCTGGGAAGGAGACACTAGTCCCAGTTCAGCTGTGTGACCTTGAACAGGTTCCTGCTTCTCTTCTGCCCTTGAATTCTTTTGTTCTGTGCAATAATGTGTTAATGACATGGTTTGCATTGAGTCCCAGAAGGGTGGCTGGAGGAAGATATAAAACTTACGCTCTTGGACATGAATGGGCGTGAAACAGGACAGAGGAAGTTTTCACATGAGTGAGGATTCTTCAGAGTTGCAGTGACTTCTTCCTTACTTTGATTGGAATAATCGAATTATTTTATTTTTTTTTTAGATTTTATTTATTTTTAGAGAGGGAGTGGGGGAGAAAGAGGGAGAGAGATACATCATTGTGTGGTTGCCTCTCGCACGCCCCCTGTGGGGGACCTGGCGCACAACCCAGGCCTGTGCTCTGACTGGGAATGGAACTGGCAATCTCTTGGTTCGCAGACCGGCAGTGCTCAGACCACTGGGCCACACCAGCCGGGGCTGTTTTCTTACTACTATTGCCAGCCACATTACTATACTTTAAACATCTTTCTTTTTCTAATACACAGCAATAAATAGAACCATTTTAATAAATATTGCATCTGAGTGACTTCCTAAGGCAGGACATGCGGGTTCCTTCTGGTTACTGTGTATAGACCAGTCACTCAGAGGAACCTGTTCATGAGTCTTGGTGTGACTGACCTTGCCAGAGAAATCTTAGTAAGTGATGGCAGAAAGGAGAAGAAGTCTGAGAGCTTGGCATGTATATTTAATTAAATCTTTATCATGAATGGGGATCTGTTCTTTTAATGGGTCCAGATAGGAATGGCCCTGAACTTTCTCCCTTTATCAAGTCTCTTTTTCTTTCCTTTTCCCTTTCCTTCATTCCTTGAAAATCTGAAAACTTAAAAGTGTGTTGAGATGGCTTTTGAGCCTTTTTATAACATTAAATACACCCAGATTTAAGCTTTTAATCCTTTTCTGTCAAGATTTATGGTAACTCGAATGATTGTTTTACAGCTGACCTTGAATAATGCTATATGTGAACTATGAATAATTGATAATGACTTAGTTAAATGTTTAAAGCCACCCTTTTATATTAAAAGTTGTCTACAGGGAACATTTATTGACTTCTGAAAAAGGAGACCTTTTTTTTTTTTGACCAGGGTAAATTATATATGAAAATTAGACAAGTTAGAAGTTTTCTTTTTAAAACACCTAGTTGTTTAAGGCAGTTATCATAAGCTACAGGAATAAATGGATTTTTAAATTGAATTTATTGCGGTTACATTGGTTAACACAATTATATAGGTTTAAGGAGTTCTACAATACATCATATTGTAGAACTACAATACAGTTCTGCAATACATCGTCCGAGTAGTGTATTGTGTGTTCACACTCCAGGTCATGTCTCCTTCAGTCACCATTTATCCCCCTTTGCCCTCTCCTGCCTCCCCCACCTCCGTTTCCCTCTGGAATCACCGTAGTGACCATACTGTTGTCTGCCTCCCTATGAGGGTTTTGCTTTGTTTTTGCTTAATCCCTTTAAATGGATTTTTAAAAGATAGCATGCCAGTAACCAGGATAAAAGATTGTTTTTCCTATTAAATTAGGTACCTTGGGTTGTGCTGTTCTCAGTCACCTCTTCAGTTTTTTTGTGTTGTCTCCCCCCCACTGGTCATTTCCTCCCTCCCACTTAATTCCGTGGGATTCATTTGCCACGTTGCTCACTGACTAGGTGGGGATAAGGCAATACTATATGTCTGTTTTTCCCTCCCGGATCCGTGATTTTCAACTGGAGTGCCACAAGAATTTTTAAACCATGCAATACCTGACTATTTAGTCAGGGGCCCTGACCTCCTTCTCTTTAGATTGTCAAATAAAAAAAAAAAAGACAGCAGCCAACACAATCTGTCTGGGGTGAACAAATCAAAATTGTACCTTTTTTTTTTTTTTTGACAGATCGGCCAAAAAATACAGTTTTTGGTGTGCCACAGGATTTTAGTTATTAGTTTGTGTGCCATGAGATGAAAAAGGTTGAAAGTAGCTGTCCTAGATTATAAATTCCTGGAGGGCAGATTTTATCCACTTTTGTGGCTATATTCCCAGCACCTGGCATGGTGCAGAGCATGTTAGTTGCTGCTCAGGAAATATTTGGATTGATGTAGGACAGAAAGAATTTGTGACATAACTGTGTCTAATTAATAATATGCATATTCTTAGACTGTTAATAAAATGAGTCCTATTGAGAATAAACAGATTTTAGGTGTGTGTGTTTTTTCCCTCCTAGAATCAGTTGTAGTTTGATTCTGGTGAGTGAAATCACCCCCTTTGGGGACGAGAATTCCGTATTAAATGGAAGACTGGCCCGCGTTGACCCGGCCTGGTGGTAAATCTCTGCAGCTCTTGCTGGTCTTTGTGCTTGGCACCGTGGTCGTCCGTCACTTTACAGGTTAACCTGTTCAGCAGCTTCACCGCTGATGTGTGGGTGATCGACGTGAGGGTGGAGGTGTGGCTTGTCTGCCTAATTTAAAAAAAGGTTTATAATTTAAAACTTACTCAAAATAGAACAGTAGAATTGACCCCTATATACCCATTACCCACATTCTAGAGAATTAGTAAGATTTTGCTGTTCTCTGCATGTCAGTTTTTAAAATAACAGTTTTATTGAGATTAAATTCATATAAGATAAAATTCACCCGTTTCACTTTTTTTTCCCCTCCCACTTTAAGTGCCCTGACTGGGGATCGAACCCACAATCTTGGCATATTGGGGACAGCACTCCAACTAACTGAGCTCTCTGGCCAGGGCCATTCCTACTTCACTTTACTATATTTATTCTGGTTGCCTTGAAAGTTACTACCAAACTATTATCTTCTCAATAGGGATTTTAATATGGCATCTTTATTCCAGCGTATCACACTATAAACCATGAAATGTCTCTGTAAATCATGGCATGGTATGTTTCCAGGATACGGAACAGACAACTTTAACTTAGAGCAAATGAATGCTGAGTTGCCTTTTTTCCTTTCAAAAGAATCATTACAGGAATAGGACCATAAACCTCATATTAAGCACTTTTGTACGAAATTTGAGGTTTCTGTCAAATTAGACATGGAAAATTAAACAAAGCTGCACAAATTACTGATCTGTGCAGTTTTTGAGCTCTAGGCTTTTTTTTTAGACGACTTTTTCTCTTAAATACTAGTACAAGAATGTTATGATTTATAAAAATTTATGTTTGGTTTCATGTCAGTAGATTTTTCACCTCTCCCCATCCCCCATCGAATTTAGTGATTTCTTTTTTCCCACTGTGGATCTGTTTTTCTTTTTCAAATGCATTCCCATTTATTTTGATTTTTGTGAAGAAAATACTTTTAGGTAATTGAATACCTTTATAAATTTTGCATTTCCTTAATAATTCATTTGGCAGTATATATAAAAAGTGTTGCTTCCTAATTCAGTTCATCATCTTAAAAGCTTTCATTTGAATCCCCAAGAACAATTGATCCATTGTTTTTCATGGCCCCATTTGTATATGTTAGGTCCTAAGCTCATGGCTTCTCTGAAATACCACACTTTTCCCCCCTCTCTGTGGTAAAGTACTGTTTTGGCTGATTTACCAAAAGTGCTTGTGGCAGTCTGAAGGTTACTACTTTAATAGTTAACTCACTAGGATGTGTGCCCATGAATGGAGAATTTTCTTTCTTTAGTCCGGATAAAAGTAATGGTTCGTCTGTGTGATACCTCAGGACCCAAATGCCGAAAGGAAATTCAGAGGAAATACGGTAACTGTTCTGCCCCTTCAGCCCTGATCTGATGCCTGTTGAAATCTGTAGGGACCAGTTCACTGATATAATAGCTGTCATCTATCAGGGACCTCAGTGAAACCAAGTGTCTTATGTTGATCCATTCTCACCTCTGCAAGGCATTATTATGATTTCGTCAGAAAAGGAAATTGAGGTGCAAGGACCTTAATTAACTAATTTTAGGCAGACTCCATCCAGCAAATGTGTATTGAATTCCTGCTGTATGTCATGCACACCATCGGGTACCAGGGACCCAGGGACGGACACAAATAAAAAACATGGTCACTGCCCTCGAAGCACTTAAGATTTTGTTTTTGATTAATAGGATGGCGACAATAATAATAGCAATATATATATGTGCATGCAAGTCATATTCTATATGCTTTTGAGTATGAGATTATAAAACATTTCATGAGTATACCTTTATATGCTATCAAGTGACAAACGTAACTATTTTAATGGCTATACAGTATTTCATTTTATGGATTTGGATTCGCCTTTGGTTCACTAACTGTCCTCTTATTTGAATATTCGGTTGTATTTTCTTTCCCTCCCTCCCGCCCCTTCCCCTTTTTTCTTTCTGTTGTAATAAACATTGCTGTGGTGAATAACTGTAAACATAGTCTTTTTCCCTCGTTTACCTCTTTTTCAACAGAAACGGAGTGCCAGGGCAAAGGCTGTCCATTCCAGCAGCTTTTAGTGGATACCGTCCAGTTGCTACAGAAAATTTACATCCTTCACTCTGCCACTGGCAGAGTATGAGTGCCTGTTTACCGTTTCTCCATACGTTTAGAAAGAAAGTTTTAAAAAATCCAGCATTTTAAAAGGAAGTTTTAAATGCCATACTGGAATCACTGGGAGAGTTGATGTATTACTGGCTACCAATTATAAATGAAAGAACTCTGTATTTCTGAAAGGATATGAAGAAACTCATGAAGTGAGTCAGTGCACTTAAGCACTGAGAGTTTAGGTTCTAAGATTAAAAGGCACATGGAGGAAACTTGCAAATACAGAGTCACTGATGTCCTGCTTTTTTTGACCTCCTTGTCAGTCCACACGAACCCCAGCAATACAGAAGTGGTTGAGGTAAGATATGCAGAGATGAGATCCCCTTCTACACAAAGTGCTCCATGAGAGATGGTCTCTGGCCATTTGCTTGCACATCCCAGTGCACACGAGAAGCTTTTAAAATTAATGTCATGTTTAATTTAGTTATGAACACGCATAATCCATACATGTTCCCCAAGTCACAGTCGGGTGTTGACATTATGGTTTTAATAACCAAGAGAATAAACCACTTAAACATTGGACTGGACTCTTGACTTGTAAATATTAATACAGCCAAACACTTTTCTGTGAGACAACGATGAGTTACCTGATCTCAGCCGCGGTAGTGAATGCTTTCCAATCAGCTTGCGTGTGTCCAGACTTCCTGTACGGTGGGTAGGAAGAGTCAGTTGCGTAACACATTTTAGGTTAGGCAGGTGCTGCTACACCGCAGTGTCTCTCTTCTGCCGGGCATGGTCAGGAGTACTGTCTTGCAGATCTTTAGCCTTCTCCTGGTTAGAGAAGGAGCTGCTTTAGTACATAAATCATATCACTAGAAGCAGAAGAAAAAACTTATGACGACTGTAATAATGTTTTCCTGGACTAGGTAGATGGTTATTCAATAGCGAGAAGACTTTGTGGTCCTTTTGGAATTCCCAGTTTTTTATGCCGCGTACCTGATTCTTGAACGTTCAGATTTCTTCGGTTTATCTGGGCATTGTTTTGGTGAGGCAGGAACCCTCTATGTGGATTTTGAGAACATCCTCTCCAGATGGCCTGAAGGACCTCTGTTTAGGAAATCGGGTGAGCTCTTTTTTTGGGGGACGGGGGGAGGCCAGGGGAGTGCTTTTATTTACTTATTTCCTGTTACAGCCACATTATTTGGACTCGAACCTCAGAAGTGTACCATCTTGCTTTCTCACTCTTTGTTCCCCGTGGTAATGAGCTGTGATCGGTTTGCCAAAGAAGCTAGTTATTTTTATCCCAGCATTCTCTTGAGAAACTGCCCTTTTGGAGATACAGAAAATGTAGTAATAACATTTTTAGCAGGTCAGGCAAGAAATAGGATTTCACCATCTAACATTTCAGAGAATTTTTCTTTTTTAAAGATTTTATTTATTTTATTTTTAGACAGAGGGGAAGGGAGGGAGAAAGAGAGGGAGAGAAACATCAATGTGTGGTTGCCTCTTGTGCACCCCTTACTGGGCACCTGGCCTGTAACCCAGGCACGTGCCCTGACTGGGGAATCCAACCTGTGACCCTTTGATTCGCAGGCTGGCACTCAGTCCACTGAGCTACACCAGCCAGGGCGAGTTTTTCTTTTTGCATCTCGTTACTTCTCTTTCCAGTCTTATGGATCCGGGTATAAACATAATAGGCTTGGTAAATGAGTCTTAGGAGTTAAATGTTTCACTGCAGTTGTTCTGGGACACATTTGACAAGACTAATGGGACGCAAAGTAGTAAGAGAATGAATAATGTGAGAGTAATAAGAGAGTAAGGATGACAGATTAAAAATTGGAGAGTTTAAGCTCACTGACTGCGTTAAAGATGATAAGGGTATATAGTCTGATGAAAAGCATTCTGTAGCCTAGACAGACTTGGTTGTTGGTGGTCAGACACTGGATTCGGGTTCAGTTGTTTCGGGTTCTAGACTTAGTTTGATGCTAATGACCTTGGGCAAGTCACTTAAGACTCCCCCCACCCCCAATTTCTCCCATTAAAAGTGAATTGCATCCATTTTTGTTTATTTGTTTTGCTTAGTCCCCCCCCCCCCCCCAAGGTATTCTGAAGCCCTGGATTTCATTAGAATTTTATTAGGGTGCAAAATGGGGTCGGGGAGGGCATGAGGAAGAGACCAACTTGTCTGCCACAGAGAAGCTCCACTTTTTTTCTGTTTTACTTTTGTGGGCTTCCTGTAATTCTCTTTGAAGATAGTTCTATGGCAAGAAATCAGTTTGGAAACATGTAGACTGAAACATCTTGAGATTGCCTTTTGATGCTAAGATTTGGTGTTAATGAATACCCACCCATTGTCCTCGTTTCTGGTGTAATTCTCTCAGGGCTAGGGCACTACTGACTCAGCTGCAAAGTAACTGTGTAGTACAATGGGTAATTGTGGTGTTTGACAACTTGGGTGTGTCCTGATGTCAACTGCATATGAGCTGTTCCTCAACTAAACTATTAGAAATTAAAGCACTTTTTCTTTCTCCTAATAAAAAGGCAAAGGGAATTTTATTCCTTGCTTATCAAAACATTATACCACCTGCCACTTTTTGGAGCATCTACCTTGGAGTGTTTTATATGCATTGTCCCATTTACCCCTGGGATGGTCTTGCGAAGTAGCTGGATATAACCGTGCAGTAGGTGAGGAAACTGAGGCTTACAGTGGTGTTTCGTTTTGGCCCACAATCTGTTTTAGAGTTCATTTATTCACGCAGAAAACATCATCTGCTTACTGTGTGCCAGGAATCTTTATTTTCTAAATAAAAAATTAATTTTGGTGAACTACACATAACGATTACTAACCACCTTGATCATTCTTGAGTGTGCTGGTCAGTGGCATTAAGCACATTCCTCTTGTTGTGTGTCCACCACCGCCACCCGCCTTCCGAACCTACACTCTGTGCCGGTTGAATAGGGACTACCCCCCACCCCAACCCCGGCAGTCACCATTCTATGAGCACGTTCTTTCTCTAAGAATTTGGCTTCTCCAGGCAGCTTATGTAAGTGTAGCCACACAGTGTTTGTGAATGGCGCATTTCTGTTAGTATAATGTCCTCAAGGGTCATCAATGTGTCAGAATATCCTTCCCTGTTAAGATGTATAGTCACCCTTCTTGATTTCATTCATGGATGCAGAACCCCCAGATCTTCTGAAAGTCGTATTGGGACCAGAAAGTTTTCCTGTTGGGAGAAGAGGAATGGGAACGGAGCAGAAGTCAGGTGGAAATGAGGAGCGGGTCGGAAGCCCTGGGATTATTATGCCGAGAGGCATCAGGTGACCCGGAAGGAACCAAGTGTGTCAGCACCGACTGGGGCAAGTGGCGGCCACGCGGCCCGGGCACCTTGCACAGGGACAAGGGTTGCCACAGTTTCACCCCTGGGTGGCGAGGATAGCAGCGTGTGTTGTCAGGCCCTCTCGTTTGGAATCACCGGCGGGACACGTTTCACCCTGCTTGGCCACTTTACTGACCAAAGAACCTCATGAGTGTTTGTATTTTCAGTGTCTCACCTGCTTAAGCAACTTACCTTTCTACTACTAAGATTTAAAATTGTCCTCGCAAACTTGTTTTGAAATTATATGAATACCTTTATTTACGTTACACATTATACCTCTTTACTAAAGAGTATATATATATTTTATTATACTTTATTATAATCATTAAACTGTCATTATTTTCTCTTTCATTTTTACCACCTCAATGGAAATGGAAATAAGAGTACCTATTTTAGCTCAAAAAGCAGGGAAAGGAGATATAATTCCTTTTTTATATTTTGGCCCTGATTAACTTGCTCTTTATTTCCCGACTGGGCTCTGACGTACTTACTGTGCCTTCCTTTCACTCAGCGCTGCTGCGGCCAGCGTATAATTGAAACTTGCCTTTCAGATTTGTATTACGTAAATAGACTTTGACAGGGGGCATACTTAAACTGTTGTAAAGATTGCCGTTCATTTCTAAAACTGTACTTTGTGGTAGAATTGAATTGCTGATTGTGTGAAGGAGTTTTAAAATGAGGGGAAAACAAAAGTGAGAACTTACAAATAGTTGCATGGTAACAATGTAGAAGAGGAATATGATCATTTTGCTTTTTCTTTCAATGAAATAGTCAATAGCTTTTATTCCAGTGACAATTAACAAGAGATTCCCATACACAAATAGAAACATTGTATTGAGATATACATGGCGATAGTAGATCGGCGCTGGGAAATAGACAATACAGACGTTACAGGCGGAGAGTTTTCTAGCAATTTGGAAGGAGTTAGAGAGCTCCAAAATTGGATAAGCAAGTTAGTGGACTACGTGTTCTGTTAATTCTGACGTCAGAGTGCCTTCTTTTGGTGTGGATGCATTTCTAAGATGAATGGTTAATTTGTTCATGGTTTTTTCATGTCCGTCTTTGAGCAAGTGGCAAACTGAAAAGATGTCCTAACTCTGAGACTGTTGGCATTTGCTCGAGACTTTCTTTCTTAGCTTTCCCATTGTATTTGGGAAGTGTGTCACAGGGTGTGACTAAGATGGTCTGGGAGGACAGTTAGTATTCTCTTTTCTAAAGTTGATTCGGCACTCGTCTCACGTGGAATGGCAGTTTCACGATGGGAGAAACCCCGGAATCTCAGAGTGTGACAGAAGGTGCTGTGTGAGGTTTTTCGGTTTTCTGGGGTTGGAGGGTTTTGTTTGTTAAATTTTAGTTTGAGTTTTGGACTGGTAGTCAAGTTACTCTTGAAATTGTTTATTGGTCGGTCTGCTGAGATTTCACAAAGAAGTGGCTTTTTTAAAGTGAGACATAAACATTGATTATTAGCTGCTAAGAAGTGACGGGAGGCTCAGCACTGTATAGTTCAGCGTGCGTAGTAGCTCCTTTCCTGGGCTTAGAATTCATGGATGAAGGCAAATTTGTAAACAGAAAAATGTTGAGTCAGTGTGATAACATGTCATTAGAAAGATCTGAACAAGATGATTGGAACAAAGTGAGGTGGAAACAGATGATAGAGCCCCAGTGTCTGCCCCGAGGAGTCGGGAGGGACGGATGTTCTGAAACCTCGGAGCGTTAATGAAGAGCAGGATGGGATTACCCTTCCGGAAACCCCGAGCTCCCGGGACTGCCTGTTTATGTCAGTGGGCCCTTAGTGTTAGTCGAAACCGCTCTACCCGTTGTGCAGCTTGTGCTTAGCATGGTGCTGTGTGCCCGGGGAGGGAGTTAAAAAAGCGGTATATGGTGGTCCCACTTCAGTAATTTTGAGGGGGAGGTACTTTGTGAGCAGCTTCAATAATTGGTTCGAGACTCAGCTATGGGTAGCCAGGTACTGTGGCAGGCTTGTGCCTTTTTCTTCATTGTGTTTGTTTATTTTTTTCCCTCCCCGCTGTTAAGCCACTTGGAAATCGTCCATTTCATTAATGTAAAGTCATACCACCTTCCCCTCCCCCATAGCACCCATGGGCATGACTGATAGCCGCAGTAATTCTGGGGACTCCAGTGGTTAATGAGTATGTCCCAGGTGCTTAAGTTCTTCTACAGCTAACTAGTTTTTAGTGGAGAAACGGAAATTTGAGAGAAGTTGGGTAATTTACTTTAGCTTGCTGGACACGTAAAGTGTCCCATTACATCTATGACGATTATGGGACTTTCGGAGTGTGATTGAGTGTTGGAGACAGTGTCAGTGTCACTCCACGAAAATGAACCCTTCCGAGCACCAGCATGTTCACCGCGCCATCCTCACCGAGACCGTGGTTTTCCTGTCCTTAAAAGACAGTAAATTTCAGGCATCCTGCTCACATGCTCCCTAAAAGTTGTGACATACATGAAGGATGGCCTGTCCTTGAAGGGTTACACACTTATGGAATTGACATTTGTTTTCTGTCATGGAGTTTGATATGTTAGAATCAGAAATGTGCTATGTTTCAATATGAAATAGGGGATTTTCTTCACTAGTCAGTTTAACTGTCTTCCTCGGTTCCTCCTCAAAAGAAAATTGATGCTTACCTTGAACAGTTGATTTTTTGCATTCAGTTTTCCTTCTAAGTTTGCTCGCTAAGGATCAAAAAGTAAATTTTTTTATTGCTTTTTATCTTTTGCTGATTGTTTGATATTAAATCCTAGGTTGATATTGGAAATATTAATACAATAACCCTAGGTAGGAGCCAAGCTGTTTTTGAATATATACCACGTGAGCTTCCAGTAGTTTTTGCACTTTGAGATTCTGTACTTTTCAGATAACGTTTCTCACATAAAATAGTTAGCTCTTGACCTCCTTTAAAATGTATCTCTGGTTCCTACATTTCACCCTCAGCAGAATTTTCTGGCATTATGTTCTGGTGAAATAAGGTATTCCTCTTCAGTAGCCCAGTTAGGGTATGAGTTTTAATGATCAACTTTGAACTTCTGTTTCCATCTCAAGAGATGGTCAATGGCTTGCTGTACAAGTAGCCAGACAATGGTTTTCATATTGGATACAAAGATAATTATTCTGTACCTGTTCATATTTTTTAATTGAATTTATTGGAGTGACATTGGTTAATAACATTATATAGGTTTCAAGGGTACAGTTCTGTAATACATCATCTGTATATTGTATTGTGTGTTCACCAAGCCAAGTCAGGTCTCCTCCTGTCACCATTTATCCCCCCTTGACCCACTTCTACTTCCCCCGTATCTGCATCTGTTCTTTTAAGCGGGAACGTAACAGACTGGGATGAGGGCCCCAGAGGTCGTTTCCAAAGTCATGGGCCAGCTTTTCCAGGAAGCTGTTCTGCAGATCTTCATAAAAATGAAAGTGACAACAGACTGCATCTTGAAGCTACCACTGCTCTGTAAGAATATTGTTCCAAGGAAGGGTTAGACACTCTTAAACCATCTAGAAACGACATAAGAATATGAAAGATGTCTTCTTTCTCCCGTCATCTTCACTCTTTGCAATCCCAGAGAGAAAATGAGTTGTGCAATTTCCCCTCCCATTGCCCTGCTAACCCTTAGGCAGTGACACTTAGCAACAGAGTATGACCTGCGTATATGTTTGTCACTGACAAAGCCTTGGTCTAATTAGAGTCTTAGTTGACCTTAATAAGCATATTTTCGTCATGAGTGATATGCGTATCAGAATTGCTCAGTTGGTCTTGAATCACAGCAGTACAAATTTCATGTCAAAAGAAAAGGACATTGGCAGCCGGTTAGAGGAGAGGAGGACCACACCAGATTTGGAGTGTTAATATCTTTACTCTTGGATTATCAATTTTCATTTTTACACAGTCAAAAATGGTGCAACAGTGACCAGTTGGTCTTTTCTCCTAGGCGCTCATTGTTTTTATTACCTTATTTACAAGTTTGCGCTTGAGGAGGAAGGGAACTAATTTTTATTTAACACCCAGGAAGTGTCAGCCTGTGAGCCAGATGCTTTATAACTATCTCATTTTCCCTCACTTTATAGTAGTGTTCTTACCGTAGTGTAAGATGAAGAAACTGTGGCACATGAATGAGGTATTGTTATTAGCTAGTGGAGCCGGAATTTGAATTCAGTTGTGTCTTGGCTCAAAGATCTTGTGTGACATTTATTTTATGACCAGAGAAGAGATTGTATTTCTCTTGTTTAGAATGGCCTAACAACCACCAATTCTTTTTCTACCTAGTTATTTACTTTCATACTTCTTAGGCCCTTGATCTCTGTTTTCTCTTTTTCCCGAGGGGATTTTCTTGAGTCCCTCATTTCCTTGCATTTCTAACTTAGGATCACGTGCTCCTTCTAGAGTTTCCCCAGATGATCTTCTCCCGTCCTCTCTCCCTCACATGACTAATGGTCCGCCTGGGAGTTGTTTTTCAGGTCAGGGAAGAGGAAAGCATGGGAGGTAATTCCCTAAGCTGTTTCTCAATATTTTGTTTTTATTGGACTAATGGACTTTGCTGGTTGACCATCTACTAGAGCCCTCTTGCTGACATGATGTGGTGCTAGGTGCCCAGGAAAACAGTGGCCTCTCCTCTGGCCTCCGAAGTTTAGGATTTGGTTTGGGAGTTCAAGTATGCAGAGTTGGCATTGTGGTAAGTGCCACAAGGCCATAGATTTTCTGACCGACCAACCGAACCCCAACACGCTACTGTCTGTTTAGAGGAGGAAGGGAGCAAACATTTGTGTAGTTACTGCAAGGAGGCCCTGTGGTTCTCAGTCCTGGGGCAGGACCAGCGTGTCCTGGGGAGCTTTTAATTCACAAGGTCTGGGCCGGGGCAGGAACCTGGGATTCTGTTAGGCACCGTGATTTATGCCACCGAGGAGAACCTTTTATATTAGTTCTCAGAAACAGGTTTGTTTTTATCTTCTGAGTAAGCCTTTGCATGTTCCCTAGCCCACTGTGACGCGACCGTAGTTGCACTTGGAGTGCCTTTTGTCTAGCTGGGTCTGCGAATGTAATCTGTGAATGACTTAAGCAGAATTTCCAGTGGGGAAGTAAATTGTCTTTCTAGACGTTCATCTTAGAACCTAGTCCAGTAGAGTTCATTTATATGTGTATCTTCTGGGGTAAATTTGTGTGTACCAGGCATCATGCTTGCTGGCTTTACACTTCTTAGCTTAATCTTTATAATGAGACCTATGCGAGTGGCATTGTTGCTACCATGTTTTACATATAAGAAAATGGAAGTTTGAGGGCTTCAGTACTTTTGCCTAAGTTCTTAGAGCTAACAGATCAAAGAGCCCAGATGCAAATCCACGTCTGCCTTCAGAACCCATACTTGAACTTTGCTGTGCCAGGGCCAGGCCAGAGCTTCAAGTGGGTTCTCCTGGTGACACCGGGAGGTAAAGGTCACAGTCAGTGACTGGTCCGTCAGCATTTTTTATATTCACTGGGGACTGCAGCTCTGGGGAATGCAATAACCGTGAAATGTATTACTTCCCCCACATTCACACTGACGGTGTAGAGGCTCATGCTCCGCCTAGGACAATAACATTGTTTAGTAGAAGTACCTTTGTTACACGTTTAGGAACCAGGGTATCCGAAAAATCTAAGATACCTCTGGTTTTGGCAGTGTAGTGATTAAGAACACAGGCTGGGAGCTGTTTACGTTCATCCCTTAGCTCGGCAGCCCCAGGGAAACAACGTCCCAATCCTCAGTTTTCTCACCAGTCAAACAAGGGTCGTACCAGTATCTTCCTCGAAGAGAGTCTGTGAAGATGCAATAAGACACTGTGAAGTACTTAGCAGAGTATTTTGTACGTAGTAAGCTTCAAGTGTTGCCTTGCTGTTGTGAACCGGTGGGAAAATCACGGTTGTGTTAAGTCGAAAGCTTGTATAGATGCTCCGAAGTGGAGCAGGTGACGGGATGCTCGTTACTGGGCCCCTCTGTGTTGAGCAGACTGGTGTCGGTGGGCCTAAGTCTATTTCCAGCCTTTAGGTAACCTTTAGAAATATAAAAATTCTAAATTCAGAAATACTTTTAAGCATTTCAAAGTGGTGTATGTTTCAAAAAATTCTTGCTTGTAGGTAACATAAAAGTGTAGTAGGTGGTAGGAAAATTGATTACCACATTTTCTTAGTAGCCAGACCTTAGGATGGATGTGACTTGGAAATACGAGGCAGAGTTTTGGTGCTTGTGTGTTGTGTTTGGTTTTGTGGATGCAGGGAAAAGAGGTGTCAAGTGGCACTTATTGATCAGAAAGCAGGTTCAGTTTAGTTGTGCAGATCTAGGGGTTGCTGTATGAAAAATATGCCTTTAATGTTAAAATGACTTTAAGAAATAATGTTTATTGAACCAAACTGTTTTGTTTATTTTTTCTATAATATTTAAAGACATCCTAAGTTTCAAAAGGAAGCCGTTAAGGAGAACTCGCTGCATAAGGTGGAGATGGGAAACCATTTACTCTTTTAACAAGGGCCTCAGAACTGTGCAAAAATTCCTGGTAGGATCTTCTGAATAAATGATTTAATTAGTCATTATTTGTTTTTGAAATTGTGAACGGAGACTGTTGAACACTTTGAGGGGCCACGTGCTTATGTCACGTACTGTGGCCTGGTCAGAGAGAAGCAGTGGAGGCCTCAGTGCTTGGGCAGAGATGGTCGGAAGCCTGTGGCTGACTTTTCCGTGCAGCGACATGTATTTGTACCCTTCCCTGCACCGGAAAGCGGCAGAGCACAACCTCACCCCCATCCTGAAGTTCTTCTGTACGTAGATTTGTCCTGCATTTTCTACAGTGGCAGCAGGAATGTCCTCCTCTGGTTGCGTCTGGATCGGCGGGGAGGCGGGAGCCGGTGATTTCTAAGACTTTTTCCGCGTCCGAGATTTTATGATTCTTTGTTACCGCCTGAGAGTATTGTAATAATGACGGAAATAACAGCTGAGCACTTGAGAAAAAATTTCAGAAGTTCTTCAGTTGATAGAAATACTTCTTTTACTTATGACTTCAGAGTGTCATCGAGGGGCAGTTTAGATGAGCAGCTCTTTCCCGCTCTTTCTGGGTTCCTGTTTGTGAATGCTTGATGTTACATACCGAATTAGTTCTTATTTCTTCCTTTTCATTGGAATACGAACTTGAGCCTAAGAACAATAGAAAACAGCTTTCTCTTTTAGCTGTCTCAACTCATTCTAACCTCATTCCTAGCTTTGCCTAACTTTATAGTTTATTTTGGCTGCAAAATACTGCCCGCTTTTTATCCGTTATAAAAATGTATTTTTCCTTTGGTGAGGGGAAAAAAATGCAAGCTCTCACATACTTATTTTGGATTATCTTTTCCCCCCATTATTTTCCTAACCCCTCGGGCTCTGTTCAAGCCTCTACCAGTCTTTAAAAAAGAAAAAAAAAAGTTGGCTGAGTTCGAGGATAGCTGAAACATTTTTTATGTAGGAGTGGTTTGTACAATGTGGGAGGTTTCTACTGAATTCTCTCTGAAGGCATCATTCAGTAGCAGCTTACTGGTGATAACAGAGATTACTGTTGATGTCTTTACTATTTTGGGAAAGTTCTAGGTTTAGAAGGAATTTGTTAAGAGTTTGGGCTTCAGTACAGAAACCAGGAAAAACTTTGTTATTTGAAAAAGACCGAGGTAAATGTAAACCTCGTTATAGGACTACATTTTTGATTCACTTTGCTTTGCAGAATTGGACTTTATTAAGCTATAAGAAGTGGAAAAAATGATATGTGACCCTGTCAATGTTGTCACAGGCTGATCTCTGTCATTTAGAATCATATTATTCTAAAAGAGCAGCAAACTGTTGAGAGGGGCTCTGGGCAGATTTCTGACAGCTTTGTTTCTTATGATTGAAAGAATTTGCCATCATACTTCTATAACGTAGTGGTTGTGGGATTATCTGCTCCCCCCCACTGCCCAGCTGTACAAGTGATAAATAAAATTTGGCAGATATGTAAAAGAGGAAGTAATTACCTATAATCCCATTACCTAGAGAGAGTTAATATTTTGGTTTCACTCTAGCCATTTCTCCCTTATATATGGTTTAAGAACTATATAGTTGAGAAGATCAGGCTTATATGCAATTTTCTGTTTTGTTTTTTAAATTGGAGAATGTGTTCTCATGTTGTACAGTTTTTGAATATTATTGTAAGGTGTGGCATAATTGTATTGTTTCGAGCCATCAGTTTTAATGAATTCTCTTTAATTTTTTTTTCCAAAACAAATTTCCCCCTCAATTCCATCATTATTTGCTTATAATACAGTAAAATTATTTGGTTAAAGCTGGAACATTTTCAAGTTTCTTTATTCAGATTGTTAAATTTGTTAAATTTTATTCAAAATGCTTATGACCGCTTTGTATTTAATGCCTGTCATCTGAGTATGGAGAGCTTTACCACACCTTTGCCAGCAGTGGGCACTTTCATTTTCCCGCCCTTTCTTGATTTATAGGTGGAAAACGACAATGAGGTTATACCCGTCTTAGAAAGGACGCAACTGCCCAGTCAGTGCGCACACCCTTGGCCTTTGTTTTAGTCTGAACCCGATTCCGAGACTTCTTGGTCGTCCTTTGTAAGTGTTACTAGCTAAGCTTCACAAACACATGAATGTTTGTGTTAAACCAGACCTGCAGGGGTTTTATTAAAACCAGGATGTCATTGAATAATTAAGCAACCGTTTGGAAATTCCCTGTGAAGGAAAAAGAACACCCAATGAAGCTACCCATGTTTATGGTGTTCTCTGCCCACCCTTTATATATTTAGCAATTACTGTGGCTGGACCAGTTTTTGCCTCCAGAAGAACCAGTCCAGAGCTTTCTCACTCACCTTCCCTTCATCAAAGTAAACAACTTGGTCATCTCCTCCCCGTGGCCCTTTCCTTTGACCGTCACTAGCAGGTTCTCAGCTAGTTTACAGGTTACAGACTTGGGTAGACATCTTTAGCTCCATATTTATGGGCCATATTTCTGCATTGTGGGTGAAACACTTTCTTAAGTTGAATTCTTTTCCCCCCGGGATTTATTTGTTTGCCCTGAAGTGCTGCTGTTACTGGCCACGCCCAGGAGGGGCCTGACTGCGGTGCTGAGGATGGGGCTGATGGGGGTCATACACGGGCAGTTGTCACACAGGTAACAGAGCTTGTTCTGATTTGCAGGGAGAAATCATTCTCTCTGGTATTGCATTAGGTAAGCCTTTCCCGTAGCCAGCTGACACTTAATCTTGAGGTCAGTCTGGTACCAAAAAAGGGAGGGGAGAGCCTAAGCACTTAGTCACAAAGATGTCACCTGGGTGGTGCATCACAGCTGTCACACACTTTTCTTTTTCGTAGGAACACTCCTTTCTGAGAGTCATTTGATTTTACTACGTATGCAGTTTGAAGTTTAGCCATCTCTTTTCCTAGCCTCTAAGAGAGTAACAGGACCATTCAAAAGCCAAGAAGTAAACCCGGGGATGGATTAGCGTGGTGGAAATATTTAAAAATCTAGAGTGGTTTAAGTGGTGAAAGTGGATTTCACTAAAGGGGTTGAGATAGTGGTTATAAGAGCCAGATTTTTTTTTTTAAGTATATTTAATGAAAAATTTTAACGTGAAATGTATCACACATTTTGTCCAAATTGTCAGAAATTCAAATCAGGTGTATCAGAATCTTTACCAGGTTCCTAGGGTTGCTCTAACATTATACCACAGAACTGGGGGGTTTGGAACAACAATAGTAATGTGTTGTCTCATGGTTCTGGAGGTTAGAAGCCCAAAACTTCGGTGTCAGTAGGGCCGATTCTCCCTCTTGTAGAGGAAGAGCCTCCTTGCCTCAGCTGCCTTGGTGTCCCCGGTCTGTAGGCGCATCACTCCAGTCTCTGCCTTTGTGGTCACATTGCCACCTTTCTCTGTGTATTTATGTATTCTGGATACAAATCTTTTATCAGATCCTTGATTGGCCGATACTTTCTCCTAGTCTCGGGCTTGTCTTTGCCTGTTCTTAATAGTGTGTTTAGCTTTAGCTCTTATGTTTGTCTCTGATCCATGTTTGGGTTAATTTTTATGTGCGGTGTGAGCTACGAGGGTTTTTTTTAATGTTATTTTTATTTATTTTTTAAACAGGTGGATATCCACTTGTTCAGCTACCCTCTGCTAGAGCTCTTTTCCTTTAAGCCCTGTTATCACTGCCTCTCAGTCTTAGCGGTGCTAATGAACAGGAGCCCGCCCTCGAGGGGCGGGGCGGGGCGGTGGGGGGGTGGAGGTTGTCTTGGGTCCTAGCCTTGCTGGAGGGAGGTCTTGCACCATAGTTTCCTTTGTTTGGTTCTGATTCTGTTAAGACATCCACAGAGTCTTTATAAACAATGAGCAGAGTTTTAGCCAGTGTGGATTTAGTTAAGAAATTGCTCTGTTATCTCCTTCTTCTGAGGGTGATCATGAAATCTTATTTTAACTCAGAGTTGGGGTCAGATAAGCCTAGGATAGTGTAAGCTAACTTGAACATTTGTTAAAAATAGTTCTAACACAAAAATGATGAAACCCTTCTTAAAACATTTTCTTTTTCCAAACAGTTATTTCTAACCATAAAAGTAAAAGGTATTTATTAGAGAAGCTTTTTGAAATCACCAAAGTATAAAGGAAAGCTGTCCTTCTGCCATCACTGCCTCCTGACTTGGGCACAGCAGTACCTCGAGGTTTGTGTGATTGGCCCCTGGGCCCTGGAACAACATTTGGATTTAGTGATAGATTCAGGCCTGTTTTCTTGCATGGAAGAGAGGAGGTTAGGTGATAATATTTCATTAGCATCTGTATTAAGCCAGGCCTTACACTTCACGAAGCTCTATAAAGTGTTAAAATGATATTAAAATACTGTTTAAAGAATTTCCCTTTTTCTGTCTACCTCCCCCCTTCTGTTTCATAGGCTTGGGCTAAATGATTTGCCCAATGTCATTCAGCCTAGTGAGTGATAATCTGAGAATCGGGGGAAAATTTAAGCAGCCTCTGGTAAAAAAATGGTTACTGTGTGTGTGTGTGTGTGTGTGTGTGTGTGTGTGTGTGTGTGTTTAATGGTTTGAAAGGCTTTAAAAGAAGAAATGATCACATAGTTCTCCTTTTGTTTCTTTTCTGGCTCATGTGACCTCCCTTTTATTCTTTATCAAAATTAGAAGTTCCAGGGTCCCCCATATCATGCTCAGATGAAGGCCTGTTTCTCTTCTCCTTTCTGTGCTGCGCTTTCAACTCTGAGAGCCTTCGCTTTAACCCTGGTGTTTGTTAGCTGAACAGAAAGATAAAGAAGAGAGCTGGAGTTTTTAACAATGAAAAGTCCTTCAATTGGATTGATTTAATCAGCAGTTTTAATATATAGAGCACTCACTAATAACCAGCTCCAGATTACTAGGCAAACCACTCAGCTTCTTCATCCGTGAAATGGACCGGCACTCCACAAAGACCCTTCCGTGGTATACCAGCATTCCTAACTTCTTGCGTTAGTGGAACCGTGAAATAAGCATCTGTGGTGTGATCAGAGGTACCTGCCACAGGGACCAGGATTTAAAAACCTCTGCCTTCTCCTAGGTACCTGTAAATCATCACATTATTTGTGTTGAGTTAATAGGCAAGAAACATCAATCGTGGTGTACTCCCCCTTCCTGGAGGGAGGGAAGGGGGTGGGGGGGGAGGGGGGTGAGAGAGGAGGGGGGGACACGAACATGTGTGACCCTGGTGCCCAGTGTTCTTCCTCCTTCCTGGAAGAGAGGTTTTGACAGCGAGGGCCTTCCTGACAGCCAGAACTTCCCGACGCCCTCACTTTATCAAATAGCATGATTTATTCTAATCTGTTGCTTATGCTGTTGCCATAGTATCCTGTCTTTAAACAGAGAGATGGCTGATGTGTTTGTACCCGCACTCAGATTCTCTTTTCCTACCTCGTGGACATTTGCCAGCAGAAGTTTTTTTTTCTTAATGATTCAGGCGAAGGCTTGGGGGTGTCATGAGTGCGCAGGGAGGTGGAGTGTTTGGACTCTGGACAGTTAAAAGAAGAGTTCTTTATATTAACTTAACTTACCCTGTTAATCACTAAACTGTGTTGTTCAGTGAGTCAGGGCTTTCCACTTGAGCCAACTCCTTGTTGTATAAATTGTGTGTATCCCTGATGGATGCTTTGTTTGGGCTGAACATTAGAACCCAGGCTAGAGTGGAGCTTCTTACTGCTGCACCAAGCACATGGGAAACAAACAAACAAAACAGAAAACAACCAAAGGTCACAGTTTTCAGTGGCCATCCTAACATATATGGACCAGTTCATCAGCATGCAGAGTGGTAAAAGGTGGCCTAGGAGGTGTGGAAAAGAAACCCTGAGGGAAATACCAAGTGGATTATTTTCATCTCTCTTACTCTGATAGTGCCTATAAACCTGTCTTTGACTCGGTTGCAGAAGAAATCCACACAGGAGTAAGAAGTTGTTTATAGAGTAAAATCTTTCCTTTGAATTGATATTTTTGCTCGCGTGTTCAGAAAAATTGGAAAGAAAAGCTGTTAGTGGTTGAGTGAAAAGCTGATAAACAAAACATAACCCTTCCAAAATGTCTAGGAGGGACTACCGAATCAGTTTTTAATCTTTTTCTGAAGCCATGACCACACAGATTACAATTCCGTTGAAACTCAGTGAGGTTAACCCCAGGATCCCAGCAACACCCCTGGTGAGTGGATTTCTTTCGCCAGGAAGAAGTTAACTCTTCATATGGTACCGTCATCACGGCTCTTTTGAAAACTGTTTTACAGCCGAGGAAATTAAGGGAGAGAGAATTTGCACAAGGTCATGCATGTCGTTTTTCCATTTAATATCTTGTCTTCTCCTAAAATACTTAAGACTTCATTATTAAACTTTTTTTCCCCTAAACTATTTATGACTTTAAATGACTTCTTCTTTCCCCTCCATATCCTTCCTCAATCAGAGTCCTTATCCCCGATCTCTTTATGTACCGGGACATTATCTGATCAAACAGTCCTTTGGAATGGAGCTCCTTGAGGTTATTTATGTTTTTTTAAAGATGGTAGATAATTTTAGGGACTACTCAGCACAGTTGCAGGCCTCGCTTTTGAGGCCCCTAGGATACGAAGGACAGTGGGGATCACTTGGCACTCTACCGCGGAAAGAGCTCACGGAGAGTCGTGGGCTGTGATGGCCCTCCCCGCGAGTCAGCCCAGAGAAAACTGACGGACATGGTCCAGTTTTGAAGACAGAACCGTAAACTGATACATCTTAGGATTTTCAGTGATCATCGAAGGAAGGAGTTTGTTATTTAGGACATTCTGTGTCCTGAAATATCATTTAATTCTGTTTACCTGCTTGTCATGATGAGACTGCATTTAACTGTGCCGTCTTTGGGCTCCCGGGGACTCCCACTTACCTTTAGTATTATCATCCTTAACTATGCACTGACCTGGGGAGAAAGAGGTCGCTAATGGAAATGAGCCGAGGTCGTAGAGAGCCCAGTGTTACTTGCATGTGTCTCATTGTAATGGCACCGTATCCCTTCTGGGTATTTAGACTTCGCCGTACAAGTGCCGTGATGGGTTAGCAGCCTGCTGTTGCTGGGGGTGCGATGGCAGCCGAAGTCACCATGCAGACCGCAGTTTGGGGCTAGGGAGCTGGACCTCCTTGTGAAAAGACAAGGGGTCCTTCGGAGGGTTCGGTCAGAGAACTGACGCATGAATCACACCCAGACTGTGGAAGAGTTGGACCTCGTGGTAAACGTGGAGGACAGGTTTTGCCCAGAGGCGGGGAGAACCGTAGGGGAGCTACAGTCTGAGGGAGAGGGTGCAGGCTTGGGCAGTAGGGGCAGGTGAGGAGACGCTGTAGAGGAAAATAACCGGGGTTTGTTGAGATACAACGTAGGAGGTTAAGGGGAAGGATATAGTTGCCTGAGAGCTTGAAGTGGGACCATTAATGAGGATGAACGACAGAGAACGAGAGTGTGGAAGATGCAGTTGACGCAGGACGTGTCGAGAGCAGTCTGTGTAAAAGTGGTCGGCGCTGAGGGAATGGGACGAGGAAACATTTGCGGGGCGTGAGGGCGGGCCAGAGATGAGCTGCCAGGCCGTCCTGCCTCTTTCTTCCTCCCAGCTTTGCCCCGCCCTTGCTAAAGCTTTGGGCTCTGAAGAAGGGAATTTAATTTTAAAGACAGGGACAAATAAGTAAAAATAATATTGTATGTTGGAAACACCTTTCTTGGCAGCAGTGGGAGGTCGGATAGCCAGGGGGTGAGTCCCACTCCAGTTCCCCTGAGCAGGCTGCTTCTTAGGGCCTCACCGCCCTTTTCTGTAAGATGAAGGGGACTGCGGCTCTGCTATCAACATTTCCTTTTAGCTTCGATACTGTGATTCCTAGAAACAGGTCTCAAAAGCTAAGCGTATCCTAGCAATAAGTATACAAAACAAAGAAAGACTTTAAAACATTAAAGTAAGATAACTGGTGCTTTAGCGTTTTTATTAGGGAGTATTCTAATGGCTTGATCATTTAGTGCAAGAAAGAAGATGGTTTTGGGAAAGGACATGGTACTGGAAGCAGAGATCCAGCGTGTGACGCATTACAGCCCTCTGCTGTTTGGGGGGAGGGGGAACTATACCTGGTATTTTAGCTTGCGTCTGTTTGAGGGGTGCCTTCTAGACTGGAATGTGTGGTAGTTGCTCACCTTTCGCTGAATTTTAAAGTGGTTTCCATAAAAACTGTCTTCTATTGCTCAGTTAGAATTTTTCAGAAAATTGACTCAAGGGGGAAGTGATTTAGATATAGCTTCACCAGTGTGTACTGGTGATCGCTTTGTTGGTATTGGGGATCCACTGTGTGACCATCACAGAACCGAGAGCCGTGCTGGGGAAGGAAGCCAGGCACGCGTGGATCCACGATTCTCTCTTTTCCGCTCTCAGTAAATGGCGCCTGTATCAGCCTGCGTTATGCAAGGCAGAAACCGAGAAGTCATCCTTGATACACCTTTCTTCCTACTTCCGATACTTATTACATGTATCAGCAAATCTTTTGGCATTTGATATCCTTAATATCCATCGTCTGCCCGCTTCTTCCCGCCGTCACCGCTCTTACACTGGCCCTAGCTACACCCCCTTACTTGAATCATTGCCAAGGCCTTCCAGCTGGAATCCCTGTGTCCACGTCCTTCCTGCCTTTGCTTCCTGTATTGTCTATTATCTAAATAAGTGATTCTTTTAAAATAGAACTGTAATCATGACCCCTGCTTTTACAATAAGGACCGAAATAGTTGATGGGGTGCAGTAGGCCCTAAATGGTCCGGCCCCTACACCCTTTCCCAGCCTCATTTCACAGCATTCCCACCCGTTCTCTTTGTTTTCCCCTTGTTTATTTCCTGTTGATCCTTCATATTCACCTACTCTCTTTTGATAGGTTCTTTGGACCTGGAAGATTCTTCTCTTTTATTGTTACTTGTTTTTTTGCTCTCTGCCCAAACAGTCACTTTCTCAGGGAAGCGTTTCCTTGACTTCCCCAAACAGGTAAAGTTCCTGTCAGTTGTTTTCATAATACCATGTACTCATCTTTGTGATGATATTGTTGCACCTTTCTGTTTGTTTGTGTGGCTCTTTGATTTCTGTCCCTCGCTAGACTGTCAGCCCTCTGAGGGTACAGGTGAACCTTCAGAAGACTCCGCACTATCTGCACTGCACTTGCTCTGTCTCCTCGCGTGTGGTAGGAACCTGCGATTGTATGTCAAACGAGTGTGTGAGCTTCCGGTAATTAGAGATCACAGAAGGACCGTTCTGATGTGTGTGAAGTACAAAATAGTGTGACCCGGATAGAAGTAACCATAATTCTGTAAGAAAAACAGAAAAATTGGCCCTGGGAACAGGGTGCACTGATGACATTGAACTTGTGTGTTGGATGATGTGATTGTAGACCGTGCAGGTTGGTCATACCCTTGGCAATGCAAGTCAGGTAAGTGAGATTTCCTTGTTGTTTTGGAGCAAAGCCAAGGCCAAATCAAACAACGTGTGGGGAGGCTTGAGCCATAGTTTCCGTGACTTCACTGGCTTTCGTTGTGCTACTTGACAGGACCTGACGTTCCTGATTCTGCTTTCCGACCTGTGAGGAAGCGACGGGGGCGGGGGAGGGGGTGTAGTTAGAAAATGGCAGCACCTCGGCTTTTTGAAATCATAGATTAAAGAAGAAAAAAAAGACCTCTTCAATAAAATGGAAAAGGGTATGGACCTTGGTTTGATTCTTAACTCTCCTTTAAACAGCTTTGTTAAGATACAGTTCATACACCATATAATTCACCCATTTTAAAGCACACAATTCAGTGCTTTTTAGTGTATTCCAAGTTCCGTAACAGTCCCCACATTGACTTTACATTATCATCACACCCTCCACCCCTGAGCCGTTATCTTGACGCAAGCATTTAATAACTGTCTTATCTTGACAACTCGTATAAGCTCCCTGAAGCTCAGTTCCCTCTTTTCATTTGGCCTCTTCACAGCCACCGAGAAACAGCCAGATTATCCCATCCTTTGACCCAAGACCCTTAGCTCCTCTTGTGACAGAGGAGAGACTGTTGGCTACCAAAAATCACAGGTCCCTTTTTATGTGTGCCGATACCATGGGCTGCTGCTCCCTTCTCTCTGTTCGTTTGGGCGCTTTGATGTAGAAGCGTTGGATTCATTTGTGTCCATATTAAATTTCTTCTTGGTACGTTTGGCCTCTCATGTATGTCCTTTGCCCTTCAGGGATTTTGGATGTTCTGTGTAACTTTCACTATATTAGAATTCTTAATGGCTCCTAGATAGTCTATGTATGTAATCATTTTGTCATTAGATATTTCGAGACCTTAGTGAAGTGCTCCTCAGACTCGGACAGAGGTGGGATGGGGAAGAGATGCATTTGCCTGTGATAGAACCCTTGTTTCTTATTGGTATTCATCAGTTACTCATTTTGCCTTGTTACTGAAACCATTACAGGGTCGGGGACGGCAGCAGTGGGATTGGGGGCGCCGGCTCCTTCCCCTGAATTGCTTTCCTGCGTCCCTAGAGCGACAACGTGCTTCAGCCTGGCAGCTCGGGCTGTGACCTGAGAAGCATAGAAAAAGGCACATGCTGGAGGAGAGAGCCTTTCGGTCACACTGAAATCTGAATTGTAGTCATGTCTCTGAAGCCACCAGATTTCTTCGCTTTCGCTCACAAGAACATCATGGGAGATTTGGACAGGTGCTTGTTGAAAGTTAGACACACTGTCAATCCGATGGATGGAAGACATTACCGAGGAAAATGGAACTCCGGAGTGTCCTCCTTGCGACTCTGTGCTGGCAGTTAGGTTCTTGTTCCCCTTCCTGTGGCTCACAAGCCACCCACTACCAGTTTGTGTCTGATATTCAGATAAACTCAGTTCATGACAGTTTATGGAATCTTTTTTTTTTTTTACTGCAAAGTGATTTTCCAACTCTTATTCTTAAATAATCTTGGACTCAGGAAATGTCTCTTTCTGGCCTGTGGCAAACTCCTGTAAGGCAGATACTGCCACTTTCTTCATATCTTGGACTGTTAAATTTCTCTTTGCTGTAATTTATTCTAGTTCACGTAGCCTGGAGTTCATTCTCATTGATAGAAAAAGAGGAAATAAAATAGATAAGGCATTCTTTGACGTACTTCCTCTCATACACCACCACCCTGACCATTAGGTCTTAGATCTTCTTATTTGTCTTGCTTCACACCCGGAAGAATAGAAAAGCCCTTTTTGTAGTCCATGACATTTTTCTGAGCTTTCAGGTCATTTTTGGAGTGAAGAATCATACCCTTCTGCCTTTCCACTCAAACTATGGTAAGTCCACCAGAACTCAAAAGTGTTTCATTGTTTAGTCAGTTGGATGTATACAGTGAACATTTTAGTTCAACACAGCCTTTCTGCTTGGAGATGACTCTGAGTATGTGTCAGAGAGATGGAAACCAATCCTGACCACTCCTTCTTCATCAGAATCCAAATAATAAGGGCTGCACTGCCTCAGCGTCTGTAGGAAACTTACTGCCCCCACTTTCTGTTTTCTTGTGGCTCCCATTGGCAGCTTGTCGCCCCCACGGCGAGTCCAGTCATCTTGCGTAAAGTTATTAGCTCGGAGCTTTCCCTGAGCTCATGAACCTCCCCTGGAAGGTCCACGAGGTCATGGCTGTGGAACGGTGTTTCTCATCCCAGTCACTACCTGTAGCAGTGACCCGTAGTAATTTATTATCTACGGTGTGCCAGGCACTGGCTGTAGCTAAGCATTCTGCTTGCATTTTCTACTTAATCCTCCCAAAAGTGTTGTAAGAAAATATGATCTGCTTTTTTTTTTTTTTTGACTGACCAGGAACCTGAAGCTTAGAGGAGTTAAATGAATTGCTTCAGAGCTTGTAGAAATAATCTATGTCAGCATTTTTATCAGTCCTCAACAGTAATTTATTGAAAATAGAGGCACACCCAGAATTCTAATCTAGGTCTATTTGACCTCGAAAGTGAGTGATTTTCCTCACTGCTATTGAGGGCCTACTGTGGTGTGTTACAGTGCCAGGTCCTTTAGAGAATATGAAGTTGAAGAAAATCCATTTTTTTTTTAAGGAATTAATAAAATGATTTTATTTATTTATTTTTAGAGAGAGGGGTAGGGAGAGAGAGAGGGAGACAAAACAGCAATGTGTGGTTGCCTCTCGCATGTCCCCTGCTGGGGACCTGGCCCGCAACCCAGGCATGTGCCCTGACTGGGACTCGAACCATCGACCCTTTGGTTTGCAGGCCAGCACTCAATCCACTGGACCACACCAACCAGGACCATTCTTGACCTTTAAAGGGTTAAAAAAAAGAGAGTCGGGGAGCCCATTAAGACTGTGTTAGAAGAGAGGACCTGTCATTCTTTTGGGAAGCAGTGGGTCGAAGCTGTTCATCTAGGTGCAGGGTTGGAGCCACAGTAGAAGCAGGTGGAGATTGTGTGTCTCAGCACCATGGTGTCTGGTTGTAGTCCCTGACTCCTTTGTGATCGGTGTGTCCCTCTCTGCTTGGACATAGTTGTTTCCTCAGGCCTTGTCCATTGCAGACATCTGTTGCGTGGTAACAGACAAAATGATTTGCCTTTATATTAGGCTCTCCCACTTACTACATCTGTCTTCACATACAGAACTGTAGCCCTGGCTTGAGGATAACTTTGAGTTGTGACTACGTTGCTTAATTTTAATGAATGCCCTACTTGACCTTTCTAAGCCCATGTGTCATGAAAAGAGATTTGAATGTTTGCCAGGTAGAAGTAGGTCCCTTCAAGGGGTGAGGCGTCTGCTTTAAGCAGTTGCGAAAAACCAAAACCAAAACCAAAACCCACTAACCTTTAAGTCTCCCTCAAAAGTAAGCACCGTCTTTTTTCTGACTTTTAATATGTTATGGAAATTCTAAAGTATGTAGAACTTATCTCATTATGGAAATTTTTGAACTTGCAGTAGAAAAATAGAAATCACCCGTAATCGTACCTTCCAGGAATAGTCATTGAACACGTGAGCCATCTGTACACGAGTGGGACAGCCAGTTTATGGCTTAAACTGAATGGAGAGTGGCTGCCATCTAAGAGCCAAAAGTTTGCCATGTGAGTTCAGTTAACTGCCTGCTAAAGCAAGCAAAAATTAAGATTCTTTGGAGGAATAGAATAATCCACAATATCTAAGATACAATCTAAAATTAATCAGAATATGGAGAAACAGGAAAATGTGACCCATTCTGAAGCTAAATCAGTGGAGATCGAGCCCAGGATGACCCAAGTTTTGGATTGAGCAGACAAAGATTTACTGGATCCTAGTATTTACTATAATCAGGAAGAACTGTTTGTAATGAAAAGCTACAAAATTTTGGCACAGAAATAAAAATGTGAAACAAGAAAAATTACCCGAAATAAAATTTTTTACAGGATATACTTCACAGAACTGAGGTAACAGAAAAAAAAGATCGCCGAACTTTTAGATGAGTAAGAATGATCTAATCTGGAGAAAAGATGGAACAACAAGGAGCAGAACCCCAGAGACCTGCGGGAACGATCTTAAAAAGGTCTATAACATACATGTAATTAAAATCCTGGAAAGAGAAGAGAGGGTGAACGGGACAGGAAAGAATCTTTGAAGGGATACCTAAATTTAGTGAAAGAGCTAAGTAGAGAAATCATCACCGTTTGGCATCGTTGGCAACGAGAAGGGCGCACAGGGTGAGCGTAGGGCCTCGGAAGACTTGAGGCTCGAATATCCTGCTTTTCTGCAAACGCCTGGTTTTAACAGGCCTGACTGATTTCCCTCCCGGTTGTGTTTCTTTCTGCGTCTTGCAGATCGCACTGTTACGAGATTGGGAGAGTAAGTTGCAGCCAAGACTAAATTGCACAAAATGGTAGAATATGGTGGTTTTTTAAGGCGTGCCAGGGCTGGTTTCTTTTGGAGGTCTGCTGCGGACACTGGCTCTTTGTGTGTGTGCTGCTTTTCCCTTTGACTTTCTTCTTCACTTTGCTTCCCCGCTACCCTCTTCTTGTTTCTGAGGAAGGGCAAAAAGGGGACTGATGCATTTGAGCTGGACTGGCTACATCAAAGGCAGTGAGCCCTGTGGATACCAGAATCAGCTCTGGCAGAGAGCAGCCTCTGGGGAGGCTTTTGTTGGGTCCCTGCTTCCCTCCCAGATGATGTTGGTGGCACCGCTGGGAGTCGCTTGGCGATGAGTCATTGTTAGCGTACCTTGGATGAAACTTGGAAGCCAGAGTCCTTTGATTCTGACCTTAACCTTTTTTACAAATATGTGCTGGCACGGTCACACACAGCTAGTGTGCACTGGTGAGGCCACACTGATTGTTAAATACTGTGTGTTAGGCCTTATCAGACTAGCGAGCGTCATATTCGGGCATCTCCCTTGCCCGCCCCTCTTGTTCCTGTGCCCATTCGTGTGTGTGCACCAGTGTGTCCTACACAGGTGTCAGGGACCCAGTTCCAGTTACTTGGGGAAGCAGTACAGTCGAGGATTAATGAAGAAAGAGCTTCGGAGTCAAGGTGACTGCAGAGTCTACCGCTCTTGAGCAGGGTGTCCTTACACAAGTTCTTTGAATCTCAATGTCCATTTTCTTGTAGAACAGGGATAATAGCTACTTCCCAGGAGTTTTTGAAGCATAAAAAAAGAAAATCTGTGTATAGTAAGAAGCCTTCTATGTAATTATTTATTCCTTTGATTTCCTTTTGATTTCATCATAACCAATTCTTTTAGATCATTTCAGATTTTCTACATTTTGTGTGCCGTTCTGTTTGAAGGAGTGGATTTCACAGAGGGAGTTGAAAACGGGTGGTTTCTTAGTCCTGTATCTTCGCAGAGAGAAGGGTGAAGCTCAGAGGTGCCGAGGCGGCACGCCCAGTGAGCGGGCAGGCTGTCCTTAGCCCGTACCTGAATGTTAATGACGGAGTGTCTCCTTGGGGACTTCAGAACTGAGCTTTTAAATTCCCCAGCTGTGTGATACTCTTTTTTCTCTCATCTGTGTTCTGTATGTGTTCCGTGCTGCGATCTGGGATAGTGATCAGGGCCTGTAAGGAAAGGCTGTGGCGTATGTCTCTGTAGTCCATCCGTATTGCTTTGTCACTGCGCTGTTTTATGATTTTTCTGTTCAGCTTTATAGCAAACTTCAAGACTGCTAATTTCCTGTGTGAAAAGCCAATGTCCTTTTCCGTGTGTGCCATGCAGTGATAGGCTGACCTACCCCTTATTACAGTTTGTGAAATTTAATGTAGTATTGATAAAAACAGTATCATCGCCTTCCACTGCGGCTTTGAATGTGAAAGACACCCTGTTCACTCCCTTTAACCTTGGGTATTGGTTTTGAAGCTTGATTCTTACAGATTTTTGTAGACATTACGGGGGAAACATTCACAGAGGTTCCTGTTGCTTATGTAACAGCAACGAAATTTTCTGGGCAGCAGATTTCAGCTGGCGGGTATTAGCCTGTGTGTGTGCAGAAGGGAGTCCATTCCCAGCTGATTCTCAAGCTTGTAAACATTTCCGCTTGAACGTGGGTAAGAACGTGTTGGTCTGTTGAGTCGCTTTACTTGCCGGGTGACTGTGCCGCTGACTCCCGCAGGCCATCGCCTCCTGCTTCGGAAAAGCAGAACAGGGCCCATCTGTAAGTTAGTCTACGATGGATGGCAGGCTTGGCGAGCGACGAGGCAGATGAATAGGCCGCCGAGGAGCCTTGGACAAGCGTGGGTCTCTGGCCTCCTCTTCCCCCTTTAGTCTTTTAATTGGTGAGATACTACGTCCTCCACCAAGCCTTTTCCACTTAAATGAATGAGAAGAACTTCTCTTCCTTCTCATCCTACTCTGTTCAGTCTCCAGCTCACGAAATCATCCTGCCTCGTTTGTTTATACGCCTAAAGTAGCCAGTATTTCTGTGTGTGCAATTGTGACGTGTTCGAGGTGGGAGGAACTTTCACAATTACATACAGTCCGCCTCCTTCCGCTCACAGTATTGGGAATGGAGGCCAGGAGCCTCGCCGCAGACCAGCTGAGGCAGCGGCGTAGCAGGGGCAGCCTAAGAGCGTGAACCTGTTTTTGAGTCAGGTCTGGGTTCACATTTTGGCTCCCGCTGTTTACGAGTTGTGTGACCTCATACAGGTAACTTTAATCATGAACCTCTTCTTCTGTAAACTGGATTAGTGTGAGGATTAGCAAGGTGCCTGGGACAGCAGGTGCCAGTGAAGATGATGTTGGTAGTTAAGTCTCCGTAGTTGATGAACCATAAGACCTCTGAGCTGTAGAATGAGAGTGTTCACTTTTTGTATGAACCCATGAGAAGAACACCTATTGCGTGAAACAAGAGGCTACAACTTATCTGTCAGTGAGTTACATGTACATTGTGAGGTTTTTGAAGGATATGAATTCCGAAAGCCAGTGGGTACATATGTTTACCACATGGTATATTTCTAGCGTATGCTTGAGAAAAGAGAGAGAGTGGAGGGGTGGGCGGTATTTTTTAAAAACGCCCTTGAGTTTCCGAAATGGATTTTACATGCTAGGAGGCAGCCTGGAACAAGAGGATGAGATCAGTTAGTATAACTGGAGCTCGTTGCTAATCCTTGTACTCTGTTCTCTGTACATTTACAGTGACCCTATTTCTGTGCAAACAGATGAGACAAAAAATGACCAGGTCTCTCCATAGAAATGTCATGTGCCAGGCTGGAGAGGGAGGAGCCCAGAATGAGGAGACCGTGGGGTAGAGCCAGCAGCCAGCCTGTAGCCCTCCTCTTTGCTTAGCTTTTCCCTGCAGTGGGTACGGGAGCAGTTGTGTTCTATTTAAAGCCTCTGGAGATGACTTTAGAATGTGATCTTTAGTTTGGTTGTACCAGCATTTGGGGAGGGGAACAAAGGGAAAGGAAGAGGAATCAGAAATATATTTTTAAAACTGAAAACAGCCGACCTATGAACTTTTATCTCATAGACTGGGTTGGCTTGTGGTTTTTACCGGTCTGCTTCCTGCTGATGGGAGAGCCCGCCACAGACAACTAACTGTCAGAGCCCACCTTTGATAGTTGAAAACACCTTTTTCATCTTAGACAGAGAATTGGTATTACCGAGGTTTTAACTTTAAACTTCCAAAGTGGTGGTGGTTAGAGCGAGATCTTACTTCTTAAGGACTCTGCTGTCGCTGTGCAAGGAAGGGGGAAGGGCTTTGTTTCTGAGTTTTCCATGTTGCGTGACTGTCTTTTCTTCCGGTTGGGTGTCCCGAGTCAGGTGTGCCTGTGTGCCGGGCTGCCGCTGGCGGCTGACCAAGCTTGTAGAACGTCTCCTCCCTGTCGCGACTGTGCCCAGTGGCGCGGCACAGAGACTCGCTCTGCAGCCGTGCGCAGAGGTGAGAGTGTTTAACTCGGCTTCAGACCAAGGAGAGAGGTCCTGTAGGGAGCAAGGGGTGGACTTCGGCTCCCTTCTTCCACGTCACTGACCTGCCGTGGTGCCCAACAGCCAGTCCATCCTTCACCAGCTGGCACTAGATGGTCAAGGTGTGATTCTTCGCTCTGGCCGACTCAGATTTCTTCCGTCTTCCAGGCCAGTCGGAGTGCTGGCCGTCTTCTAACCACGAGCGACTGTTCCAGCACTGAGCCAACTGTATGCTGTTGGGGTGGGGGCGGCGGTCTGCCGTGGGGCCTGTTTAATTATGTGTAGAGTCAGCCAAGATCGCAGAGCTCTCTGGAGAGTTTATTTGGACTGTTTATAGTTTGTTGTTCCGTCCACGGTCTCTGTCTCGAGCACACACTCAAGTGCCTGTTGAGTCGGAGGATTCCCCTTGATTGCCTTTCCTACGTGTTTTGTTTGCACGCTTTACACCCCTTCCCGTCCCCTTCCACGCTGAAGTGCTTTCTGGATGGCCTGGGCTCTCTGAAGACACAGGTGCCTGCTTCTCTCACTTGTGCCCTCACTCCCAGTTAGCAAAACCTGCAAAGCTTCAGTTTTACTTCTAGGACAGCATGCTTGAAGATCTTTAATCGTTTTGCCCTAAATTAAAAAAACATTTTTTTTTTTTATTGTAAAGATTCTCAGGAAAAGTAGTCAATTGAACTGCTCTTTATGGCCAAATTATTAGCATTTGGGTCTTTCTGTTATAGCATGGATTTTATGAAAGCACCTACACTATATATGTTTTGAATTTTGAAGTGGTATAACTTAAAGGAAAGGGTATTGTGTGGTAGGTGCCTGACTGTTTTGCCCTTAAATGTGTTAAATATTTAAAGTCTCACATGTGTAGTAATAGGACCTGTTTCTGCATTTACTAGAAACTACAGTCATCATGCATTTCTTTTTTGTGCCATTTTTACATCAAGAAATGCTAACATGTTTTAAAACAACAGGTTTGTATTTCTTGTAGCAACTTCTTTTTAACTTAGTTCAACTGGGGAAATTAATTTTCAATCTATGCATTGTTTGATAAGTTATTAACCTTATCTGGTCCACTAAGAGTTTCCTGTTACGCGGCATTCAGACAATTTGGAATTCAGGGAATGACCTCTACAGTTTCTTGTGTATCTGTTATTTCTAATTCTAGAACAAGTATAATACCATCCAAATATAGATTGGCAATGACTTTTTCATAATTTGATGAAAAGCTGCCTTTTAAATCATTCTTTTAAAACCATTTTCAGTGAATTGGTCAAGGTAGGAGATTCTGCAGAACATCAACTTTTTAAAACCTAGTAAGTAGTTGATTTTAAACTCAGCTAAGATCTGATCTTACCCATTATCTTAATATTGTCAAACACTAATGTTTGTTTTGCAAAGCAATGTGTCTGAATTGAAAGTGAATCGTCTTTTTTAGTAGCAGAATAAGCCACAACTCTTGTAAACCACCATTTTCAAAGTGCATAATGCAAAAGAGGAAGAACACCCTCTTCCTCTCCTGTGGCCGTGGGGAGTGCAGGTTCGGGCTCCTGCAGCACCAGCCAGTGAGAGAGGTTGAGAAACGGTTGGACTCTTTCATTGAATACAATGTCTCAAAAGCCCTGTGACAGAATAACTATTTTAACCGTTGAAAACATTGAAACATTCTGCTTTTTGTTTCTAACACCTCTTCTGCCTGCCACTTCAGAGAATAATGTGATAGTGCCTTTGTCATGTAATGTGTCCAAAAGGTGGGCTACGTGTCACTGGCATAATTCCTACTGGGGCAGCCACTCCAGGCCCTGGGCTTTGTCCAGGCGAGGCCATCCAGCTCGATAATGTCCACATTTGCGCCTGTAGTTAGTCTTTCCAAATGATTTATAATGAGTTGGGGTAGTCCATTGGACCGCTTGCTTTTTGGACGATAAAGGTTGGGGAGGGTGAAGGACGCACGAAGGCCTGAACTTGGCAGCCGCTTTACCGGATGTCTGTTCTAACCCCCTGAAGTTAATTTACATAAAGCCCAGCTGTGCATGAATTCTTCTAAATTTAAAGTCTCTTATTCTTATTACCATAGGGATAAGAGTGTCAGCACTGACTGAAGTTATGGTCCCGCTCTCCTGCGTCTGTACCTCCTGGCAGCTTACAGTTCCGTTTCCTTTGGATAACAGGATACAGCTGGTGGCAAAATTCTTACCTGTGGAAGAGCCACCATTTAGAGTTTTCTTCTCCATATAGGTCTCTGCAAAGCAGCATAAGCCATATTTGCAGGAAACCACAAGCCCGTGTTGAACACCGACAGAGAACCGAAATAACACGTGCATGAGTTCCTCCTCCTAGAGGCGCCGGCCGTCACGGGGGAGCCCGAGTCCAGGGCGTTGGGCAGCACTTGGCCCTGCACTTCGCTTTGAGATGGTCCGGTGAGAAGCTGCTGCGTCCCCCACACCGGTTCTGGGTTCCGCCTCTCTGGCCCGTTCAGCACGTGGAGCAGACCGGATTTCCTAACACCGGGCAGGATCCATACCACCTTTAATGGGCTACTAGATAGATTAAACTCCTGGGACTAGACTGACTTTAGATATTTTGAGTTTTGTATTTAAAGCTATAGCTGTGCATCCTTTGCCAGCAGATGGTGCAGAAAAGCTGCCGATTTCCGTTTCTGACGTCCAGATCAGTCAGGTATTTCTGTAGCATTTATTGGGTGCTCAGCACTGTGCCAGGTGCTGCGGCAGGAGCAGCAGTGGTGTGGAGTGCCAGAGGCGTGAGCCGTGTGGCAGAGTAGAACAAACTACTTAAGGAGAAAAGGCAAGTGCAGAAATAATAGAGAAAACAAGTGTACAGCACATTATGTGAGTTATTGAGGGTTGTGTGGGTTGGATTATCAGCAATAATCCTAATACCAAAATCAGTAAGGATGGAGGGCATTGTCACGAACCGAGGGGCGAGGACAGGACCCAGCACACTGGCTGCAGCTCCCGCACAGGAGCTGGATGGAAGGAGTGGGGGGTGGGGGGCGGAGTGCTAATTTGGCTGCGTACATAATGCCCTGAGCACTGTGCAGAGACGGCCGAGGGGGTGTGGGGAGCCTGGATGGCTTCTGAGAGGTCGCCAGGGTTATAGGGCATATGCAGCGAGCGCTGTCGCTGTTGGGGGGTCTGCATTTCCCTCGTCAATATCCTTTCTTTACAATTAGGGGTCAGCACAGCCGCTAGGACGGTGCTGGAGATGTGGCAGTTGAATGTGACGGCAGGTTAGTGCTCCTACCCGCCCATAAGAACAGGAACTTGAGTTACTATTTTCTTACTGCCTATGAGTGTGTTAAACGGTTTACATACATTTTAGTCTTATTTCCACCCATTTTACAGATGGCAATAAAGCTTGGCAGTTAAGTAACCTGTCCAAGTAATACAGTCAATTACAGCTGCAATCCAAGTCTGTGTTCTTTGACCTCTATTGCCATTCTCATTTTCATCTTTTTATTTTTCTTTTAAGCCTTGTTAGGAATTCCTAAGTGCTAGAAGGTTGTGTGGATTACAAGCCATTTGAGGACTCTGCAGTCATCCCCTCCTTTAGAATCCTCTTTATTCATCAAAGTGGCTTATGGAGAGCTGGTGTAAAATAAATATGATACAGGATCTTCTGCAGGAGAGATGCAGTGAGCTTGAGCTCTCTGTTGGTCCCGGCAGGCCCAAGATACACATGTGTGTCGATGGATGCGGGTCTGGGCTTAGGAGCCCCGGGGTGCAGGGCTCCACCTTTAAGCTTTGGAGGTTGGAAGCTCTAGAATAACTAAGATGGGTTACATGTGTCCCCAGAACTATAATCACATTTTATTTTTAAGCTTTTCTTTCCCCGTCTTGACTCATGGCAGATCTTAGTGCCATCTCCTAGAACTTCCTAAAGAAAAGAGGTTGGTACCCCCCAAAGACCCTTTCTCAAAGATTGCTTACTACTGTGGTGGCAGAGGGGGAGCTACAGAAGGTAGATGGCATTTAGCAAGGTGAGTCAGAGGGGCGGATGGAGCACGGAGAGCTCTTCTCAAGCTGGGAAGGCCCTGGCACTCAAGTCTGCAAGCAGGGGCAGGTGGACTGGCAGTGAGTCCGGCTTGGGGAAGAGGGGCGCTGTGGGCGCCTCTAAGACCCCTTCTGATTATAAAGTTCGGTGGCTGACGGGATTAGGCTAGCGTTTAGGATGAGGACCCCAGGGCCCATGGACGCTGATTGGGAAAGCCAGCCTTCCCTTGCTGTTCCTCAGGGGAGCCACGTTGGGGGCTGGCCTGGCCTTATTGGTTGTAACACAACAGATAATTGCTCTGTCTGGGTTTGTGTTCAGGCTGCATGATTACAAACTTCTTCCAGTGCTACTTTTTGTGAATCTTTGAACTTGCAGTTGTAAATGAACAAAAATTTGAGCTGAGCTTAAAAAAAAATGAAAAAGGAAAAAAAAGAAACAAAGCAGAGATTTGTTGATGCCATAGCTGTTGTTTGGCTGTGATTTCTTTACGGTAGATCTGTACCGCAGTTGTTTATATATTTTCTTCCATCTTCCTTCTTTGGCTTCTAAGGCCAGGCAGCTTTGAGGTGCATGAACTCACAGGGGTGCCTCTCCTAACTCCTCTTCCGTCATCTCCTGCTTGCACTTCTCATTCTTCTATGTAGATCTTAACAATTCTGGCGGTGGTGGTGGTGGTGAGGAGGTGGAGGGATTGAGCGAAAAGTAAAAACGACTCATGGACATGGACAACGGTGTGGTGATTGCAGGGAGAAAGGGAGGATAAGAGGGATAGATGGTAATGGAAAAAACACAATTAAAAAAAACAAAACAAAACCAACACAACTCACTGTGCTGTGTTGTCTCTGGGTATGCTGTTCCTTCTGCACTACGCTTCTCTTCTTGAGTCCACTTGGTGAAACTTGCCTCAGGGGTGGCCTCTTCCAGTTAAGCTTTGTCTGGGCCTCCGCCTTCCGGAGAGTTTATTGCTCCTTCCTGATCCCTGTAAAAATTTTATTATTATATGTATCATACTACAGTATAACTATCTGTTTACATGTGTACGTTCCTTATAAAGTTGGTAGGTGCCGGGTAGTATTTATCCTTAAAACTCAGCAACTAGCTGTATACGTGTAATATTCCTGGGGATCAGCCACATGAGATTACCGAGTGGGAGGCAGATATTAGTACATATGTAAAGAAAAGGAGACCCTGAGCACTGAAAAGGTTATGCTGTACTCTCCCATTTCAAAGCTCCAAGATGAGTGTGAGAAAGTCAGACTTCCGATTTTTAAATTAAATTAAATTTCTCTAAGTATATTACTTACAGGAAGGGTTCTGATTTTTTTATTCCACGATAATTATTTTGATTATTTGTGTGTGTATGTTTGCCCCAGATTTGGGATCCTTCTGCCTATTGGGTTTTGCAGCACTGATAAAGAATAAATTAAAAGAGTGAATGTGATGGTTAGTGTGTTCGTGGTTTTGGTTTTGGTTTTAATTTGCTACGTTCTTCGTTTTACTGTGGCTGTTGTCCTGTGTCGGACTTGCCATTCTCTTCATATGCTACCTCCCTACCGGAGACTCCCCGCCCTGCTGCGCCCCACTTGTGACCAGCGCTTTACTTTTTTCTTGGTGATGAGCGAGTACCATGTCATGTGACCCTGGGACAGAGCAAGACTCAGTGCACCCTAAGAGATGCGACACATCACGGGTCTCAACACCATTGTTTCCCAAAGTGTGGGCCGTGATTCCGAAGCAGGAACATCGGCAGGTCTGGTCTTCTGTCGGGGAGGGGGTGGCGTGCGGACAGAACTGCCGGTATGTAGGGGGGTCTTGGGGTGACGCTCAGGTGCACTACGGTTTGAGAATCACCGCTGGAGCTCAAGTACTAATTAATGCAGTGTTTGGACAATTGTTCTTTACTTTTTATTTCATAACCATAAACTTAATTCTGCAATCCAGCCAGACTTGGAAAAGGAAAGGAAAATGTGGAACCCAGTGAACTGCGGTGAGAGCGTGAAGACCATAGGACGTTCCAAACAGATGAGGGGAAAGGGTGGTCTCCTGAACCACCAAAGGAATGGCCTGGTGGTTAAGATGAAACTCAAGTCAAATTTATTAGGGTCGCCTGCAGTCAGTAGTGGTGATCTTCTTGCTGGCCTTGTCATTCCTGGACCCCAAGCGCTCCACGGCTGCCCCAGCACCTGTGTCATCCTTCACCTGGCCGAAGACCACATGCTCGCCTCCAGCCACTCAGCCTTGGCAGAGCAGATGAAGCACCGGGAGCCGTGGTGTTGGGTCCGGCATTTGCCGCAGACAAGATGCCAGGACCCGTGTACCTCAGGATGGAGATCTCATCAGAATGCCTTCCCTCAGACGGGCTTGCTACCTGGGCCCCTGTGCCGTGTCGAAGTCACCGCCCTGGCACATGGATCCCAGAGTAATTCTGTGAGAGCCGGAGCCAAACCCTTCCTCCCCAGCGCTCCGAGCACGGAGGTTTCCTGCTGCCCTTGGAGCTCTGCCTGCAAACAGCCTGAAGGGGACCTGCCCTGAGGGCCCGCCCTTGCAGCGGTGTGGAAGAGCACTGTGGGGTTCGGGGTTGACCTGACCTGACCTGACCTGACCTGACCGTGGCCGCCCCGGGGAAGCTCTGGGGTGGCAGCGTCTAAAGGCCTAATGAATGCAGTTGTAGACAGGAGTCAGATGTTCACGAGGCTTCTACAAGGTTTCCTCAACCCCTTATTTAGGAAATACTTGGTATGTGTAGTGGTTTACGCTTTTAGTAGAACCTGACATCCGCACTAGGAAAGCCCATTCTCTCTTGTACCCTGCTTTTCCCCCCAGTGTTCAGAATTCCCTGCTCCCACCCCCAACCACTACATAACGTTTACAGCCACCAGTCCAGACTTCTTAGAAATGAAGGAAAGAGTTTTTGGGTCCTGTTATTTTCCTGGAGGAATTGCTGAACGTTGACTGTTTTATAAGAATTCGGAGTATGCGTTGTCATTTTCATGGTAGCCCTCATACCAAGTGTTTGTGGGTTTCGAAGGATTTACTGTAGTCCAGTCTTAGCAGGGTCATGGAAATTTGTTTGAAGCAGTCTGTCATACAGGTATCCTGTAGGTAAAAATTTTCTGTGTGTGCTTGGCTGGGTCCCAAACAGCTGCATTCCTCACACTGAGACCGGGGGTTGTCATGGTGGGTGGTTTGCACTTTTTTTTTTTTTTTTTGGTGAACTTGGAAACTTCCCTGTTGTGAATGACAAAAACCGTTCCCACCGAAGGGGTCAGTTTGTCAGACTTGGACAGCTGGTTCTTAGGAAATGGGTGGAGATTGCCAAGCTAACAGGTTCAAGAGAGGTTGCAGTTTGCAGTGTAATTACCTGATCTATAATTACCTGATACAGTGTTGGGAGCCTGTGATTCCTGTGCCGTCCACCCCCCGCCCCCCACGGACATTCTGTCAGTTGTGGAGCTCTGGGATGGCTTCTCTACCATAGTATGTGGGGAATGGCTAAAGAATAGTGAGTTTGGGACAGACATTTTTGTTTCAGTTGCCTTTATTTTATTAGCTTTGGGGACCATTAATTGTATATTTCTTCGGTTTGCACATGTAGGGAAAAATGTCATTTTACTCCTTTTTAGTTCAGTTGTGATACAGTGAATGGCTGAGGACTTAAAACAGATGTGCTGTGTATACTCTTTTCTTCCTGATTACAGAAGTACTATCTGTTCATTGTTTGAATAGTTGTGATTGAGAAACCGATAATTTGGGAATGGAAAATTCCTTGTAATTCCCAGAAATATGTATACTTAAGATTTCGGTATTTGTTCTTCAGATTCTTTTCTGTGATTATTTTGTTATGTATTTGAATTGTGCTTTACCCACCGATGTATTTTAAGACAGAAATACATCTCTGGTGTGCCTGAAACGTTTCATTTAACCATTTATGGTTTTCAGTGTATTTTACTTGGTAGTCCCCACCACTGAGACCCAGAAACTGTGCAAGGGAGAAGAAACTGTGGCCTCTACTCTGTGTCTGGTAGTGTGCTTAATAAGTGTTTCATTTCAAGTAACTCTTTTAATTTTTTACCGGCTTCACGGTATAGGCAGGAGCTGCTTATCTCTTTATACACATGAGGAGAAAAAGGCAAGTTAAGTTACTTGCTTGGAGTTAATCAGTAAAGAACTTGGGACGCCTACTCACTTAATTAGACTTCTTGTTTAGAGACTGTTGTGTAGCACCTTATGCCTTTTCTGCATTGAGAAGTGTTTTTTAATGGAAAACATATTTTTTGAGATGCATACATCTGTCAATTGAAGACACACTGCTTCTTTGACTTATTAAGAGGCAGCTTATTAGTTTTTTTTAAAGATTTTATTTATTTGTTTTTAGAGAGAGGGGAACGGAGGGAGAAGGAGAGGGAGAGAAACAGCAATGTGAGAGAGAAACATTGTTGGCTTGTCTCTTGTACACACACCCTTGACCTGGGACCGAACCTGCAACCCAGGCATGTTCCCCGAACCTGCAACCCAGCCATGTTCCCCGATTGGGAATTGAACTGGCAACCTTTTGCTTTGTGGAATGATGCCCATCCAATTAAACCACACCAGTTGGGACTTTTTTCACCAGAAGTTGGCATTCCATGACCCAGTGGCTGAATCTAGCCAGATATTCTTTTTGTAAATAAAGTTTTATTGGAACATAGCCAGACCTGTTCATTTTAATATTGCAAAAGACTATCTGACCTGCAGAGCTTGAAATAATTACCTTCTGGCTCTTTACAGAAAATGTTTGCTGACCCCAGCTGTGGACACCAATTTTTATTTAGGTGTGTAATTTTTTTTGTTCTTGGTAGCTTCCTTTGTTCAGACACTTTGGTGGGTGGAAAAGAACTTTCTGCCCTTCACTTCCCCCAAACTAATCAAATTGCCACATCACTCCATCCCTGAGTTTTTGTGTGATCCTGTATAGTGAATGCATTCCTACATAGTCCTTTGCAGATAGTATGAATTACAAAAAATTCCAAGACTTTGCTACCACTACACACTCAACACTGGCCAATTCTGGCATGTTACACTCAGTGAAAAAAGGCCAGTGATGGTTGATATTAAAGTGCAGGAGGAGATGATAGCCAGTGTTTGCTCCTCGAGGCAGCAGCAGTATCCCGAGACTTCTTACACACAGGCACTGTAGGGGAATGTAGATTTATGTAACTGAGATAGTTGCATTATAATTGGGTGAGTCTTGCCCAGGCCAGTGTGGCTCGGTTGGAGCGTGGTCCTGTAACAGAAAGGTTGCAGGCTTGATTCCTGGTCAGGGCACATACTTGGGCTGAGGGTTCGATCTGGGCCCAGGCACATATGGAGGCAACCAATGATGCTTCTCTTTCGAATCAATGTTTCTCTCCCTTCCTCTCTCTCTCAAAGCAATTAAAAAAAAAAAAAAGTCCTTGGGTGAGAATAAAAAAAAAGAAAAGAAAAATGGAAACATTTAAAAAAATTGGGTGAGTCTTGTTTTGACATCAAGTGAATTTGCTATTTTCGTACAACAGTATTTGTTTTTTTTCAGCATTTTGAAAAAAATGGAAAAGTGGAAAGAATAAAAATACTTAATTACTGTGATTGTTACTGGTTCATACTCCTCAGATTTATGACTGCTCAGAACTTTAGCTGGTTACTACCAAATGACAGATTTATTCTTTTAAAAAATTTTTAAAAGATTTCATTTATTTTTTTCCGGGGGGGTGGGGGAGAAAGAGAGGGAAAGAAACATTCATGTGTGAGAGAACGAACGATTAGCTGCCCCTTGCACACCCCCAGCCGGGGCCCTGGACTACAACCTAGGCATGTGCCCTAACTGGGAATCGAACCGGTGACCTTTCGGTTTGCAAGATGATGCCCATCCTATGGAACCACACCAGCCAGGGCAACACATTGATTCTTTCAACAGCCTGTGTGGCCAGGATAACAATGACCTGTCCCTTTGACCAGTGTAGGAGGACACACACTTTGTCATTCCTGTCTAATCTAGATGCCAGAACAACTTCCATGGATTTAGAGAGTTTACTATACCAAACTGTTCAGATGGCATCAGCCTTTCCTTCGAGCCACGTCGCCAGCTCTTTTGTACAAATGCAGTGGGAGCCACTCAGAGAAGTTGATGTTTGTGGTCCGTACACACAGTCGTCTTAAATTTCTTGGCGAGTGAAGAAACATCAGGAGACTAGTAAGTCACTAGTACGTCTCCGTAGATTTCTTCAATCCTTATGGATTACCAAGGTTTTAATTCATGTTTCAACCTCAACTAATATTTCTTATGCTTGTGATGACAAGACTACTTATGTTAATTCAGGCAAATTGGTTCATAAATTTATGGAGTTTTTTTCCATCCTTTGTCCCAGGCAAGTCTGAACAGGACCCGGAAAGCTGATTAAAAGGCCAGCGAGCACAGTGAGCTTAATTTTAAATTAAATGGATATTTAGTGCACTGAGAAGGTACTCAAGTGCTTCAATCTCTCTTTTTAATCCATGCTTGAATCTAATGGGCTGGAAATATTTATTTTCCTGCCACAAGAGTTGGTTATTGCTGCATTTCTCAAGCTTAGCATTCAGTGTGGATTTCCGCAGGTGATTTTAACACCTAAGGATACAAAGTCACTAAATGAAGGCAGGCCGGGAAGGGAGCCCTGAGCCAGGAGGTCTGTCGCAGTGTGTGGGGTGGACCAGAGAGTGGGTGGGGGTGGCATGAAGGTGGCCTGTCGGTCAGTGCGGGGGCAGCCGCCCGGCTGTCAGCATCCTGCTGCCTTTGTCCAGTGCACACACCGAAGCCCACTCATCGTTGGAGATAAGTGGGTTTAGGGGCCTGGTTATCCATTTTTTTTCTTCAGGTATGTTAGTTAACTGCTTTTTAGGCGAGTCTTAATCTCAGACATACACATCCTGACCAACCTGGAAGACGTGTGAAGACTTTAATACTGAGAAGATTTTGTTCTTTGAATTGCATACTGTCACTAAGGCATTGCCCTTTATTATAAACATTTGGTCATTGATAACCTTTTATTTATTCTGTTTGGATTTCAGTTAATTGTTAGTGCTCTTTTGTGACCTGGTAGAACGCAAAGTGTGGGATTTTATCCATTTCTTGCACGTATGAATTAGTTGTACATTTCTGTACGGTTTATATTGCTCATTAGTATGAGCTTAATTTAATTGTTACCTATTACAGATGGGTTAGACCCTTCTTTAGATCAGATGGTACTGAAATTACTTGGTTCTGCTTCTCTGACTCCTATGAAGATGGAATCAGCTTATTCTCCAATTTAGGGTGTATGTCAGTGGACCTGCCCTTCTCAGCCCGTGATCCTGGACCATAATATTTTAGCTTAGATAAATCGCAAAGTTAAACTTTCAGGAACATACTATTCTTAATATTCAGGAATGTATTATATAATCTTAGAAGTTTCAAGTTTACTTTTGAGTTCTTTATAAGATTTTTGTGAGGATTCAGTTAGTAAAAGTAATGACAGGGAATTCAGCTGTTAATTTAATTTTAAAGAGGATAACTTTTAAGTTGCTGGAAGCCAGCCGTAACCTCCCTTTCCTGAGAGTAGGGCAGAGAAGAAGAGAGCCCTAGTGGTCCACTGCCACCCTCTTTTCCATTTTTCCTTTTTTCTTTATTGGTTTGAGTGAGAGAGGAAGGGAGAGACAGAGAGAGAAACATGGACTTATTATTCCACTCATCTATGTGTTCATTGGTTGATTCTTGTATGCGCCTTGATCAGGGATTGAACACGTGACTTCTGCACATTGGGGTGATGCTCTAAACAACTGCACTGTGTGGCCAGGATAGTTTTTTGTTGTTGTTGTTGTTGTTGTTTTAACAGCTGCCCCCCGCTTCTCCCCAGGTTCCCTGGTGGGACTGGGAGCAGCGTCGGGTGAGTTTGAGGGTCTCTGTAAAAACGTAACTGAACATACACTGTTCTTACTGTAGCGGTAGCCACTTTTAGTATCCCGTGGGTTGTTGAAACTTCTTTTATGACAGTGAAACCTTTTTTCTTTATGTTTTTTCAATCAGACGCATTTTCTCCCTACTTGAAAAGACTGAATCTGGGCTGTACGGAGTTTCACGATCCTTGACCTTCTTACCTTCCCAAACCTCCAGGGAAAGCCGGCCGGGTACCCGCTGATCTCGGACTTCTGATAGCGCTTGGGCAGCCACGCTTGGCCTCTAGGACTTTAGGGCAGCTTTTATGTTTTTGGTGATATCTTTTAATTTTATTCTTATTTATTTCTCCTCCCTTTTCTTTTTCAGTGTCCTGGGTCATGAAACTTAATCCACAGCAGGCTCCACTATATGTGAGTAAATCATGAAATTTCTTTTCACTTTGTATTTACCTGTCCTGTTTGCTTGTTAGAATAAGCCTCAACACACTGTCGTGTTATTATCAGAGGAATTTTCAACCATCTGCACATGAGTTTATTGGTGTAACAAACTTCAGAAGCTGAACTTGATTTAGTAAGTACTAAGTGACCGATACATTCATGGTTCTGAACTGAATACAAATAATGCCTGTAAGACTGCAGGCTGGACTGGTCAGGCTGGTAAGACGCACATGTAAAGCAATTGCATGGCTCGGCGAAATGCTTTCGTAGCTGCTTGCTTTTACTTGCGGTGCGTTTCTGTAAAGGTAGTGTGACCTTCCTACGGCCCATGTGCGTTACCCTTTGTTGCCGCCAGGTGGTGCTCTCTCACTGACTCTAGGAGTGAGTGAGAGCTGGTGTGCCATCTGAAGTCAGGCAGGTCACAGGGACTACGCTGTTTTGATGAAGAAAAGTAACTGTTAAATGACAGTCCATTGGCGAAGTGTTTAATTCTGTGCTCTTAGAGAAAGACGTAATACACAAACAAACAAAAAGAGTACGTCGAAGTTTTTCTTCCAGTTTACATTTTGAACCTGCTTGGGGTCATTATGATCAGCAAGAAAAGAGAAAATGATCAGTAACTAAGGAAAACCACTGGATCCTGAGAACTGTAAGGAAAACACAGAGCTCCCAGCACTGAACGGTAGAGGCTTGCGTAAAGTCCTTTTTAAAAATAAGTAACCCAAGCTCAGTTTTCCACTTCACATGTTTTTAAAGTTTTTAAATGTTTTACTCGAAATAAGTTCAGCTTTACAGAAAAGTTGCAGGAATACCACTCACCTCTATTCATCTCTTATTAAGATTTAGACACATTAGCTTATCATTCTCTGTATTACATATTTTTTGAATCGCATGACAGTTGCAGACATCGTACCCTATTCCCCTACATATTTCGGCATCTGTTTCCTAAGAGCTAGGACATTTCTCTTTCATAACCACAGTACAATGAGCGAAAACAGGAATTGTAACATTAGTGTCGTACTCTTAAGTAAAGTGAGTCCATATCCAAATTTCTGTGATTATCCCAGTAATGTCATTGACAGCATCCTGCTCCGCCCCATCCCCGATGTGGGATTCAGTCCAGGATTCCACGCGGTGCTTAGGTCTGCTCAGCCTCCCACTCAGGAGTCGTTCCGCTGCTGCTCTTTCATCACACTGATGTTTGGGAATATTAGAGGCCAGTTCCTTTGTAGCAGTTTCGGCATGTATGATGTTTTCTCCTGATTTTGGGAGGAATACTACGTCAACGATGCCCTGACTGGTGTATCATATTGATCCCTCGGTGGTTGTGGAATTGCTTTTGCATAACTTAATTTATCTGTTCTGGAAGAAGTGGGCATTAGAGGAGGTGCTGTGATAGTTCACTTTTCCCCTTTAATGCTTAAACTTCAGATTTCAAGTAACCTTGTTCCTGGTTTGGAAATACCTTTCGCATATTGGATTTTCCTCACGTGGAACCCCCGTGTTCTCTCTAAGATGTGCCCTTGAGTATAAGTGAAAGGGCCGATGTTAGCAGAAAGCACGTTGTGAGTGATTTGTTGCCCGAGGTTTGAACAGGATGTTATCTCTGTCCTTGTGGGTATACACAGGGTTTTTGAACAAGTGTAATTCTTAGCTAAGCGGATGCAGCCATATTTAATACAGACCATGGTAGCCCCTCAGCAAACATTTGTTGAGTGAATGAATAAAATACAATTTAGACAAGGCTATAAAATTTTAGTAAACTGATCTTATTAACAGAACAACTGCTTTTCTTAAAGTCACTCATTTGTTTCCCAGGTTTCTTTGTCAATTACTGTATGTGGGTCCAGCATCATTAGCGGTGCCATCTTTGTGACTGAAGGTGTTGCTAACCGGGAGATAGATGTGACAATGATATCTTTATTGGGCATGTATAGCTTTTCCTTTACAGTTGTGAGGAAACCTGCACAGCATATCTGACAGAGTTTTATTGTAGAGATAAGTCCTATCTTACCCAATCATTAGCAAATTGAAAAGGCATACTAGAAATAATACCTGTTATCTCTTGAGTCCTGAACTGCTCTCTCCAAGTCCTAATGGGACTTACAGTCTGAGCCACTTGTTTATGTGACCGCTAATATGTTCTTATGAACATCGTACATGTGCCCTTTGGCTTCATAGCCCTTCTCACTGTCAAGATAAAAGCACAGACTTTTCCCAGAAGGGGCAGGGGATGAGGATTGCTGTCAGATGATAAAAGAAAAAACCAGGCACATGAAACAAATGTTGGTATTTATTTATAAAACAGGCAAGATAGGCCCTGCACCACCCACGCACAGCTCTACCGACCTAGCAACCTACCAGCTGGACACTAGCAACAGTAAACAAATCCTCCCCCAGACTGACAGCTGAAAAGGAAGCAAGATTTTTAAACTTCCGAAGGAAGAGGAGGAGAAGGAAGAGGAAAGGGTCTCTGGATGCCTCTTATCTTAGGCTCCAGGCTTATTCTAGAGGAGATCTGTGGAGGCCAGACCTAAAACTCTACAAGGTACAGTAGCTGTCAAAGGTAAAGGGGCCTGGATCAATCCCACAGTTCGCGTGCCAGAGGAAGTCACTCTCTTTCTCATCTCATCATTGTTCTGGAGAAAAAGTTGTCATGGTGCACCCAACTGAATGTCCCACAGTCAGGTCTACATGTGGGAAAAATTTGAGGAGTCATGGGAATCTCTGTATTTTTGGGATAGGTGAGCGCAGTCTTCTGGAAGAGTGAAGAAACGGAGCTACAGAGAGATTGAGGAATTTGCCTAAAGTTTCATGGGGGTTGTGATAGATCTGGTCAGGTAGCCAACTGCAAATAATGAGCTTAACCAGTGTCACAGGAGGCAGGTCGTTAGCTGGTCTGAATTTAAGGTTTAAAGTACATGCATAGAGAAGTTACAGTACAAGATCCAGTAAATGCGCTAAGTAACAGGAAAGTAGTAGCAAAGGAAAGAGTGGGAGAAGAAAAGAGCATTTAAAAAGATAACATCGATCTCCTCTTTCAGAAGAGTGAACAGGTAATGTCTTTGTGGGCTGTAGACACATTGGAAAATCGTTCACAGTCACTACTTGGAATCCCTCTTCTTTTTTATTTTTTAAAGATTTTAGTTATTTATTTTCAGAGAGAGAGGAAGGGAGGGAGAAGGAGAGGGAGAGAAACATCAGTCGGTTGCCTCTTGCACGCCCTCAACTGAGGACCTGGCATGTGCCCTGGGCAGGAATTGAACTGGTGACCCTTTGGTTCGCAGACCCTCACTCAATCCACTGAGCCACACCAGCCAAGTGGAAAAAGGAGTCAAAATAAATTGTAATTTTTTGGGGGGTGTGTATGTGTGTGTGTGTACACATCTATGAGTTTTTAAAATTTTTCCTTTGCGTAATCCCTTCACCTTTTTTGCCCCGCTCCCTAACTCCTCTCCCCTCTGACAGCTGTCAGTCTATTCTCTGTATCTGTGAGTCTGTTTCTATTTGTTTGTTATTTTATTTTGTTTGTTAGCTTCTACATATAAGTGAAATCCTATGATGCTTGTCTTTCTTTGACTGGCATATTTCACTTAGCATGATACTCTCCTAGCCCATCCGTGCTGTCCCCAAAGCTGAGGTTTTGTTCTATAGCTTTTTTGTCCACTCCTGTACTCACGGGCTCTTGGATTGCTTCCAAATCTTGGCTATTGTAAATAACACTGCAATGAGCATAGGGGTGTCTTTTTAAAAAAATTAATTACTGTTTTTGGTTTCTTTGGATATATTCTAAGGAGTGGAAATTTGCTGGGTCAAGTTTTGGGGGAAGTTTGCTATGTTAAGCACTTGGTAACTGACGTGTGTGCGTATGTAGAGAGAGGGACCCCACATACCTATGTGTGTTTTTATATCCGTCTCCACACATTAGATTGTTTACTGTGCTGACAGTCATTGCCCCATGAAATAAGACGTACATACTGTTTTTGTCCTGGCCCTCTGACAGAAAAGTGTTTTTCTTGTACATCACAGTTCCTGCAGCTCGTTGATGTTTTTCTGTATTAGAATAATGTTCTTCCCTGGTTTCAAAGTGTCCCCGTGGGCCCTGGGCACTCTGTGGCTAATGACGCTGCTGAGTGGGTGGCTGTGGCTGACACCACTGAGGAGGTTGGTACTGCTGGTGATTCGCTAACTGAAATGACTGTAAGAATATGCTCAAAGAGAGAAAACGTGGGGTGCATTTCTCAGACTCTTCAGGTATAAAAGTGTTTTTTGTGTCCCCAAGATTTGCAGTCTGCTGAACACATCTCCTAGGTCTCCCGCTGGAAAACCCAAAGTCATTTTCCCTTACAGTTTATCATTCTTCCTAGGAAATGTGGTTCCTTCGCTGGAGTTGAAATACCCTGGCTAGGCCGCTCGCTTGGCTGCTAGGTTACACACTGCTCCACAGGCAGCCTTTATCGGCCGGCCGATCTCCTAAATGAATTCCCTGCCGTTGCCTTAACAGTGCGTGTCTGATGGGTCAGTTCCAACGTTTTGTCGACTGGTGGTTCTTCCAGCCAGTTCCGCGGACTGTGTTTAACTAAGGACACTTTCTCACTAGTGCCAAAGGAAATCAGGAAATCAAGTGTTCCTCCATTTAACTTTTGATGATTTTACAAAACAAGGACTTAAGCTTCCTTCTGTTGGACTTGTTAATCAACCTCCAGAACTTTGCTTGGAAGTTAATATGCTTTGCATTTGCAGGTAGCATTCTCTTATTTTTCCTTGGTATTTTCAGAGCAGATGAAGATACATTGATCAGGGCCTGTCTGTAGGATGGTTTTACAATAACTGGTGTTTCTCAAGCATCTGAAAGATTGTGGGAAGCAGAGTTGGAGTTAACACTTCCATTTGGCTCTAAAGAAGCCTTACTATCCTAGGAAGACCAAAACATAATACTCTGTACCTTTAATTCATTCAGTAAGTATTTGTGAAGCACCTGTTAGGCCAATGGAAGGTCTGTTCTTTGAAGGGTAGATTCCTTCACAGGGGCTCAGGTGCAGGAGTTCAACGGTGGCACCAGCAGTACCTGTTCAAGAGCTAGACGAACCGTGCAGGCAGACGGTCTGCAGCAGAGTGAGAAACGAGGCATGGGGAGAGATGCCCGGGACGACTGCGGGGAAGATGGAGCATCTGCCGGCCTGGACAGACAGGCTTGGGGAGAGCCAAGAGCAGGGCGGAAGGTTGAAGGAGGCAGGGACGAGCATCATCGGGGATGGTGAGGGACCTGGCTTGACTGGAGAGGACAGTCCACACTGGAGGACACTTGGAGACAAGATTGTATAGATAGAGTTGCTCTGCTCGTGATAGTAGTCACTAGCCTCAGTGACTATTTAAATCAATTAAAATGAAATCAAATAAAAATTCAGTTCCTCTACTGGCAGTGAGCTCAGCTGCCACACGTGGCCAGTGACGGCTGTCTGGCACAGGTCCGTATGGCACTGCTCTCGCATTGTGAGTGGGACGCGAGAAGGACGAACATAGGGATTGTGTCCGATTGGATGTCGGGAAGCATCAGAGAGCCACAGGGATGACCACCGAGGATTCCGATGTGGGGGCAAAGGGAGAATGGTGTGGCGCCACCAGCGGGGAGTGTGTAAGAGAAGGAGCTGCCTGGGAAGCCTGGGGGGGAGCAATTCTGTCTTCAAAGCGACTCCAGAGGTGGCAGTGAGGATCGAGGGGAGGGCGGAAAGTAGAACACATTGCACGGATGATGGATAGAAACTTAAAAGTGTCCAGCTTTTAAACAGACCCATCTCCCTTTTTTTGACCCAGTGTGAGAACATATAAACATCGTATTGTGTGGCTTCCTCTTCTGCCTTCTGCCTACGTTACACTTGCGTTCACAGCTCTTCCCCGTGTTCTCTTAGAAAAAGTACAAATCTACTTTTTTAAGGCTAGATTTCTCACTGAATTATTACTAGACTGTTGACTGGACGTACTATCAAGATGTGTACAGTTTAACACCGGTCTGGTTATCTCTTTATTAGGAAGTAGTAATGGTTTTCAGTAGTCAGTTAAGGGAACTAATGCTACATGCTATTTTTCACAATATTTTTTGTGTCACTGAAGGTTTCTCATGAGTTCTCCCCTGTGTTATCAGGAACAATTAAACCCCAACCTGCTCTGTGGTCAGCTAGCAGAGCAGGTCACGATGCAAGTGGAAGTGGCAAGAGTGCTAGGGTTTTGGAATGAGGTTGCAGACAGACAGGCTTCAGGAACTTATTTTTGTAGAGCGTAAATAAAAACGACATTTCAAAGCCAGCGTTTGGGAGTTTACAACTCCCTAGCCACGGGCCGCGTGGCGAAGGAGCCCGTATTCCAGCTCTGTGCGTGTCAGCCTTCAGTCATGTACAATGGGCTTCGCATCCCTTCTCCTCTCTGATGAACTGTGACCGCTCTCCGACACACACGCACGCACACACACACAGAGAATGAGGGAATTGTTCATCTTATAGGATTCCTTCTCCGTCATCTGTCTCTCGGGAGCCAGTCCTGAACCTTAACCTGTGGACTCTGTCCCTCCCCACTCCGTGCTCCAGGTGTTCTGCACAGACTGTATTGTAATCACTCAGATGCTTCACAGAAGTGTACTTCTGTTTACTGCCTTTTCCTATTTATTCTACAGTGTATATCTTGAGGGCAAAGACTTTATATTTGAGTTGTTTTAGTTGCATTCTTTTTAATTTCAGCTTCGGTCTTAGCACATTGTACCTACTAGGTGCTCAGTGTTTTTGATTAAATAGAATTAAAGCTGCTGTTGAGGAAAGAGCTTTGCCCCGTGCATGGAAGGTTATAAATAAATGTCCGATTGGCCAAAGATGAGATGAGAACTTTTGGGGTAAGATTTATACCCCCAGGGGAAGGCCACTGTAAATCATCAGTCGAGAAAGGAAACCACACTTGGGCTTTGTGACCTGGAACCAGTGACAGAAGTGTCGCTTTGCTTTGACCCCTGAGATGGGGACTTTAGGAAAACTTGGGACTGTTGCTTGGTGAAAAACTGAATTTCAACCCAGATCGTTGAATACCTTTGAATTGTATATGGTCTGTATACTTGGAACTTTCTGTGTTTTCTTCTTTCTGTATTAATCTCATTTTATTGCTCTGAGAATTAGTAAGAATTGTTTTCTTATTTTATGGATGGGGAAACAGCAAGATTTATAAAGTTCTGGTCTGTTCATTATAAGACTAAGGATTTTCATTGCCCTCTTTGGAATTTGCTGTGTCATTTGAGATGAGACTGGTCAGTAGATTCAAACGTTCAGCCACTGAATCTGTAATTCAGAAACCCACAAATGGCTCCATCCAGATGGAACATTAGGGGTATGTGTAGAAGTCACATTTTTTGGAAGGTACACTAGATTATTGATTAATGGGTTAGTGATATACATCCTTCAGTACTTTTTCTCATTCCTACATATTCTCCAGAGATTCCAATTTTTTCTTTTGTTGTGGGGATTGTAGGTCCCAGTCCTTAGCACAGAGAACATTGCCGGTACTTTCAGAGTTTGGCTTGTTTGTTTACTCTTTTTTAAAGTAAGAAAGAGCTAATGGCCTGTGTGCATCCTTGGAGTCCTTCACAAAGCCCTGTGTTTGGATTAAGTGCTGACCCCGTGTGATATACGGAGCATCTGGCAGCCAGGGTGGAATTCTCAGCTGTCTCTCTTTGTTATGTCCGCAGAAGGAAATGTGAGTTTTATCTTACTACTCAGGCAATGTTACATTCCTTTTTAGGTCCATGGGACCCACCAATCTGATTGTGGGCTCATTTCCTGCCATTCCTGTCATCGTCTCGCACAAGTGGCAGGCCCAGGGTGATCTTACCCTGCTCTCCGAATATGAGTTCCTTCTCGGTCACCTTGCACATCTCTAAATTCTGCTTTAAGTACTAGGTTTTCCTGACGTCATCTAGTTCGTCCTGTCTTGTGTGGTGAGGGGATCCCGGCAGCATGATATTGAGAAGCCGTAGCTGTGCTGTCTGCCCCCAGCCGGTCGCTTTCCTCCACAAATCCCCATTTTCCAGGTCTCTTTGAAATTGGTTATTTTATCCTTGACACAGGATACGATTATATGTTGTTCGTATTTTACTAAGTCTCAGAATTCAAGGTGGATCTTCCCCTTCACCATGAGCCAAAAACGGGCTGCAGATGTACATTTTCTAGTAAGTTCCCCGGGGGCAGGACGTGATGCCGCTGGACCTGGGACGACACTGTGAGAACCTGTGTAGAGAAAAGTTCAGGGGCTTAGGAGTCAAGTGGCTGTGGGTTTAAGTTCCTGCACTAGCACCAGACCAGCTGTTGGAGACTTAGAGTCTTCGTCTGTAAAACTCAGCAGAATAATACCTACATTGTAGGTTTTTTGGTGAGGATTAACTGTGATATTAAAATGACAACAGTAGCTAGCGTTTACTGACTACTTACCAAGTACAGGTGCTTTGAGAGGAGCCTCTCATACATCATCCACTCTCCCTTGGTTACATATGCTGCCCACACGTACAGGTCCTACCACGCGGTGGCTGCCCAGTGTCCTGCCCTTCCGTCCTCATTAGAGAGGACCGGGAAATGGGTAATGCACCTTAGATAGATTTTCATAAAGCTAGTTTATTTCTTTTTTAAAAAGTGACACTTTAAAAGGAAAACTTTAAAAACACCGGATATTTATGTGAAATGATTTTATCAGTAATGCGGGATAGAAATTTTGTTATTATCTGAAATGATAGAATAGTTCTCACTACCCTTAGGGTTTTTAAGTACTGTGGATTGTTGCATGTTGAAATGGCTATTTGTTGTCAGTTAGAAAGATTAGCTAGCTTTAAGGAAGCTTTATAATTCACCTTTAAAACTAATCAATTTTAACTTTTTCTCCACTCCTTTATGACTACTTTCCAGGTTTATAAATCCAGTTTTGCCATCTAGTGTAAATTCTTCACCCATATTTAAGTAAAACCAAAAAATATAGCAAAATTTGTTAGTTTATTTGGCTTTGTTTGAGAAATAACATGTTTTACTCTATGAGATTCTAAGCAGAGTAAAGACATGGAAATTCTGAAATGTGGGATATTTTTATTTACCTGGGAATGGATGGGAATATTTATTTTGTACCTGTTGTTTGCCAGATACTTGACATACCTGGTTAATGTACCAGTGCTTACTTTATGTGGTTGTTGGGGGATTCAGTGGTAACCCCCCCCCCCCCGGGTGTTGCCCTCAACCCGGGGGCCAACTGTCCACTCAGGAAGGGAAGGAAGGCATTGTCTTGTTTCATGCTTTCCTCTCCTGCTGTAACCATCAGCCAGGTGGCGGGAGGGGAGGGGGGTGCGGCAGGTAAAGGGAACAGATGGCCAAGCAATGAGACAAGTAGTGAGAGTGAGGCTTAAACATCGCGGTGTGTCCTCGAACCACCAGTGCCGTGGTAAATCATAGTGAGCGAGTGAGTGAGTGAGAAGGCTCCTTGAGGGATAGGAGGCCGGCGTGGTGAGCAAGAGCCCCGAGTGGAGGCCTTTTTTGGCTGTGAACTGAAGGACATCCTCAGGAGTTAGGTGGTATCCTGTTGGCCATCCAAGAAGTTCAGGGGAGTAACTTGATTACATTGTATTTTAGAGAGAGCCTTCTAATGTGTCCTAGTGCAGGGGGCCTAGCCTAGAAGCCTGGGCAGCCAATTTCACGACCCATATTTCGAGGAGAGCCAAGGGAGCTGACCAAGGAAGCCAGGCAAATAAGTGTGCGAGGTGGGTGAGAACAGAACCCCATTTCAACCACCTGTTCTCTGGGAGGGAGGGAGGGAGGGAAGAGAGATTGATTTATTTAGTCACTTCCAATTCTTTCATTAAGTTCTTATCAAGAATTAATAAAAATTGTCTGGCCAGTGTAGCTCAGTTGGTTGGGCATTGGCCTGCAAACTGAAAAGTTGCCAATTCGATTCCTGGACAGGGCACACGCCTGGGCTGAGGGTTCGGTCCCTAGTTGGGGTGCATGTGAAAGGCAGCCAATCACTGTTTCTCTCACATCGATGTTTCTCTCCCTGTCTTTCTCCCTCCCTTCCCCTCTATAGTAAAAAAAAAATAAAAATTTAAAAAAGCATAAAAATTGTATGTTTCTCTGCATTTTAACCAGGTATCTGGTCCTGGTAGCAAAGGGGAGATTGTCTCTTTAAGCGTTGACCTAATTATTCTAGCAGTTCCAGACAGTTGTGAAACATTTGTGGGAGGGAGTGGCTGTTTTTTTTTCTTTAAACCACCAGCCAAACACCCTCCAACCAGTTCAGCTTTGCGTAACAAGAATAGACTGAGCAATAGCGTTGTACATTGAAACAAAACACTTAGACTCTTAGGATTTTTACAAACTCTTTGTAAGGAACCTTTCCTTTAAAGAAACCATAAACTAAATGCTTTCCAAACTTTTTGTAATTTGATTCCTTTTCCAACTGAAGTTTCAAGATTCTTCCCCATTAGGGAGAATGGTCTCTAAAACCACACAGAACCCAACAGATTAATGAGCGCCATCTGCTGGTTTTATTTTAGTGGCTCACATAGGTGGTGCTTGGACATCTTTAAGAACTTGCATGTATCTTAATGTTACAGAATTATGAAGCTGGAAGACAATGTAAATTTTGGTTATTGTTACTAGTAGTATTTAAAATAATCATTTTGTATTAGCATCGGGAAAGACGGCGCTTGGGGCCGGCCTGTAGACGTAGGAGATTACAGATGAAGTGCCGCCTCTGGCTCCCACGGTACTTTTCCCTTGCCTTTTACGCGGCTGCAGTTACTGCTTAGTGGGTGTCTTTCTCCCCTAAAAGACTGTGAGCCCCAGGAGGGCAAGGGCTGTCTACGGCTTAACCTCAGCACCTACCATGCTACCTCACCCAACCAGTGTTTAGTCAAGCGAAGGAAATGATAAGCAAGACAAAACTTCTTATGGCTCATAGGCAGCATTTTAAGTGTCATGTTTTAAAAAGGATGAAATGTTTTTGTTTCAACTTAACCAACATTGGTTGAACCTTTGTGTGTGTCAGGCCCTTTGAAGAGATGTCGAGTGTACAGAAATGAGCTAGGCTCAGTCCCTTCCCCGGCTTCACCGTAAGTGCATGAACTTTCAGAATGTGCGTCCCCCCCAAGGGGACCTGTCTTGAGCTTTGAGCACATGGGGCGTGGCTGTTTCTCCAGGGAAGCCCTCCTGGTCTGGACCCTTCAAGGCAGACTTTGAGCATCCATCTCCCGTGCACCCAGAGATGCTGCTTGTGGCCCCTACCACTGGACACCCTGCTTACGTGCATGTCAGTCCAGCCCCGGGGGCTCTGGCACCTGGAAGTGCTTCTCGGACCTGGTGGGTGCAGAGACAGAATATGTTAAACCGAAGGCACTGTGTGCTTGCTTAGCGTGAATGGATGGACAACTGAAGGTCCCGGTAACGGGAACAGAGTAGAAAGGAAGGTAACTAACACAGTAATTAACCCGCTTGATGGGCTGGAATAAAAGTTTTATATACCACCAGTAAAAGATAATGAAATAATAGAGCAAATAATACTAAAGGAAAATGTTTAAAGTAATACAATATTGTAGATATTTTAAGGCTCATTGACTTATCAAATTTATGTTTAATATAATATTCATATTTTCAAATATATTTGGTAGCAGTAAGTAATTTGAAAGTTCTGTAGCTTTTATGAGTCTAGCTTCTTACCTAATTAGCTCAGATTAACAATTATACTTTGCCTAGATTATATCTTCCCCTAAGGCCTTTGTACTTACTGAGTGTATTAACAAGATGGTTAAAATAAAGAGAAATCTTAAATATTTTAGATGGTGGGAAATTAACTGGATCCTGAATTTAGGATGTGCTATTTATTTTCATTTAGCAAATGAGCTCTTTGGAAGACTCAGAATGAGAAAGTAAATATTACTTTTTGGGCGGCAGAGGCCCCGACTGTGGCTGCCCGTTTTTAACAGAGAAATATGGTGAGTCCCGTCACCTGGGACCGAGGCACTGGAATAGGAATGGTGGGTTGCGAAAAGACCTACATACAGGCTGGGGAAAAATGAAATGGCCCTCGAGTTTGCTGCTTTTCCGCCTTCCCGTCTCTCCTCCATCGCCTGTTCTTAAAAATCACTCCTCTTAGTGCTGCACATCCTTCAGTCCTTGCCTCGCCGCCTCCGCTGGTCCTCTCTTCCCTGTTTTCCTCTTCTGTGGCTGGCGTTTCCGTGTTGGTCTGTTTCTCCCAATCGGCCTCTTCTTCCTGCCCCCCCTGTGGGAGTCCCAGGGTCCAGTCCTTGGCTCGCTGTTACCACGGAGAACCCATCTACTCTCAAGACTTCTTGACTTTGAGTGACGTGACTGTCACGGGGCCTCACCGGCCTAGGCCTTGTCTGACAGCCTGCCCTGCCAACTATCTGTTGGGCACAGGATACCTGCGGTTCTCCATGCCGCTGGTATGGGAAACAACATTTAAAGCTTGCTGTCCTCTGTCTCACAGATCATTCCCATACCTCTGCCTCCCACCCCCACCCGCTTCCCTTCGTGAGAAGCCACCTGCTCTGTTACAGTTGCTTCATGTTTACTCTCTTTTTGTCTTTGTCCAGTCCCCATCCAGTCACTTACTATACTTCATCCAGTTATTTTCAACAGAAATACCTTTCTCACATTTATTTTTTAGACTGTCTTGCTACCATAGCAGTTTAAGTTTTGTTACCTTACACCATGATTTTGTAATATTTTACCCAAACGGTTTCCTTGTCTCTTTCTCTTTTTCCTTGGTAGGATGCTGCTGTGAGATAAACCTTTCTAGAACATTTGCTGCTTTTACCGTGTCATGCTCCACCCCTCTCCCCCCAGTTTTCTCTCAGTATTATACCTCACAAAACTTTATTTTTTTTCTTGCCTACTCAGGTTCGGGAATGAATCAATTCCTTATTTTAAAAAAATTGGAAAACACAGGAAAGCATGGAGTATATTAAAATTGGATTCAACTACCATCTAGGAATAAGTGCTATTAAAATTTTAGTGTCTCCTTCTCTTTTTTTCTTTTTTTCCAAAAGTGTGTTTTGAGCATCTGCTACTTATTCTAGACAAAGGGGATATTTCAGTGACTAAAACATGCTCTCATGGCGCTTACATTCTGATAAATAAAAGTATCATTAATTTTTTTATTGAGATATAATTGACATATAACATTGTATTTGTTTTGGGTGTACAGTATAAGGATTTGGTATATGTGTACACAGTGAAATGATCATCACAGTCAGTTTAGTTAAGATATCCATTACCACATACAGTTACAACATTTTTTTTTTATTGTGACAAGAACTTTCAAGATCTCGCAGCAGCTTTCAAGTATGCAATGCAGTGTTCTTAACTAGTTAAAACTATAGTCACGGTGGGGTGCTTTTGCATCTATTATACATCACATCTACAGAAATAACATTTATCGAACATTTATTTGCCGTGCACTGCCATAGGTGCTTTACTTTGATCTATCACTTAGTTCTTAAAACAACCCGATGAGGCAAGTATGATTGTTGTCTTCTCTTGCGGCACAGAGAAGTTAACATGGCCGCGGTTTAACAGCTAGAAGAGACACATTGTGCCGTGATGCAGGCAGAGCCCCTCCTGTTAGCTGCTGTGGTGTGCTAACAAGTTATAAGCCAGCTGTGAGAGTTAGAAAAAGTGACTTAAGGTGGTGGCAACACTGAGCGTCTGCGAGCAGAGCCGTGGCAGCACTGTTTTCTGCACCCTGAGCTGCTTTGTCCTTGCCTCGGGCTTGCTCTTCTCTTCAGTAGCAGACCATCACTCCACGCCTCATAAGCAGGGGCCTCTCCTGTTTGGGCCTGCCGTGGCAAGGCCCCCAGTCCGCCGGGCTCTTCTCAATGATGCGATGGTTCTCAAGGGGCAGGGGAGGTCTTATTTGGAACACTTGCCGATTTCAGTGGAGTCAGCATCCCCATGACGGCTGACTGCAGGGCACCAGTGCCACGTCCCTGACGCGGTGCTGGCAGAGATGCATGCTGCTGTCACAGAGTGTGTGCCGTGCAGATGCCGTGGCTGCGATAGGATAACGAAGAAGGGGCGAGTTTGCAGTATTTACTACTTTTGTTTGTAACAATCTCATTGTGAGCTTATGTAATTTAATTTTAAGTGATGGCTGCATTTAGCAGCTGGCTTTCACAGCCCCCGAAAACACGACCCATCATCTCTCAGCACCCCGTGCAGGCCGGGTCCACCGTACCGCTGCAGTTACGCTGCCGCGCGTGGGGTCCCCCTGCAAATCCTGGTGGCTGACGCCGTCATGCAGTCTAAGGCATCAGTGCTCTCCCTTCTTTTAGCATTCCTCTCACGAAGCTCCCTAACTGTCACGTTTCCCTGATCTCCGTCTGACATCTTGTGTCCGGGGCATTCTCTCTTCTGCCCATCCCCACACAGTATGTAGTTCGCTTTCTCCTAGCCCTCGGATACCCTTCCCTTCGCCATTTGATTTATCCCTGGTAAAGTACTGCCTGCAGCCAAAGTAAGGCCTCAGACATAACCAGCATCTTGGGATGCGGTGCGTCTGCGAGCAGGACGTCGGACCTCATGTCTAGAAGAAACCCTCGATCTGAGGGAGGAAGATCTGTTCCTAGAATTCTAGGTTAGCTACATGAGTGGGGGAAAAGCTTTAATAAGTGTAAGTATATATTAATAAGTATATATACAGGCGATTGCAGTATTATTAATACAATGTATGTTGTATTCTATAAACGAGTTAAAGGTGGGAAAATGAGACCCTAGCTACCATTTAAAACTGTTTTTATTGGCAAATAAGTGATTATTGGCATTTAGGACTACAGTGTTATGTTTTGGGGATCATCAATACTTACAAAATGGGGCCTAGTATAGATTTTCTTTTCTATTTATTTTGTGTCACCTGTCAGCAAAACTAATTAAGACCCTGAAAAAATTGTCAAGTTCAAGGATACCATTCTCATTAATGAAGAAACGTGGAAAATATCTTTGTTGGGATAGCACTCTGTTTCTTGAGTTTAGATTATTGGAGAAATAGAGACAAAGATGCGTTCTCCTGAGGTTGAGTCAAACTAAAATTTTAATCAAGAATGTCTTGAAAATGACCTGTTTTAATAAGTTTACCTGTTGCTGTGAGAAACATGACAGACTTTTTAATTGGGTAGTCAGATTAATTTGCCTGTTTATCGCGTGGCGTTGGTCCTTTGGGCAGCAAACTCATTTACCAAGGATGTCCCTCAAGGAGGGTGTGATCAGCGCAGCCACCTCAGCACAAATTATTACTTACATCCGTTTTCATTATTATTTTTTAATCACCGCGCCGCTTGCCTCATCTTTCAAGGCCACCTCCAGTAATACTCGGTGCCTGGCGCTTCTGCAGTGAAACCGGGGTCATGCGGGGGAAATGCGGAGGAATGATTTTTGTTGTTTGCTCGCAGTGACTTTATCGGAATGCAGAGAATACTCCAGGGAGAAGAGGTACTTTAGTTCCACGTGTCTTTGGAATCTAAATCTCAAGTGACTTTAAAGTGATCGGGCCTTCTGTGTTCCATTCTAGTGTACTTCATATTTTGGGTAGTTTGACTTAATGTAAAAAAAAAAAAAAAAAAGAAACTATTAAACAAAGCTATGAAAGCAATTTGAAACTTACTTTTGTCTTGGGAATGAAAAAAGAGGTTGATATTGAGAACTTTGTTAAAAGGATTTCAGCGGCCTATTAGCTACTTCCCCTGTCCCTAATTAAAAGAAGTCTCCAGAGAGGAAATCCTTGATCTAAAAAGGAAAGAGATATTCTTAGAATTCCAGATTAGATATCTAAGTGAAAGATTTTTTTTCCCCCCCCTGTAAAAGCCCACACTGTATATAATTTAGGCTGGAGGACCAGTGCAGTCTCTGTGGCAGCCACTTACCTGTGCTGTATCCCTGCCCATTCTAACCATAGATACTATGTAAGCAAATGGGTGTGATTGTGTTTCAATAAAACTTTATTTATTCGCACTGAAATTTGAATGTCATATAATATTCACATGTTAAAGACATTTCTCTTTTGATTTTTTTTTTTCAAACATTCAAAAATGTAAAATCCTGTCTCAGCTGTGCGCCATACAAAAACAAGCAGAGGGCTGGACTTGGCCCGTAGGTCGTAGCTGGTCAGCCTGCCTGTGCTCTAGAGGATGAAGCCTTAGAACTGTGATTCGCACCTTTTTTTCCAGGTATTTCAGTGCCTCGAGAGATTGGCTCTTCTCATGTGCTGCAGACTTTTAACCGGTCATGGTTTATCATGCCAAAGGATGTTGAACATTTTCACCAGCCAAAGCTTTTGAAAAATGTTTCCAAGAAAGGGAATTACACACAGATCTACAGCATGACCTTAACGACTGAATTCTGTGCTACTCCTTGTGTGAGGGTGCTTTGGGACTTTCCAGTTCTGCGTTCGCAGTAGGTCACAGCTTATGTGTGGTTCAGCCTGACTTCTTTGACGCTGGATTCAACGGATTTAGGCGCCTACCATGTACAGGGCTTTGGGAAATATTTTGAACTCTGTTTCCACCATCAACCTGTTGGAGCGTTTCTGTTAATGGACTAGATCCTAGGTTTGAAGATTTTTTGTTTTCAGTGTTCAGTAAAACACTACCAGCTGCTCCATTCTGCTGCTGGGCTTACCGAGTGGTGGCCGCAGGGTGGCAGGGTTCTTTTATTGACTTGGCTTCCTCGTTGCTAAAGCGGACAGGGGAAAGCACGCTGCCAGTAGTGAGACTTCCCTCCCGGCGAAATGCTCAAATGGCATGGCTTTCTCTGAATTGGTTTTCCGTAGCGCATTTTTAGGATGTACACAATAGTGAACTTCATTACATTAAACCTCGGCGGTTTAAAATTTTTTGTTTATGGCTACAGCATGAATTATAGAATGTTTATGATTGGGAGAATGGTAGTTAGGACTGTATTTTATAGAATATGTTTAATTTAGCCGCTGACCTCAATTAAAAAAAAATTAACATGTAAACCTGCTAAAAGAATATTTCCAAATAATTGCAGAGTCATGGGCACAGTTACTGGCCCAAGACTTTTGTCTGATCCCAAGGGTTTAGTGGCAGGGCGGGTACAGACGAGTAGGGATTGCAGATGGTCAGGAAGCACAAATTGTGAGAAAAGTGGCCCTCCCATCCCAGCAGATTAAGAAAATTATCATAAAGCTGCATATGTTCCAAGAGTTTTCATACACACGGTGGGGCAAAAGTAGGTTTACAGTTGTTCCTATGGAAAATAATATAGTAATCAATAGCTATAATACAAGAGTCAGCTGTGTTTTGTGTACTCATGACTGTAAACCCCCTTTCCCCCTCCTGGCGTCCGCTGTACGGAGAGAAGGTGCAGCCTCCCTGCACGTGCCCCAGCGCGCGCTCTAGGCGTCGCGCTGGTAGCAGGCCAGCTCTGTGGGCGCCCCCTTGCTGGAGAGTGGGTGGGTCAGCGTGGCTCTCCAGGATGTAGCGCTTAGAGAACGCTCGCTGCAGCCGGAACCGGAGGTGAGGGGAGTGCCGAGCCCCGGCTGGGACTCATGAGGGTGCTTCCTCTGTCCTCTCTGCCTTGTTTCTGGATTTTCCGTGAGTTCTCCCTTTCCTTCCTGTTTATCAAGTAAATGTACCACCTGTTACCTTGTTAGCTTACTTGTTTGTCTCTCTAACCACCTGCAATACAATAAGCTTGAAGAGGACAGAAATCTTAGTTTTAGGTCATTTTTGTATTCTCAGTGCCCAGAATACTTCCTGGTATATATGTGCTCGACTGGTGTTTTTGTTTGTATAAACCTCCTAGAACGTGGCACAGTTTAGACGGGACATTTGTATGTCCCTTATTTTTGGTGTTTAGTAGAGGCGGACTCCAGGGAGGAACCTCACTAATGCAGCCTTGCTCCTTCTTCCTCTCTCCTAGGGCGATTGTGTTGTCACTGTGCTGCTCGCTGAAGAGGACAAAGTCGAGGATGATGTAGTGTTTTACCTGGTGTTTTCGGGTTCTACCCTCCGTCACTGTACAAGTACGCGGAAGGTCAGCTCTGACACGCTGAAGACCATCACTCCTGGTGAGTATCAGAGCGGAATCTTTACTGGCCTTTACTAGTTCTCGAACACTTTTATTTTGTGTTGAATTGTATGGGGTGATGGGCAGAACAAGTCAGGATGATAGAACTATGGTCACATCTTTATTTTTAAATGCGGTTTAAAATTAAGAACTGTAGTTTGTTCATATCTTGCTTGTTCCACAAAAACCTGAACCTAACTAGAAATAAATGAAATAAAATGGTGTCATAAGTTGAAAGATAAAAATCAGGCTCAGGAGAAATATTAATGTTGAGATTTGGGCAAGACTGCAGCACCCGCGGAAGGCAGGCGCTCTCCGGTGGTTGCCGCGGTGGGGCCGCGTGTCTGAGCCTGCCCGTCTGGACCTGCACATCAGGGTGGCGGAGGCAGAGAGCACCGTCAGTGACCCGTCCCTCAGCGTCTGCGAGGGAAAGGCTAAAAACCTCCATAAAGGCCAAACTCTCCGTAAATTAACAAACTCTGGTTCATGATGGAACGAGTACTGTTTGTAAATTTAACAGTTAAAAGGAAACTGTTTACTTATTAAATGTTTTTACAGTGTCATCAAATTATTGCTGTGTCCACAGAAATGGCTGATAAGTTAATGACCATCTCTTGACCTGTGCATCTGCAGGGGCATTGATTTGTGTCTGCAGATGGGCGGCTTTGCTTAACTGAGCTTGCTTCAAAGTTAGCTGTTGATAAATTTGCATCAGAATACAAGAGAGACATGTTTAGGGGGATCCCCTGGAAAGTGTTGACAGTTGAACTGTTTTTCTTTAGAGAATAAAATGGATTGAATTTTTACTGAAACATTTCTTTACTAGTGTTTTTATATAATACTGGTTCCACTTTATTAAAATCGATCGTGTAAAAAATTATTCAATATCTGGTCTCGCCAGTGTTTGGTCAGATCGCCAGTTTTTTTCACATGCCATTTAATATAAATTCACTTCATATCTGATACCTACCAAATTCTGGAAATTATGTCACATCAAGACCTGGGATTGCGACAGTTGAAATCTGTTATTTACTGTTTTACTTTTTAAAAATACAGGATTTAAAGATTCTTGGCAATTCTATGAATATTCCTCCTCAAATTTTAAGGGATAGGAAGTTTAACAAGGACTTCAGCATAGATACTGATTTCTTATCTAAAGAGTATTACGTATCCATCTCTGTAATTTAAAGCTTCAGTCATCATGTTTCCTGTGATGTGGATCTTGCCAGGAAGCCGGTCTGAAGATTGAGGGCTGCCCTCTAGCAGGTGCCCGCAGTGCCACCGTTGCTAGACATTTACTATGTGGGGGTCATGGCAAGGACCAGTTCCCCAGCGAGGTAGCCTCCGGGCTCTGATTAGGAAGGAAGTGGAGGGCATTTTTATAAAATTCTTCCTTCCTGAATTATAAAAACTTTTGGAGTTAAAGTGTGGGGAGGGAGCAAGAGAGCAAGGAAGCATCACCTGCGGGGCGGGTGCCAGTAGCCGGGAGAGCTCGGCCGCGTGCCCTAGCCGTGGTCCTCAGTCGCAGGTACCAGCGGAGCCCAGCCCCTCGGTGGATGCGGGGTGTGCCTCGTAGCTCCCTCACCTCCACTGGCAAGGGGCTTGTGTCAGGGTGGGCTGCAAGCAGCCGGTCTCCTTGGGTTTATAAAGCCACTGTGCTTGCGCGACAGCCTCGAACTCTTGGTTTGCGCCCGCTCCTTGTGTGCTGTCTCCAGCCTACCTTTCGGACTCCAGTTCCCATGTCAGCCTTTGACTTGGCTTCTGACAGTGTTTAATAGGTCTCAGCACCTGGTCTTTTCCGGCAGAACCCGTGTCTCGGTGTCCTTTTCGTGCCCGGGGACTCCGAGTTCCCTTGTTCTGCCGACCCCAGCCCACCAGAATCGGTGTTGAACTGTGCTGCTGTCCTCCAGTTTGATCCAAGTCCTCAGCAGGCGTCCCCGGCCCATTCGCCTGAGGCCCGAAGCCGCACTGTAATGCCCGCCTCCTCTTTCGTTTTCTGTCAGTCAGCTCCCCTCCCCTTAAATCACGATCTTACCCACGTCCCCTGTTCCCTGGCATGCTACAGGGCCCAGCAGCTGGTCCCCCTTGCCTCCCAATTGTCCGGAACGTGCAGCTGCCCACCGAGGTTCAGTTAGGCTGCTGCTTCTAGGTGCCTGATCACAGCATAGGTGACGAGGGATTGGTGTCCTTGGAGACCCTCTTGTACAAGCAAGCCAGTTGAAGAGGAAGGCCGCACGGCCACGTGCGCCTTTGAGGTCCCGAGTCAGGGCATCGGCCCCGTGAACCGCGTGAGCCAGGGCGATTTCCGAGTACGTGCCGTTGCTCTGGTCACTGTGTAGGAGGTTTTTCTGTTCACTTGTCTTTTTAAGCCGCTGCACCTGCTACAGCGGTGAAAGGGTAGAAATGGGGCATTTTGGGGGTTAAGTTAGTTTTGAATTTTCTTGTTCATTTCATGGAATTAATATTTTAGTCTACACTTAAACTGCCTTAAGCCTCTTTTTTTGGATGTCTTAGACTTGGTCCTTACCTTCCTTCAGGCCTACTCAGGTATCTCAGCGAGGCCTTTCCTGCTCACCTTGTGACTCTGCAGCTGCCCCTTCTCGGTGTTCCCTACCCCTTTCTCTGCTTTGTTTTTCTCCATGCACTTAGCGGCTTTTAACACATTGCGTATTTTATTTATCTTATTGTCTGCCTGCCTCTACTCAAATAGCGCCTTCACGAGGGCATGGATTTTTGTCCGTTTTTCTTCACTGGTGTGTGCGAAGAAGGCTTATTCCAGGAACCCCTGCCATGCGATGGAGCAGCATTCCCACTGAGTCGAATTCACCCTGAGCTCTCAGAGGCCACTCCTCTAGAAAGGTCGTGCCTGGGTGCGGGCGCACAGACACACACGCACTCATGTGCACACACAGGCACACTCATTCTCTGAAAGATGCGAAAGGAGTCTCTGTCTGCATTAATTGAATTCCTGGCTTGGGCAGGAGCCCGTGGCCTCTCTCCAGAGCTCCCTCTGATGACTTCGGTGTGTCAGTTAGCTGTATTGATAGCCTCAGATTTCCTGTCTGCCGAGGGCACTGTCAGATTAGTCAAGATCCTTCTTGGAAAGCCCGTACTGGCTTTGTCCATCCCCGTTGCTGGGCGGATGTGCAGTCTGTTTGCAGCCGCCACCGCCGACAGGGCTGTCTCTGCGTGCTCACTGCTCGCGCGTGGGGCCAGCTCTGCCCTTCCTGGTCATTCGGGCCGACTGCGCGAAGTAAAACCGCCGTGTGCTTGGTCCTGTCTGCTGACTCTGTGTTTTCTGCGTGTTTCGCTATCAATGTTTTGTGATACTTTGGATTTTACTAAAACCAGATGATTAATTGACCTTCCAAAGGCAGCTGTTTCTTGATGTTAGTCTGTGTAACCTTTTATTTGGGGGAGAGAAGGACACATTTCTAAATTATCTCCTTAAAAAAAAACCAAACCAAACAAACACCTCTTTGACTTCAGATATTGAGATTGTTTCTTCTTCTATTTTCTCATTGTTTTGCTTGTTTTCTAGTGAGAAGCTTATAATGAATTGCGTGTTTAATTATGAAGAAGTTATAAAGGCTTTCAAAAGTAATGTTTTCTTGACTTACTGCCATCGAAAGACTGAGAACAGTACGATTCCCTTTTTACTAAAGTATGTTGAGAATAGTAACCTATTGGGGGATAGTTGGTGGGGACTTTGTTTTTCCACTTACCTCACTTTGAATTGTTTGAATGTTTTATAGTGAGCATGTTACCTTTAACATCCATGGTAATTTTTAATAAAAACGTTTTGAAGACTTTGAAAACAGTGCTCTTTCTTTTGAAAATAAGGCCATCTTTGTACTAATTAACACTAGGCAAAGACAAACAAGTTTCATTAAAAAAAAAATCACATTCAGAGTACCTATGAATTGCCTGGTGTAAGAATATAATTTGCTCTGAAATGAAAATACATCTCTAAAAGCAAAAGGTGTTGCCTTTGCTATAAATGAAAATACCTCAGTTTTTCCCCTTCATATAAAACAAGTCCAACTCCAAATCTCATTTTAACCAAACAGTGATTTTCCTCTATAGATGAGGCTGAGTTTTTGTTTGTTTTGTTTTTTTTAAGACCGATATAGGTCTGGTAAGTAATGTAAGAATATCTGAGTATTCCTGGAAGATAATTTAGAATGGAAAGCGAGACAGAATGTTTAATAGATGCTGTATACTACTTCTGTGAAAGGCTTTGGGCAGACTGTCTCATAAAATGAAATCTTTTTTTCAGCATGTCTATTAAATACTTTTAGAATTTATAGCAAGGATTCTTGTATTGGACAGGAAAACTGCAAACACTCAGCGACCCAAAATTTGACTCAGTTCTTTTGTATTGTTCTTTTCTTTCTCACTTATCAAAGGGAAGATACTAAATAAAGTAGTTTTTCATTTAAAAAAGAAAAAACTGTATTTACCATGATCAGAAGTCCTTTTGGGCTTTCAGCCCAGGTCTCAACAAGGGGTCCCGGTTATATCACAGCGTCTCTGTTTTTGTGAACCCAGCCCTGTTTCTAGCAAAACTTTACCCTTTATATGTAAGGTACAGGTACACATCCACAAATACATACTATATCTGTGGTATTTACAGTTTTGTGGGATGGGGCAAATAGAGAAAATTGTCTAAAACCTTTTCTTGGGGTGGGGTGGGGGGTATGACACTGTATAAAAAGGTTGAGAAACACTGCTTTAGCGTGGTAAACTGATTGAATATAGCAGATCAAACTTTTAGCATTTATTAACCAAAATACACATGACGAAATTCCGGCTCTTGCTGTCCCGGTTCGCTTGAATACACAGGTGCACACAGAGATGTTACCCATGCACCATATCTGCACACAGCTGTCACTAGGCCACCAAAACCCTGCCGTAGGTGCGTCCTTCTGCACGTAGCCCTGTCCCCTGGTAGAGGCTGGGCCTGAAGACGAAAATAGAAAAAGGCGCCGGATTCTTACACAATCCTTTGATGCCAAACTGAACTAGTAAAATACACATTATTTTTATCTTTTCCACCACTGACCACTAATGCAGCCGTTCTGTTAGAAGATGATCTGAGTGGGACTGGGCTTGGCCGGCCCAGCAAGCTCTTGCAGGGCTCCTTTTTGGAGAGCCCGTCAGACAAAGTCCCAATTGTTTCATCCTCAAAAGAGAAGGCCCGGATGGGATGTGTGCCACTTTTAGCTTAATAGGAAATGAAGTAATTCTTGGGTCATGCTTCAGCAGTTTTGTTTATCTGTAGCAATATTTCGTTTCCATGGGAACGGGCGCCGCTTGCAGCGATAAGGAGTCTGTGGAAAAGCTCTCTCAACCTCATGAGCACACACCTCTTGACCTGTAAGCTTAAAAAAGGTTCGGATTAGATGCTTTGAAGAGGACCATCAGCAGTTACTTACTGGTTTCTCACCGAGGTGCTCCTTAATTGTGTTTCTGTTTATTCTGCGTTTGACCCCCTTCCCTTAACCCCTTCCCTTAATTTTTTTCAGTTCTGCAGTGCCAGAGGCAGCGCGCAGCATGAAGCCCTGCAGGCGCTCCCTGTAGAGTGGTAGAGGCCTTTCTCCAGTGAGCTGAACAGAAGCACTTAATAGCTAATACTAATAACAGCCGAGAGCTTCAGGTGCTCGCTTTATGCCAGGTGCTTTGCGTGCCAGCATCTCTGGACTTTACGACAGTCTGGACCGCCGCTGCTGGGGGTGTCCTTTTGTGCACAAGCCAGTGGGCTTCATGCTGTGTGACTTTTTCAGGAAAACCCAGACTGTCTGCAAGGGAGGGTGGGATTCACACCTAGTATTTGCAGACTTTACAGCCACTTGCAAGCATGCGTTGGGACCCTTTACATTTACTTCACTCAGGAACAGATCTATCTCTCCCCATAATTTACCTCATATTTATTTTAAATCGACTGGACCTGATTGTGGGACAAATTCAGAAGGCAATTTAAGAAATGGAATTAAAGTTTAGGTTATGTTTCTTTAACAGTTTATCTCTCTTACCGTCTCCCCCGCTGCCCCCCCCCCCCCAATTCCCTGGGTGTACCTCCCTCAGAAGAAGCTCACTAAATTTTCAGAACTTCCCTTTTTAAAAAGACTGGTGGTTTTTATTTTCCTTTGCTACCAGAAAATTGAGTGGAAGGAAAACACCGTGGAGTTGGCTGAAAACCTTGCTACTTACCCCTGCATTGCTGCTTCTGTTTTTACACACAAAGAAGTTAAATGGTGGTGGTTCTGTTGAATTGGATATGTCTCGCATCTTTGCAGTGTGGACGTAGACATTGCTAGTACCTTGCACTTCTGTGTGCACAAAGGCAGCCACAAGCCTGAGGGCCCCTGCAACTAGTCGTGTCTCTAGAGCTAAGTTATGGTAGCAAGAGGTCTTCTTATGTGTGCACAGGCTGTGATTTCGGTTCTGTTGCTGAGTCCATATTATATAACCTTGTTTTTCAAATGTTGATTATTTTTCCCTCTAGATGCTTTATCTGAAAGGTTATAAGGCTTCAGAAATAATCTTAACCACTGGAGCCTAATAGAAAACATTACGGCGAGAGAGGGGCCCTGCCAGCCTGTGCGGTTGATTTCCAGGCTGCAGGGTGGGGCACTTTGTTCGTGATCAGTGGTAACTCTTCCAGTTTACTCTAAGTCTAAGAAAGACTAATCCAAGAAACCCTCAGTTCTCCACTCCTCTTTTAATCCTCCGTTTTTCTTTTGAAAAAGAAGCCTATAATCATATCAAACAGATTCCAGATTTGTGGCCCCGCTCACTTAGATGATTCATAGTTTCTCCTTGAGATTGTGAGTTCATGTCTGAAGGGGAAATATTGGGCCGACCATCGGATAGCTTCTCCTACTTGTCTGTTTCATGGCCTTTCCTGACGTTCTGCCTCTTCTGATACACAGTTTTGTTTTCATTTTACACAAATAGAGCTGCCAGTGGTTCACCCATTCTCCCATCCACTTTCCGACAAATCCTTCTGCTAAAGCAGCAGCAGGAGATAGGCATGCCCGCGTTGCCAAGCACTTGGCCCCGCCCACGCACGTAATCACCCTTCCCTTCTACTTCTCTCCCCCTTGTTTGCCACCACCCCATCCTAGCCAAGTAAACCATCATTTTCAACAATTCCAGGTAGATTTCCGTGCATAGACATTGCTTCTGTACTTTTTAGTTTTGAGTAAGGTGGTATTGTTTCACCATAGCTTTTTGCTCTGTGTGCACGTGTCTGTCTGACGAAGCTGAAGAACTGGGGTGGAGCATGCGCCCAGGACACATCCGGAAGGTGACGCGTGGTACGGTGAATGGCATTTCCTCGTAGTGCATCGTGACTCCGTTTCTGGTTCCAGGTTTCAGGTTTCCCGCCTTTGCACAAGCTTGGGGAAGGAGACTAGTAAGAAGGAATCAGGACCATTTAGATGGGTAGGGACAGTGGACAGTATTATTTTAGGTTATCGTACTACTTCTTCTAAGGCACACAGCAAGTTTACGTTTTGAAGACAATTCATTTGGGATCCGAGATCATTCACATTATTGTCATTGAATTGTGTGCAACCTGTGTTTTTTGTTTTTATTGGCATTTACTCCTATCTACCTCAAAAAGCTGGCAGGGATTTATAAACTAGTTTAATCCTGAATAAGTGGGAAAATGCTGTAATTACTGGTTAGATTCATAAACGAGAGCCACAGTATTTTTACTTTAAATTAATTCCTTTGACAGAAGTACATATTGCTACAACTATCTATCTTCTATCTGCCTACTTACCTACCTATTCTCTATCTATCTAACTACTGATCTAATTTAACTGAAAATCACATGAAGCTATGTATGTTGTTTTGGGAAATAATATTAAAGAATTTTAGTGGACTCCTCTGAATTATACCTCTTCACTTATAAGACCATGAGACAATCTAGGTTTAAAAGTAGTGGTAGAGAGGCTGTCATGTACCACAAAGCTAATAAGAAACAAAGTAGATTTAAATTCAGACCTTTCCTATCATTAAGCATCTGGGCGTAGCCAAGTTAACATCTTCCTGAAACTGTGTTGTAGTAATTACTTCGTCCCTTAGGCTTACCCTCTGCTCTCATTTTTATCTTTTTGAAACGCCCCTGTTCCTGGAATGCCTTCTCCACCTTCTCTTGCGTCTCACCTTCTGTCTGGTGAGATGCACGGGCTTCTCCGGCGGGGCGGGCTGCAGAACCTGTCGGGGTGCTCGCTGTGCTTGGGACGAAGTTGTCGAGGCCCAGGGCCGGGGGGGTGGCCCGATGCCTTGTAGCCCGTGAGCCTTGCAGCCGGGATGGAACACTGTGCTCTTGTGCCAGCCCTGCTGACTCTTCCACGCTACCCGTGGTCCCTTTTGACTTCTTCTTGTAACATAAATATTGGGTGCAGAGGGGGACCCTGGAGCACGGAAATGGGTTCAAATTCTAATTCTGCCTTGTAAGAGATTTATAGTATTGGGCAGATCACCTAATAATTTCGTGCCATGGTTTCCTCATCTATCCAACGGGGAAGATAGAGTATCTCGTGCGTAGGGTTGTTAATGAGGAGTAAAGGAGCTACCATTGCGAAAGCACTGACAATGACGTTTGGCACAGAGCAGGTATTGTGTGTTTTGTGGACTCGGTAAGACAGAGACGGGGCATCTCAGTTCCGAGGGTTGCAGTGGCGTGCCCCTGGGGGCAGGGGGACCTTTGTGACATCCTCCCACTTTTGCCCACCTGTGAAACCCGCTGCTCCCCCTACCCCCACCAAACAGCACTCTGTGTTTCTTTCAGAACCCATTCCTTTTTGACTCACGCTACAGCTTTCCTCAGCTCGTTTGATACCCCTTTTATAGACTGTCAGCATCTGAGGGGCTGAAAATCTTACTTATTCGTCTTTAGCTTCTATCACAGTTCCCCGAGCTTGGTGGATGTCTGGCTGTTGTTAGATGCTATAGAGCAGTTGAAAAGAAACACTCCCTTTCTGCCAGAAAAACACCCAAGCCCCCTGCCTGGATCAGTTGCCTTGTTTCTGCTGACATGGTTGTCTTAAGTGATTAGGCCAGCTGCCTTTCAAAGAAGATTGATTTTTTTTTCTAATTTCATTGCACATATTAATTGTATAAATTCACACTATATAAGTGTGTGTGTGTGTGTGTGTATATGTATACGTATATGTATTTATTTATTTGGGGGAAGGTAGGGAGAGAGGGAGAAAATCATCGATGTGAGAGAGAAACATCAATAGGTTCCCTCTTGCATGCACCGTGACCTAGGACCTTAATACACTCTCTTACTGGGGACTGAACCCCCCACAACCTAAGCTTGTGCCGTGACTGGGAATTGAACTGGCGACCCTTGCAGGACGATGCCCAACCAATTGAACCACACTGGTTAGGGCTCAATTCAAAATATATGTTGAGTTGAAATGCATACGTGTGTGTGCACACACACCCAGGGTGCTTCAGTTTCTTTTACAGCCTTCATGGAAATCATTCAGCTCGGAAGGCAGTGGGAGTATCTGGGAGAGTTGCGTGTTTATATGGAGACCGATCTCGGTGGCTCATGAACCTGTTCTTCTCCGTTAGTTTTGCCTGATAGTCATCCTGGCTTCTCATTCCAAGCATTGGGCTCCTTTCAGACAGGGACAAAGGTCTCATCCTTCCTCTTTTGTTTATAAACAGTGTGATAAAGAACTATTGCGTCAATATATTATAGGCCCTGACCTTTGGCATCAGATCTGAATTTGAATAGTGGACTCTGCTTTTAACCTGTGTAACTGGGGAGCCCCGGTCCTCTCATCCATCATGTGAGGACAGTACCTGCCTCCCGAAATTGCTGTGTAGAGAAAATGCCTAGTATGCAGTAGGTACTTGGTTTGCAAATACTTGTTACCACTCTAAAATGACACAACGGTGAGAGATTTCTTTTATTATAGGGTAAAAAGGGCTTATGGAGGCCACTGGGGGAGAAGTTCCTGGAGAATTGATTTTACTTTTTATTCTCATTGGAAACATGGAAAAACAAAATACTGTTTTCCCTTATAAAGACAGCAGAAAGCTTAGTTTGTTCTGACAAGGTCTGAAACCTCTGTTGACCTGTGCCCATGGTGCGGAAAGCCAGCATCACAGGCCACGGAGAGGGTTTCCTGGGGCCTCCCTCTGCTGGGGACAAGGGTGGCTTCAGCGGAACCTCGGTGCACAGGTGCTTGCGGTTCACCGGGCAAAGCAGCGAAAACATCAGTTCCATTTTCTTTATTTTTTTTCTCTCATCAGAAAGATATGTTATGGAATAATGATGATAACATAGTTCTAGTGGAGACCAGTGTTTGAAAGTGGAGGGAAAACTGTTTCAATAAACAGGTCCTGCCTGTTGGAGATACTTAATTTTGCCAGGATAAAAATCCACAAGAAAGTCTGATTCCCCAGGAAGGCCTCACCCACAGAGAGCTGTCCGACCTTTCCGGCCTTACTCGGGTGGCGCTCTCCGGGTGGCGTGCTGCCCGCCGCCGGCCGCCGCAGCGCACAGGTCTCTGCCCGTTTGTACCGCGGCGCCGCTGTCCCCGGCGCACCTGCCGGGCTTCTGGCCACGGCGCCGTCATCCTCCTGTGAACCAGGGGAGTTCACTGATGTCCTTGTTAACCTCACGGAACAATCTGTATCTGAGCGCAGAAATCATTTTCTTGGCCTTGGATTGCTGATGATAGTAGAATAAAATAAAATAGCTTTGTGCTTTTCAAGGTGCTTTATTTGATCGGTTGTATTAGGATTATAAGGCAAGTGCTGAGGAGCCTGTAAAATTCCTCTTGTGTAACCTGTATAAGCGACCTTTAACCCTGTTGTGTTTTCTGATCTAAAATTCAGTTCAGTGGGTATTAGACTTCCCACTGCCTATAGGCCGTACCAGATCCTTGAGCTTTTATTCTTTAGTTCAGATTGAACAGCTGTAGTTTAGAGTATATTGAGATATTTGGAGACTGTTCAGCTCCAAACAGTGTGCTATACGTGCGGTGACAACTGAGACATAACATTGTCCACTGTTTGGTAAGGGAACTACCTCCTCTTTGCAAACCATAGCGCTGGGAAGGGAGTTTTAAGCCATTTGGAAGGTTGCTGTCTAGCTCAGTGAGAGGAGGGGCTTCTTCTAGGAGGGGGAACGTGTACCGTCTGCAGGAAGTACAGAGAGGACCCACAAGTGGCCCCTTGGCCGGAGGACGCTAACCTGCCTGCTTTGCTCCACGTGTCTTCTCTAGGTCACGACTGCTGTGAGACAGTGAAGGTGCAGCTGTGCGCTTCCAAAGAGGGCCTTCCCGTGTTCGTGGTGGCTGAAGAGGACTTCGAGTTCGTCCAGGATGAGGCTTACGATGCAGCCCAGTTCCTGGCCGTCAGTGCTGGGAATCAGCAGGCGCTGAACTTCACCCGCTTTCTGCATCGGTCGGGACCCCCGTCTACAGATGTGAACTCCCTTGACGAAAAGGTGGCCCTGGCATTCCGACACCTGAAGCTGCCGGCAGAGTGGAATGTGTTGGGGACCGACCAGACTTCGCATGGTAAGAACTTAGAAGACCGACAAACCCTTACTGAGCTTGGGATACTTAAGGTTTTTAACGGGGCTGCTTTTAATATAGTCATGGTTATCAAATCTTCCCCAGTGGCTGAATAAATCCCTCAGAGACTGTGACCAAGTGGCCTTGATGGCGTTTCTTCCAGGTTCTTCAGCTGAGCCGTTAAACCTGCTCTGGCTGTGCAGTGACCCACGAGAGCTGTAAGCCATTCCCTTCGCACCCACCGCGGGGTGTGGCCCGGCCCGGCCCCTCCCTGGGGGTCCGGTTTCAGGCCCAATCTCTCAAGTGTAGAAGGTGACCCATCCTTCATGAGGAGAGCAGGAGGGTAGCTTTTTGGACCTTTTTTGGTGTTTAATGATCAAAGACAGGTACTCAGATCCTCTCAGAGAGTCCGTGGAGCTGGAGCAAAGGGAGTTGGGGAGTGAGTGGGGGAGCAGGAGGGCAGGCTGAGCTCTGAGAAACCCCACACTTTGGCTTGTTTTCTTTTTTTATTGCCTTTTTTGGTGTGTGTGTGTGTGTGTGTGTGTTTCTTTTATTTCTTTCCTTTGTACTATTATTATTATTATTATTATTATTACCCCACACTTTTCAAACCAGATTATTTTCACTCTTGCTTATTTACTGGCCCTCTGTGCGAGAGGTCACTGAAGGAAGGCCTCCCCTTTTTAAAAACACTGATGTAATAAGGGTCTATTTATGTTCCTCTTAGCCTGATAGGGGTTTTCCCACATAGTTATTCCTGTGGCAGATGACCTCTGCTAGTTGTCATGGTTTTTTATGAACATGTATACATATATACTTAATGAAATAATTTTTACCTGGAGTCCATAAATAACATCCTCTTTCCCTCCCGAGTTCAAATCCAATTGAAAGATTTAGGAGTTACACAGTTAGAGAAGAAAATGTTTTTTTCTGTTACCGGTGAAAACTACATTGGAAGAGTGACATTAGGTCTTCTGCACAAAGATTTGCTGCCCCTTCTAAAGAGCGGACAATCACAGGACTCCCCTTCCGTGTCCACCCAGCTCTGGTCACTGTGTATTTAGGGACAGCAGACCGCAAGGCACCCTCTCTGCAGGTAGTAGATCCCAAAGAGAAGCGCCCAGAGGGGACTGAGCCAGGGGCATGCTCAGTGCCTGCTCCCACAGACCCAGCGAGCGAATGTAATCTTCCTCCCCTGGAAGATGGGTGCAGGGGCACTTGCCACCTTTGCTTCTTTTCTGTCCACTGAATTTAGCAGTTCAGCCTGTGATCGGCAGCAGGAACGCCGTGCCCTGCCACCAGGGGCTTACTGTGAACGTACTGCCAAGGCGGTCTCCCGCCCAGGTAGAATACAAAAGAAAGTGTGGAGTCTAAAGTCAGGGAAGAAAGCATTTGTCCTTTTCTTTTTTCTTACCCTTACAGTGTCCAGGCACCCTCTGCACTGCTAAGATCTAGGGATCAGAATGTTGGCCGTTATCCTGGGGGCGTGAGCGCCTTTTCAGAGCCCTAATGCTGGGGCTTACGTCTGGCCCCGCTGTTTCTGCGTTGGTACAGGAGTGGTTATTCCGGTTGCCGTTGCCAGTTATGAAAATATCAAGGTGGATTGCATTAGTTATTTGTGGAGCTTATGGTATTTTTATGGTTTTTGTTTGTTTAAAGAAGGCACAGGAGTTGGATAGTTTACGTTACCGTGATTAACAACAAATGCAGTTCACTCTCGAACAGCGTGAGCTTAAACCGCGCAGATTCATCTCTCCACATATCCTCAGTCCACGGGGCTGGGAATCCATATATGCAGGAGGCTGACTGCGCAGGCACTTGGTACCCCCAATCCCCTCGTTGTACAAAGGTCAACTGTGTTAGAAAAAGCACAGGCCTGAAACTTTAGGCGTATCACTTCCCCTCTCTGGGCCGGAGCTTCCTTGTCTTTGATAGGGAACTGGCCAGCTTTAATATTTTTGTGGACTTTCCATGTGCTTTGTAAGTTTCTGTTGTAGAAAATTGCCCAAGCGTTGCTCACAGAGGCTAAATCAAATTTGAACCCAGGGAAATGCATTAAAATCACGGTGAGGCACCGTTACACACCTAGGGAAAAGCTAAGGTTAAAAGCACCAAGTGCCGGCAACGACGCAGGACGTCTTGCGTGCTGCTGTGGGACTGCAGAATGACACTGCCCCCCGAGAAGGCAGTTTGGCGGTTTCTCATCCAGCTAAATGGCCATTTACTCTATGACCCAGGGATCATACTTTTGGGTATTAATCCCAGACTCTTACATTAACTCAAAAAAGTCTTTGCGCATACGTGCCTCAGGCAGCATTCTTTTTAATCACCAAAAACTGGAACTAAGCCGATCTCTCTCACCAGGTGAATGTATAAACAAACTGCGGTTCATCCACACAATTGAATATTACTCAGCATTAAAAACCATTGACATGCGCAGCAACTTGGATGCATTTGAAATGCATTGTGCTCAGTAAAAAGTCAGTTTCTGAAGGGTATTTAGTATATGACTTCACTTAGAAGATATTCGGAAAGGGCACAATTGTAGGCACAGAAACTAGACTGGTAGCTGCCAAGCCTGGGAGTAGGGAAAGGGCCGGCAGCAGAGGGGTGTCCTGCGGGAATTCTTTGGGTGCTGGAGTGGTTTTGCATTTTGGTGGTGGTGGTTATGAGAGCCTGTGTACGTGTTCCAAATCATGGGATTGTACACCCCACAAAAGTGAATTTTGTACATAAATTAAAAATAAAAGAACAAAAGAAAAATGAAGAAGTTAGGCGTATACTCTGCAAGGTGAAATGCATAGAAGGGTCTGGATATATATACTTGCCTTTGAGTCAACGACTGGGGTGAGGAATCTGATCTCAAGTGCTGGCTTTACATCGTGCAATTTTTACTGTTCCTTTGTGGATTAGCATCTACACACACTGAGTATTTTCAGGGCAGAGACACTTCAGGTAAGAGGTGCTTGCTTGCTCTTCAGGGGCAAATGTAGAGGAACATTCTGCTCACTTCACGTTGTACACGAAATACTTTTAAAAAGGCATTTAAAGGAAAAAGGTATGAAGTCAGCTGTTACCTGGGACGATAATACGGGTAAATAGGACACCTTGTTTCATAACAGGGCTATTTGCTGTTGAGAGCAGGGATATTTGCAGGTGTTCCAGCCTAATGCTTGTACAAAGGAACCCTGTAAGGTTTATGTTTAATCCTCACCCTGATTGTTGGGATGCAGAGCTTTTTAATTTTTTTTTTTTCAGGTCAGTGACTCCTCTGGAAATAGCTCATATTTCTCCCATGGAAAAAAATACATATAGGCCTGCAAAAATTTACATCCAATTTCAGGGGTTCACACCCTCCTTGAGCTGCAGGAATGAACGTGACATGAACTCCCGGCTCGGGCTTGGTGCTGTAGGACGGAAAGGCCATGGCGGCGGGGTCGATGTTTATGTCCCGCCTTCAGTGCCCGCGTTTGTGCAGATTGCTCACCTGGCTGTTTCTCAGGTTTTTCATCTATAAGATGGAGGAAAATACGCCAGGATACCGTGGGCCAGTTAGCAAAGCTGTTCATTTCGAATGTGCCAGGACCAGGACCCAGTAGCCTTCTAGAGACGAAGCTTTGAGGCCTGACAAGGGAGAGTAACGTGTCTTCTAAAAAGAGAACACGGGGCACCCGAAAAAGGAAAGGCACTTTGAAGCCTAACGAGGCTGCCTTTCTTTTGCTTTAACTTCCGAAGTGAATCTTCACTTTAAAATGAGCGAGAGGGAGTTTGTCCGTCTCAGTTCTTACAAGGGCCCCTTAACCTCCAGCGCCAGGAAGCAGCCTCTGCACTGTGCTTCTTGCCTGAGTTCTGCCTCACATGCAGCGAGGGGTCGCCTGCGTGGAGGGTCGATGGTGGGTAGAGGCCTCCTCCCTCTCAGTTACCAAGCCTCACTTAGTTGTTTTTTAGCTTTTTAGTGCCTTGGTGGTTAGTGAAAATGATGACTTAAGATGTTTGTTTCTCCCGAAAGAACCTGGTACAGTGGCAGGGAGCACACCTCTCGGGTAAGAGGTTGGGCCCATTGAAGACTTGCTCTGAAGGACACAAGGAGGGGAGACCGCCTGGGGGAAATCTCACTCGCGTTTAGTCGTGGTATTGTATCGCTAAGTGAGAAGAAGATCTGATCCTCTGTGCGGGTGGGATTCCTCCCCGCAAAGAGACATCTGGGCGGCGAGAAGGGTGAGGCAGGGCCCCGAAAGATCGCCGCAGACAGCCCGCGCGTGCGCGGCTCTGCGTGTCCGGTGCCGATGAACAGGCCCTCAGCCATAGTGATTTGCTTTTTTGGTTTCCAAATTGTTCGGTAGCTTTTCATGGAAATGTTTCCTCGGCTGCACTCACTGCTGTTGGTGTGTTTTTTCAGCTATCATAGCTGATAAAAAAGAAAATAAAATATAAAAAGACTGCTAAGGGATTTTTTTCCTTCACAGAGGATTACTATCTTGATTCCAAGACAAGCAGTTTCTAGTAATAGTAGGACGTTAGCTCCACAAGGTTTTGTTGCCTGTCCAACCTTGATTCTGTCACAAGATTGCAAGTGTCATTTTTCCAAAGCCCGTTTCTCACACCGGCCTTTTGTCCCCGTTCCCCGTGGGGAGTGAGAATTCCTGCGTCATGCGGGACCTCAGGTGTATCTGAGTGGCAGTACAGAACAGTAGGAAGAGTGGTGAATTGGGAGCCTCAGAGAGAGAGATTCAGAAATGCCTGTGAGCGGGGCCTCTGGGTGGATCGAGGAGGTAAGAGAAGTGCACACAGTCTTTGATTACTGTATTGTTCGCAGAACTTAGAGCGTTTTGCTTAGAAACCCAGATAGTTGAAGAGGCAGCCGCCAGCCAGCCAGCACCTCATCGGCTGAACGCCCCCGGGCACATCAGCCTTCTCTGCAGATCTGGGCAAAGGCGCTTGGGAGGTACTTCCAGCCTATAAGTAGGTAGCAAGTGGGGCTTAAGACATTTTCTACCACCTTCTCGGTGGGTAGAAGCTGGGGCCACATAGAGATTTTTCCAGTTGAGTGTGGTTAAACAGGAAGACCAGCCAGCCAGCATACGGCCTGGGAAATAACATTACAGCATAAAGGAAATGGAAAAGCATCATGAGTATTCAGATGGAAGGCTCTCTGAGTATAATTGTCTTTAAGAAACCAAAGAAAAATTTAGAAGAGATTTTCCATTTATCCTTTAAAAAAATTGAAGAAGGCAGATGTATAATGAAATTAGAGAAGGAAGCAGCAAGAAGAAAAATAGGTTTAATGAGTATGTCAGTCAGGTTTTAACCGGGGAATCAGAACCAGGAGGAGGAATAAGTGCGTATTAAGATTTATTACACGCAGCGGCTTGCACGATGGCGGGGGCTGACTGGGCAGGCTCTTACCCACAGCGTGAGCCAGGACTGTTGTCCTCTGAGTAGGGAGTAGGCAGGAGACCCCTGAGCAGGAGGAACTCAAGCACAGACGCAAGCTGCCCTCCGCAGGCCGGCGTCTCTCTCCTGGGGAAGCCTCAGCGCTGCCTTTAAAGCCTTCCGGCAGATTCAGGCCCGCCCAGATTATCCAGGATAATCTTCCTTATTAAATCAGCTGGTTAGGGGCTTTAATTACATCTGCAGGAGAGCCATTGCAGTGAGGGCAAAGATGGAAAGGGAGGTGACTGAAATGATGCAGGGACATCCAGAATCCCATGGCATAATTAAATTCAAACTGGGGACAAAGGACCCAGTTGACATCATAGGAAATGCAGTTAGCGACCTGAAAAACACAGCCGAGTAACTCTTAGCATAGAAGAGAAATACAAAGGCTCATTGGAGGAGGAGAAAAATACATAGATACAGAGAGGAGGGAGCAGAGATTGATCTAAATCCAACTCTGGAGTTTAAACTGATACAAAAGGAACAAAAACGATAGAATCTATACTGGGTAAAATGTTTATCATTGAAGGAAAACATACGACAGGATGCTGCATTTTAAACCACAACATTATCTTGATTTTTACAAATAGAGGCAGGGTGGAACAATGGAAAGGATATGGTTTTTAGGCTCAAGACAGACTTTTCATCTGCAGGATGAGACGAGACCTTCTCATAGGGCTATCGTGAGAATGAAAAAAAATCAGTATAAATCACTTAGCCCAGCACATGGTGCTTTGCAGGTCCTCATTATGCGTTGCTTTGGGTATAGTCTGCTGATTGCGGAACGGGGGTGACTCAACAGCAGATGTGGTGCCTGCTGCTAAGGTCCTTAAACTGAGATTCGGGGAGGGTGCAGGTACGGGCATTGGGATGCTGGCTGTGAGCAGGTGTATGGCCCCTGGAGCTCTGTTCTTGAGTACTGAGCTGACTTGGAGCAAATAAGGGATCAGAAGGGGTGGGGATGGAAAGAAAACTACTTTAAGGAGGTGTCACCTAGTAAGGCTGGAATTAACCAGTCTTTTAAAAAATCACATGGTTCCTGGTTGGTGCCTTATTAGCTTTTTTGTTTTTGAAAAGGATGTCAGAGTGCTTCCGAACATCTTTAGGCACAAGTCAGATGGTGGTGGTCTTTGGTCTTTTCTGAAGGGCCTTTCTGTCCGTTGGTCTGGCCACCTGCTCTGAGGTGTTGATTATTAAAATTTGTACCTCCTCATGCAGTGGTTTCTCCTGGGTGTTGATTCCTTCCCTGCCATGTCCCTCTGCTGAGTGCTGTAAATTCTGAATTAGTTAGAGTGCATAGTTCTGCAGGGAAAATAAAATATGATGGTTAGCTTTCGCATCCAAGAGAATTTACCTTGGCAGTAAGGAGACTAAACCAACACACACGTGACATTAGAAAACAATGTAGTTCAGTGTAAATCACAGGTTCAAAGGTGCCTCCGTTCTCATCGTGCTCTTCACATGGAGAAGCATCGTGGTGGGGTTGGAGAGGCCCGAGACGGCTCAGTTAAGACGCTGAGGCCCGAGGGAGGCCGATTAGCATGAGACATGTTAGCGAAGCTGACAGGCCGACTCCAGGTACCATTCTGTTCCAGCCTCTCAGTGGTCCTCCCTGGAGCCAGGACGTGCAGCCTGGTGGCTGCACACCACCGCCCTGCAGTGGCGTCAGCTCTGCCATCGCAGGTGGAGCGCAGGTAGAGCGTGAGGAAGGGAGACGGCATTGCTAATGAGCCCAGAGTGCAACCCGAAGTCCAGAAGGACAGACAAGAGAGCGGAAGGGAAAGGGAAGGTACTTGGCATTTGATGAGCATCTACTACAGCCAGTTGTCTCCTAGCATCTCACCTACCTGCACCCATTTGTTATTGCAACCCTGGGAGTGAGGTGCTGGCACCACACTCTAGGGACGACGAAAGTGAAGCTCAGAGAGGTCAGATGGGTTCTGCCAGCCCGTAGATGGTAAATGCCGAATTTGCCAGATTCTTCTGACTCCAAAACTCTACTCACTTCACTGCTTTCGGAGTGACTCCTTGTACGAGTAAGGGACCTTCACGTCAAGTGACATAAAACCAAACACATGCTTCTCTTTCTGAAGTTGTTAGTATATTATCTTAGAGTTAGTCTTGCTTATTATACCAGGAGATGTTTTTCTTTCTTTCTTTAAACAAAGAAACAAACAAACAAACAAATAAACAAGGTGGTAATGCCAGCAATTTCATTTGCCCTTAATATGGGGGAATAAAAAGACTTGTATATCTTTAACAAGCAGAACCTGTTTTTAGTGTTTAACTGGCTAGCTCCTGTCGGAGTGTTATTATTATTTTTTTTTAAGTAATTTTACTCTTTATGATACACCCATCTATGCCCTAAGCCCCTTTGGGTTCCCGTGTTGTGAGGCTACATCTACTTTTTTTTTCCCTGAGGAAAAGAACATATGTGTGGAGTCACCCATGTAAATCTGCCTGTATCAGTTTGTTGAACAAATGCATTAAATCAGAATATACAGATAGCTTGATTCTCTCGTGGGACCATCTCCTATGGGAGATTTTACTTCTCATACTTCTTCCTGGCTTTATTATATTTTTAATTGAGAGCTTCCTCCTTGACCACAGCTAAACTGTTCATGTTGTATGTTGTGGCCTTCACTTTAGGATCTTAGGTGCTTGGAGGCAGTGGTGTTTACTTAACTTGTTTTTTGCTGGTTTGCTTTTTGTTTTCACTTTCTTCTCTTGCTTATTTGTCCTTTTCTCCCCCATCCGCAGAGCGCGGCCCCCGCGAGACGCTGATGCACTTTGCTGCGCGCCTGGGGCTGCTGAGGCTGGCCTGGTTCCTGTTGCAGAAGCCAGGTGGCCGCGGAGCTCTGAGCATCCACAACCGGGAAGGAGCAACGCCTGGGAGCCTGGCCTTGGAGCGGGGTCATCACCAGTTGCACAAGCTTCTGACCGAGTAAGCGCTCCTTCTCCCTCCCTCCCCTCGCCACCAGCCCCGCCCCTCATTCACGGCAGTACCACCCACTTGGCATCTCAGTGTGCATTTGCCACAAGTTAGAGCCTCAGCCCTCTGCCTTGCCTTCTGCTGGAAGCCCGCGAGCCTGCTCTTGCTCACCGCTCCTCTGTCTGCAGGTGACAGACGTAAGTCACATCATGCTTTCCTCTCTCCTCTGCGTCCCTGCCTTCACCGCTTCTTGCCTTTTGCTTCCGCTGGAAGCCCAGCCCGAAGCACTCCCTTGCCGTGCGCGCGCCCAGTCTATCCCAGTGCAGCACGAGAGGAAGCACTTTTCCTGTGCCGTACCTTTTTTCCGATGTGTCTTAAAGACTTGAAAGAGTTCATTAGACAGGGATACTTTAAAATAATAAGTGCATGCAGAAAATATACTGAACCACTGAGGTTTGGTTCGGATGTTATTTTTGTGAATGAAATCAAGAGCAGTGGTTTCTTCCTATGAGCAGCAGTGAAAAGCATTGAGTTGTCCTGGAGATGTGCGGTAGGAAATCCTGTCTGTGTGTCTGTGGCTTCAACTGTTACACAGTCTGACTCTTCGGAGAGTCTTCTGAAGGGAGGTTGTTAGAACATTTGCAGAGTTCTTTTTCTCTTGTGTAGATCGAGAAGTAAATGTATTATAGCAGGCAACATTTTTCATTGGAGTATTTATAAATAGGCAGAAATTACAAACATAGATTTTCGTATTTAGTATTTTTTATTGTTTTATGATCATTGTCATCTTTCTGCTACATAATCTGAAGAATAAACCTTATTGTATCTACGTTCTCTAGCTTTTAAGGGACCCTTGTAAATTAAGTCCTTATTCCCAAATTCTCATGTGGTCTGCTCATGTTAGAATTAATGTAGTTGCAGTTTATATTTTATCATTTTTAGCTGTGAGTGTGGGGTCGTCTGCAAAGGCCAGAAAGAGATCTCAGAATGTAATGGTACTGTTATTTATAAACAGGTGTTTTGTTTTGATTGTTTTTGCCTTTACTGCCAAGCTTATAATTTTCCCAGTCGAGCCAGACGGAAGTTTCTTTGCAGAAAGCTTTCTAATGGGTGCTGCAGACACAGTGACGGTGGGAGGGACACTCTTCATCTCAAATGAGCGTCTGACACTTGAGCTCTCCTGTGACAGTATTCCAGAGAGTGATAGGCTCTGCTCCTTCATACTTCCCATCTGGCCGGCGATTGGATTCCCTCTGCCGTTTGCTTCGTGGCCTTAGGAAGACAGACCTCGTTCCAGAAGTTGAAACGCTTAGCTCAGTATACGTATTGCAAGGCTCAAATGCAGTTCCTCTAAGTGTGATCTTATATAGCTCAGAGTTTTTGCCGGGAAGCAGAGTTGGTTAAGGCTTGCCATCCAAATGGGGAAATAAAGCGATTACAACAGCTTCATTATATGCTTGGGGAGGATGTCACAAGACTTACTGCAGCACAGCTGTAAGGAAACTGGAGTATTTGTTCTGGGAGAAGAGTTTTTGGCTTGCTTCACAGTACCACCTCTGTTACATGTGGGAAAACCACTCATCTCCTTCTGAAGGGAAGCGAGTACGGGAAAGCCAGCTCGGGACCCTCTGAGCAGAGGACCGCGAGAGCGCAGGGCTGCGGAGCCAGCCCTCGACTTGGGTCGCCCGGCTGTCCTTCCGCGGTACTGTGCTGCAGCCCAGAAGAAGTGCTCTGAGTTACAGTTAGCTATTTAAAAAGGCAAGGGGGTGCTGTGACTGAGTCCCTCAGTCTTGCTGTGATATTAGTGGACTTCGCTAGGATTTCAAGTGTAAAGGGCGGGTTGCTTTGGTAAACACATGAAAGAGTGCGTGCAGAGTCACTGGCCGAATGTCACCTCTTACCCCCCGTTCTTTAATGCTCCTTCCCTTCTAGGCCTGTGTAAGTGTTTCATCCATTAAGGAAGTTTTTCCAAAATCTTGAAATATTTTCAGGCAGCATTTGGATGTCCCTCTTTGACAGGAGTTTGAAATTATCCCCAAGTGTAATAGATACACTTTAAAAGAATTAGTTTGGCCGTCTGGCAGTTGCTGAGATGTCGCTGCGACTGGGTGATGGGACGGGGAACTCTAGAGCATTAAGGAATCATTACAGCGCTGCCACCCTTCCAGAAAGGGTGCTGCTTTTAAGGGTTTTAACCGTGGAGTGTTGACATAAAAGTGGTGAAATATTTTATTTGCCCAAAGAGGGGGGTACAAAATTATTTGTCCTCATTACTGCATCTCATTTTCGGTATCAGTTCAACAAGTCTTTCTCGAAGGCTTGCAATACATTATTGGTGTGTTATAGGCAATATTTCATTTCACACCTAAGACAGTTTTTTTCAGATAGACATTACCGTTGTTTTACTCATGAAACATGGAGGCTCAGAGAGCGAAAGTGACTAGCCGATCTTACGCAAGAGCGGCAGAGCTGCTGTGGGGCACACATCTGCGGGCCCCGAGGCCCATGTTCCTCCCTCTGCAAAACTGACGGACGGAGAAAGACGCAGGAAGAGGCCACCGGGGTGCAGGATGACTAGCACGTAATTAGGAAAGGGCTCTAAGCGTTCCATTTAGTCCCAGCCTCTGCTTTCCTGAGGGAAACGGTGGTCAGCGCCCTGACTTGACGATCATGGTACCCGTCATGTGGGTTTAACAGTGTTGCCGGTGACGTTAGGCTGCCACTTTACATTTCATCCTCGTGACCGCCTAAGGAGTGAGCAGGTCGGGGTTATTATCCCTGTTTCGTGATTGACCGGAAAGGTGCATAGACCAGAGAGGTGAAGTGAGTTGCCCAAGGTCCTGAGGCTACAGAGCAAGGGAGCCGGGCTCAGGCTCGGTGCCCAGGGGTCTTCCCAGGTTGAGGTGACGCGTGCACCTGTAGAGCACAGGCCCGGGCTGGCAAACACACGGCTGCCAGTCACGGTTTGTTGTAGGAGGCGGTGTCGGCCCCTTTCAAAGACTTGTGTCTGGAGGTTCGCGAGTCCCTCTTTTGACACATTTGCACTTGAAACCTGGGCTCCAGGTCAGAGGGTAGAGTCACTGCTCGAGTGTACATATTTCACAATGGAGCTGAGTACAGTTGAGCAAGATGTTCAGTTAACATAATGATTGCCTTTCAAGGGTCTTCTTCAAGGACTTGACAAGCCGGTCCTCAGTAACCCATCCGGTGCCAAGTAAGTTTGGAGCCTTTGCTTCTGCTTAGAAGGGGACAGAATGAAGTAAATGTACAAGCTTACCTTCAAAGTAATAGCCAGGAATTTTTACTTTTTACTTCATCTGGCCTGAGCTCCATCCATTTATCTGTCTGTGCATCCATCCATTTACCCATCCATTCTCCTGTCCTCCTTTTTCGCTGTGTGATCAGGCCTTTGTGTTTCGGTAAAGACAGGCTGGAAGAACTGAGTGGAAACTAGGAGGAGGAGGGAGGGCAGCAACATCAGATACTGAATGTCTGCTACGTCGGTGCTTGACGTGTGTCCTCATTTAAAATCCCTCAGCAAATGACTGAGGCGCGGTACGTTAGTGCGGCCAGCGCGGCACTTTTCTGCGGACGGGAAGGTAGACCCAGGGAGGCTGCCTGCCTTGCTCGCGGCCGGGCATTCAACAGTTGCCCTTAATCGGGAGCCTGTGTTTAAACTTCATTGGTAGAATTTTATGAGGAGTCATGTTTGCTGACATTGTCAGTCTTTTAACCAACTAACTTGATGATGATGATTTGTAGTCTGGTTTTTGGTGACTTCTTCTTCTTCTTCTTCTTTTTTTTTTTTTGGTAAAATTTCCACTGAAGCATTTTAAGAATTGTGATGTTTCATAGGTTCAGATATCCAGTAGTACAAATTAGCTTCAAGTTACACATACTGGTTTTTGTTGTTGCTGTTTGTTTGTTTATTTGTTTTTCCTGGGACTTTGTGGGAACATGGGTTGCTGTTGGGGGTTGGCAGTAGTAACGACGCCATTCCCCGTGTGTTGTGTTTCCTCCTGTCCACTTCTTTCCCCTCCCTGCTCTGTGTAGGCAAGGCCCCAGCCTGCGAACATTTAGGCCTTCGCGTTTTTTCAGAGAGCAGTGAAGTTACACATCTTAGCCTGTGATAACAGATACTCTATGGTAATGACAGACGGTTTTGCAAATATTTCTGTCTGGTCCTTGCCAGGCAGCTCAGTTGGTTAGAGCGTTGTCCCGGGATGCCAAGGTTGTGGGTTTGATCCGAGGTCAGGGCATGTACGAGAATCAACCACTGAATGCATCAATAAGCGGAACAGCAAATCGATGTTTCTCCCTCCCTCCATCCCTCCTCTCTCTTTCTAAAATCAATAAATAAGTTAATTTTTAGAAAGATAAAATATTTCTGGCTTCGCTGTAGGTCTTGGTGGAAGCACACATGAACCAGGAGTGTAGGACTTGATATTTGCCTGTAAGCAACTGAAGGGTCAGTTGGTACCTTCCTCCCCTGAAAAACACAAACCTTTAGTAACCATTACTCGTTATTTTTATTTGGTCAGTTTTGAAGTTTCTTTAATGATATACAAATAGAAAGAGTGACTTGAAAGATTTTTATCTATGTTTATTTTTAATAGAGATAACAAGGATTCTTCAGCAAGGAACAAAACACAGCCACATTGAATAAACATTTTGGCTAAAATCAGCATTTGGCCAAACCTGAATAGATCAGCATAGAATGAAGTTGTGTGTGTTGAGAATAAATGTGAAATAGTAAACATATAATCCTAAAATGAAATAGTTCTGTTGTAGAAGCCTGACCTTGTAGTGGACGAACACAAATTTCTCAGCGTCACCACCTGAATTGCTCTCGATTCATTCGGTCCTTTCTGCAGGCACAGCAGTGATATTTCCGACTAGTTGGGCAATAGAAAACTAGTAATTCAGGACAGGTTTTCAGAAACATGTTTTCTAGAAGGAATTTTGTACTTTGGATCCGTGCTTTAGTGAATCTCAAGAATGCTTTAGTTGTTGAAGTTGTGTGGCATTATAAAACCACCATCTTGACAAGGTTTTGTCCCTATATACCTCTAGTGAATGAAGTCTGTCATTTCGACATTTGATTAGAGAAAACAAGGTGTATTTGTGGTGCCTCATTTTATTTCTAACACATTTCTTCATACATTTAATTCTGGATTGAAAATTATTTCTCATAGTTGTTATACCTGAAATGGGCTATTTTTCCTTCTCGTAAAATTTTCAGGGGGCAGTGTCGACATTCTTTTTTAAATTGCTTTCTTATAAGATGTGAATAATTTACAAATAGAATATTTCTTAAAAGACACATGGCGTAAATTGGATGATATATACATATATATAATTTTAAAAAGTTATTCTACTTAATGCTTATTTTACATAATGAATAATAGTTAACAAAAAGTTAACATTAGTTTGTACAGTATATATAATATCTATAATTCTTTTATCGTCTATTTTAATAAAAATTTAATTGGCTCAAAAAAGATACAATGTTCTTCTGAAAATTACACAACCAGCGCACTCTCAGTACCTGTACGCACTTACTCTCGGCCTCTTTCTCTATTAACTCAGCCCTTTGAAAACTCCTGTTTTTATGCACAGCATTAACAGTTTTCATAATCACTAGTTCCTGTAGCATTTTGCTCTTACGGTAAATAGACATTTATGCTTTAACCGACCTGCAGAATTTCTGCATAAAAAGCATGGAAGGAGATTTGCACTTTAAATTTTGTAGAGAACGTTTACAGAATACTCCTTATTTTCATGATACTTTTTACATTGGTGATACTGCCTCACCGACACGATCATAACCTCTGCAGTCACTTGGTCGTTGATCCTGTACGTGCTCAGTAGGCCTTAAACATTTGACCTTAGAAAGGATGAAGCGCAACTTGAGTGCACCTCTGTTGTTTACCATGAAGAAGCCTCCGTTTCCTCATCTATAAAATGAGAAGCGACAGTGTGTATGTCATAGGTCTGTTAATGAGAATATGCTTGTAAAGTTCTCAGAAACTTAGCATGTCCCTTATTTGGAGAGGTAGGAAAGATTTGTTGGGTATGAGGCTTGTCTGAGTATGACATCTCTGTACCACCATCCACTTTCTAACAGACTGTTTCCTGGTCAGCTCCATCCCACAACTGTAACACTGTCCCTTGAAACACTAGGAAATTAAATCCCCACCTTCCTCTCAGATTTTTGGGGAGTAAAGAGTGGTAGGGTGATGTAGGGGTTGTTGCCTGACAGTTACCCCACAAGCAAGGTTCCTGTCCTCCTTTTTTTGTCTTGTGCTCAGAAACTTCCTTCTCTTTTGTTCATTAGAACTAGAGCAGCCCACCAATATACCACGAATAGCCACAATTTATTGGGCACTTTGGGAGGGCCAAACACTATGCCAGCACTTTACATTCGTGTTCATTTGATCTCACAACAAAACTGGCGTCCCCACTTTACAGACAACATTGAGCTTGAGAAAAATGTAAGTAACCACGCTGCCCCCCCTCCCCAGAAAAAGGAAGAGAGAAGCTAAGAATAGCTGTGCTAAAACGTCTAATGAATTTGCATGTGCGTTAATGCATAACTCATCTAGCAGTGAGCTCCCTGCAAACACCTGAGGTACAGAGTGGCTGCCTGTTCATTCTGAGGTAGATCAGCGATCCCCGCTTTCTCCTGCGCTGAGCCTCCCCTGCTCCATTTTGGTGGAGTTGTGATTGAGTGTGTAGGGTCCTTGATGTTTGGCCCTGTTTCGGGGATGTGGTTTCATGGAAGTTACTGCAGTGGCCCTCAAATAAGGAACTAGGTGCTGCACTTCCTGTCACAGGCAAACTCAGCAAAACGCGCTTTTGGGCAGGACCGACCTGGCTGCCGCTCTCCGCTCTGAAGGCTGCAGCATGAAGCCCAGACCTGAGTAGGATGGGCTTGCGATATTCGTGGTGCTTGGGCAGCCGTAAGTGAGTACAGACCTACGCCTTACTGATCTTTGCTGTTTATTCTCTGACATTTGATCTGACTTTTTGTGGCACCTCAACAAGATGTATTTCGAACCTCTTCCCGCCCCCACCACCACCGTGTCCAAATGACAAGTGTTGTTAGTACTGGAAAAATGTTTTTCTGTGCAGTTGATTTGACAGGGCCTTAAAGTAGGCTAGCATCAAACCTGAACTTTTGCGTGAATTGCAACGCGCTGGGCAATGTCACAAGCAGAGGTGGATGGTTATTGATCGCTGTGTAGCAGGTGGAACACTGGGATGTTAGTCGACATTCACTCTGGGCTTACTGAATTTTGTTGTGCCACATACAGAGATCTTGAGTTTGGGGGCCAGCCCAAATGTTGAGTTTGGGGGCGGATGCTCAGTGTGGATGCTATAACCCATCTCTGAGGAATGGCCTCTTAATTTGTTTTTTTAGAGTTGAAAACTTGCTGTTGATCCTATTAAATTTATGATAACAGAACCTAATTTAACGTATCTGATTAGCTTCTCATGAATATCGTATCAGACTTACAGTTTGTATTATTTGAATGTGGTCAGAGTTGGACACCGTGACAAGGTAGCTGTCACTGTGGAAGCGGAAAGCCCGGGTACCAGTGCCAGCCTTTTCAGGCACTGGCTGTGTGTGTACTTGGGTGCTCTGACCCTTCAGCCTCCGTTTTCTCACGTGAGAAGAGGAAAAGCACTGATAACTGCATCACAGTTGTTGTGAGGAATACTGATAGCTCCTGTGTTAGGGCCGTTATTTTGTTTTACATCCTCCTCACTCCTGTTGCCTTCTCTGTGCCCTGGCACTGCCCTCGCCGCACCGGCCAGCTGCTGCGGCCTCAGGGTTTTTGTTTGCACGTGCTGCGCCCGATTCCCGATACTTTCTGTCCCAGGAACTCATGGGCTGGCCCCTTCATAGGATTCAGATCAGTTGTCATATGTCCTCAGGGATTTTCCTGACCACCTATCTGAAGAAACCACTCCACTCGAAGGAATTTTCTGCCATAAGCACCCTGATTGGTTTTCTTTAAAGCGCTTGCCTCTGCTTGTAATTATACCCCACCATAATGTTAGCTCCACTAGTAGGTACCTTGGCTGTCTTATTAAATTCATTGGCACATTTCTAGCATCTAGGAGCGTAGTAGATAACTGCGTGAGTATTTGTTGAATGTTTGCATGAATAAGATTATAACCTAGACCATTCATTTTCTGGAAATGGGATATTTTAAGATACCTTGAAATATCAACTTAAGAACAACATAGAGAAGACCAGATGCCAGGTAGAATGCATTTTTAATATGATGGCATACCATCTGTAGTGTTATTTTTTTAATGACCTTTGGAGACATTTTATCACTAATAGAAAAATACCCATGTGAACATGTGAAAGCAAATGTCATATAGAACCTAATAAATTTTTGTGTACTGAGAAACAGTGTCTTGGTAATCGCCTCATGTAGACACAGTTCCCTCCTATCTCATAGGGCACAGAATTGCACTTTAAGCTTATACGATGTAAATTAAGGGTGTCGGTGTAATTAGGCTATAAATATCTTCTGGAATCTTTGGGACATGCACACCCTTTTAGAGAATATATATGAACAGGACAGTGATTTTAATGGTTAAGATGTAAGTGTTCAGTAGACTATCTCTTGGTGCGTTGGTAAAAAAAAAAATGTAAAGAAACATTTTACTTTTAGCTTTTCTTTAAGCTCATTAATCCGCGAAAGTTACTGTACTAAACTGCTTAGGAATGGATTGCTTAGAATGAATTAAGAACTTTGTATTTTAGCCGTCATTTAGTCCTCAGTTATATGAAACCTTGGCCAGTTTACCTAAACTTTGTTCTCCATCTATACGTAGAACGTGGCCCATGTTACCTGGGAGATTAAAAATGATGTTCATGATGAAAGTGCATTGCAAAACTAGCCACTGCTTGACAGTATATTATTTTAATCCCATACTATGGTTAGTTTCCAATATTTTACATTTAATTCAGGGAAATCATGTCAATAAATTACTGCTCCCAGTCTGCTTCTGAGGGTTTAATCGTTCTCACAGGTGGATGGGGAAGGAGCTGGCCCAGAAGCAGGTGGGAACCAGCAGGCATCGGGGATGACGACTGAGCCAGGCATCTAAGGGAGGACGGAGCACACAGAGCAGGCCCACTGTTGGGAAAAGGCATCCTTGAACTTGGGAGGGACGGGCAGAGGTATCGTTTAGTGTGTGGAGGTTGTTTCAGCTCCTGTTAGATGGCCTCAAGCTCCTCACTAAGGAGGGAGCAAAGGTCACCTGAGGATGAAGGAGACGGGGTAGAAGTTGGGCCTTTGAGGAAATTATAGAAAGTTTAAGTAACCCCTATGGGGATGAATCAACACGGGGAATTTTTAAAACATGCAGTGCTTGACTATTTAGTCAGGGGCACTGACCTCTCTTCCGTCAGACTGTCAAATAAAAAATTAACAACCAACACAACAATAGCCCTCTGATGTGAAAGAATCAAAATCGTACCTGTATTTTTTGTCAGAATGGCAAAAAATATAGTTTTTTGGTGTGCCGCAGAATTTTAGTAATCAGTGTGTGCCATGAGATGAAAAAAGGTTGAAAAATCACTGAATTAACACAGAAGTGAGTAAAAACTTGAGCAGCAGTGAGGCCTGGCTACATGGGACTTTAAAAAAATTATTAAAAATATTAACTAAAACCTTGAGGAAGAAGAAAACTTGTAACCCAGTTGCCCTGACACTATTTTTTATTTGTGCATTTTACTGTGTAGACCTGCCTACATTTTTAACCCTTTTAATTTTGCTTATTTTATTGAATATTGTAGATTTTGATGTTATTGAACTAATATTTCAGTTATTTTTAATGGCCACATAATCGTTTGTAGATCTGTTCTGTAATTTAACAAACTGCCCTCTAATTGCTGACTTGGCTAGGTAGTTTCTGATTTTTAATACTATTGTACTTAAAGTTGCAGCAGACATTCTTATGCATGGAGCTTTGCCAGATTTTGTTAGTGGGCCCTGTAAAGGTTTTATGCAGTGCTTAACGCAGAGCAGAAAAGGTATTGGCTTCATCGTCACCTCCGTGAGGCCTTCATGGACCCACGGCATTTAAAGTTGCAACCCTCATATCTGCTTTATCTTTCTGTGCATCTTTTGCTGTCTTCCAAAATACTAGACATGGTATTTGACTTGAATGTTCTTATATCCCTTGCTAAGGATATAAGCTCCAACAGGACGAGGATTTTGGTTTGTATCACCAGCACCTAGAATAATGCCCGGCACATAAATGTTTGCAGAATGGTGGGCTTTACCCAAACCTGCAGACGAGACGGGTTTGAAGAATGTCAGTAGTCATGAAAGTCAGTGGGAGAACAATTGCAATGAATAGCCTTTGGTCTCCAGAAATAGTATTAACTATTTTAAGGTCCTGGACTCCTTTTTATCTTGGTCAAAACCCTTAGGGAGGATGATTAAATAGTTTTTATTTAACCCATTGGTGGCCTCGTGTGAGGAGGGTGGAAAAATCCGTTACATGTCCGAGTCACTGGGGAACTGTCCCAACCAGATGCCTCCGGCAGAGCCTCGGCGAGCAATCAGGTGGACAGTTCTCCGTAAGGCCGAGAGAGTGGAACATGCGCCCGGGAGGCAGGACGTGTCTGTATTAACCAGAGATTGCTTGCTTACAGGGAGAACGCTGGAGAACCCGATTCCTGGAGCAGTTTATCCTATGAAATCCCGTGTGGAGACCGTTCTGTGAGGCATCATCGAGAGCTGGACGTCTACACATTAACCTCCGATTCCCAGTCACATCATGAACCCCTGTTTCCTGCAGACAGTTGCACTGAGCACATTAATAAACTTATGAACGTCCAACAGCAGCTAATGGTGAGGAAGGAAATTTCCATTTTCAGGCTTCCGTGCCCTCACTCCTTCCCCCAGTGAACCTTGCTATGATTAAAATGAAAACGCTTCCCTCACAGATTGTGAAACCTCTAAGTAAAGCCGTTTTAGCAATATTCAGTGTGGCCGCTTACAGACGCAGAAGTAGCATTGCAGTCCTTAGCGGTGAGGGGCTGAGAGGATTTTTCATCGGATTGTTGCCAGGTTTCTGAACAACCGAAAGGTGCACAGGCACATCGTAGATACGGAAATCGTAACAACCAGAGCTAAGTTTTCCTGGCAGGAAAGGAAGTTTGCCTGTTTCATTTTATAAAATGATTGGTTTAACTTTATAAAACTAAACGATCAAAGCAGCTTCCGATACTGTTGCTAAAGAACAAGCACCAGATCTACTCAGAAAAAAGCCTTTTCTCAGCTATTTCAGTAAATGATGATTGTCCTGCTGTACTGAAATCGATAGTTGTATGGTAAAAAGATCACTAAAAAAAAGATTTTATAATCCACTCAAAACCTTCAAGATGAAGTTGTTGCCAGACATAAAAACATTACAGACTCCCCGATAGTATTTATTATGGATAATATAAACGTCACATGGATACACCTCTCCTGGCCATGACATCTGAAAGGCTAAGTTTAGATCATTTTTCCACCCAGTTTATTTCAGAGATGATTTGATTTGGAAAAAGCTCGACAGTAATTTCATTTAAGGTCATCCAGGGGCAGCTCAGCGCCAGAGGCCTCGTTGGGAGCAGGCGTTTTTCCTGAGACCAGCAGGCCAGCGCCCTTCATGGTGCGGGCGGGCCTGCCCTGCCCTCCGCACCATGTTTGCTCCAGAACAGGTGTCATTTTCTTGTCCTCTGAATGACTTCCAGGGACTCAGATTTTCCTTTAGAGCTTTTTTTCACTAGAGGAATCATAGTCCAATAGAAAATTCCAGTTTGCAGGCGCCAAAGCTACCTGCAAGGCATTGGACAAGAAGTCACGAGAACTTAAAACGGTCAGAAGATGCACGTGTTAGGAGCGTCTAACATTTTTCAGGAAACACCACTTTTTCCCTCCAAATCTGTTCTGTAACGTCCACCCTTTAACTAAATTTAATGAACTGCTTTCATAATTTTGGGGAAGCTCTTACACTCTCAGCCGGAATGGAAGCCAGCTAGTTTTGCGTGTGCTGAGGAGCATAGCACAGAAACTGGGGCGGAGATCCATTTTTCCTGCGCTGTCCTACTGGAAGGACTCCAGTGAGCATGACAGATTTCACGCTTATATGTGTAAACTCTTACCGTAGACCTAGGGCGCAGGTAGGAACGGCGTTCTGGCGGAGGAGAGCTGTACGTGCTCGGGATGCTCTCTGAGTGAGGGAATGAGTGAGTGGACGGTGGGCAGCACCTGTGCACGGCACTCCTGCAATAGATCAGACAGTTGTTTTAAAAATATTTTTTATGCACCGAACAAACAGGATTATTATAAGAATTCCTGAACTTGTGATATAAAGGCAGACTCGCCCTACAGATCATCTGTATTTGTTTATTCTCCGTTTTTCCTAAGCCTTGTCGACATGTGCCTGTGATTTTGGCATAATTATAACCTTAGATTAAGGATTTAATTTTTTTCCACATTGTGTTATACTTATTTTTTTTTTTTAATTTCACTTTGGTCTTCGTAGTTAACATTTATATATGGCATAGCATTTTCCATCAATTTGATCAGCCATGATTATTTTAACCATTACCATGGAGTGGTTATATCTGTTTACATTTTAAAAAATTCTTTAAAGTTGCAGAAACTATTTTTGAGATGACCTGGAATATTCTGAAGCCACAGAACTGCCTGAGAATCATAAAAATTTAGGTATTATTAGTTTGATACTATTTACTTAATATTTAGTATTAGACAACAGAGGACCTGATGTTATCAAAAAATCATATCTGCCACGCCACCATTCTTGAAATTATGGTGCATAACTAAAAATTGTTGGGCTACATTGAGTGGAGCATATTCTGGGGCTTAGAGGGCACCGTGCGACTCCTCAGTAAGAATTGAGCGCCCAGAGCTTTTGCCTGCGCCTTGTGATTACAGAGCATTTACCCAGCAGCCCAGAGCTTGCTTTTACTCACATGTGGTGCAGGATGGGAGCTGCCTCTGCCCCTCTAAAGACCTTAGGAAAAATCTTTCTCAGTTGCTCATTTGAAGATACGTCATGGTGCTTTTAAAAAGAAGGTTTTCGATGCTTAGTTTTAAGCTACTTTTCTAAGTTTATAATAATAGGAAATAGTCATCTCGTATATCCTTGACCATTTTTATCATCCCGGTGGATGTGTAGCTATAAGGGAGGAAAGCGATAGCAGGAACAAGAGAAAACTTATTTGTATTTCTTTAGATCAGGTTATTGTGTGACCTAAGAAGGGCTGGAGTGGTGGTAAGTCCTGTGCGACAGGGTTTTTGTTTACAGATGTCACTGACGTCTTTTCCCATGAACAGTTTTTTAAAAATATCTTTCATTTCCTCTCAGAAAAGAAACCTCAAGCAGATGGACAATCTTATGCCCTTAATGGTGACAACACAGGACCCTTCAGGTCTGCCCACTGCCCAGGACACAGACGGCTCATTGGTTCCCTGCGCATCCACGCCCAGGGACAGCCAGCAGCTTTCTTCTCCTCCTGCAGATACTGAGAGCTCTCCATGCTGCCTGGGGGGCGCTGTTGGGCAGACTGAACCTTCCTCTGACTTCTCCAGTGTGGCTAAGGAAGAGAATACAGACTGTCCCTGTACGAAGAAAAATAAAGGCGTGGAGAGAAAAGAGGAAGAGGCGGAGCCAACACCTGCTGTGGACTCTGAAACTGTGTCTGACCCCAACAGCTGCCTTCAGAGCATATCTGATTGTGGAGGGAGGGGGACAGAAGGCCTTCCGTCTTGCGAAATCAGAAGCGAAGAAGCTAGAACCAAATCGGCTGCGCTGGCCACGGCCCAGGAGTCTCGGAGCAGTGAGGATGGTGTCTGGCCGGGAGTCACGGTCATGGAGCCAGGCGGGGCCCAGCCTTTCTCTGGAGGCGAACTGGCAGTAGTCAGTTCAGCAGTAGATGCCAGTGCCCCAGAGACTGCAGGGGAAACAGAACGTGGTCCCGTGAACCCAGGTACCACCCCCCAGCAGAAGGTGCCCGAAGTTGGGCAGGGGACAGAGCCAAGATCCGAGCCCCCTAACGTCAGCACAGCTGGAGCCCCTGATGCGAATGGCAAGCCTATGGATAAAACCATTGTTCTGCACTGTGTTTCTACCCCCAGGCCCCTGGGTGGTGACAGCCCTGCTGAGTCTTTTCTTGCATTGAGTAATGGAGAAACCCCTACTGAAAAAACGGCAGAAACTGAAACTTCAAGGCTTCTTGAAGGGAGCGCTGCTGCTGCCGCTGCTGCCGATCAAAGCCCTCTCATCCTTCCAGCTGCTGCCAATGGCAAGGTTTCAGACGGCCTCGGACCAGACGCTCCCCTAGCACACACGCGCGGGGCAGCGCCGCTTTCGGATCTGGCCTTCCCCAGGCCACAGGAGGATGTTGGGCCAAACCAGAAAGCAGACACGAATTCATCTCCTGTTCAGAGCCAGAACGGCACACCACCCATCTGCTCTGCAACTGGTGACGATAAACTTTGTGCTGCCTCGGCGAGCCGACAGGACACACTGACTTCTAGTGGTGTGTTGGCTTCAAAGCACCGTGGTGACATCATTACCCGGCCTGGAAGCACCACCACAGGACCGCCCGACGCACGGCGGGCGTCCACCGCTGCTGCCGTGGAAGGCCCACAGGCTAACACAGTCACCCCTGGCTCTGTAAGAGACACCCAGGAAGATGTGGGTTTTCGTCCTCTCGAAGCTCCACATAACGAGGGGCAAACAAGAAGTTTGAACTTAGAAACATCTTTAACAAATGTGCTTGCAGTGGTTCCGCATCCACATGCCGTTTTCCCCAAAGCAGAGGAAGAATCAGTACTAGACCGGGCAGTGTCATCAGGCAGGACTTTCTCTCTGGCAGGCAGGCCGGGCGGTGAATCAGTAACCAAAGATGACGCACTTGTCCCCTCCCAGAAAGAAAAGGGAACAGCAGCTCCTGAACCACATACCGCTACAGATCGTAGAGATGGCGGAGGCTGGAGCGATCCAGACAAGCAGCCACTAGAAGACGGCGCAGCAGGCCCGCCCACGCCCGCTGCCCTGGACCTTCCGCCCGGCATGGGGAACACCAGTCCCGTAGGGCTTGGTGGGGAGCAGGAGGGCCCCTGCCTCTCAGTAGCCCCTGAAGTTCTCCGTATTGATGGGGTCACTGACTCTCCAGGGCTACACATGGGTAAGGCCCCTGATTCCAGTTTGACTGAAGAAGGAGGAAACCTGATGGTTCCAGAACACTCTACAGCTCAGGGACAAGATGACAAGTTGAAAGCAGTGATTTGTTCCTCCATTAAGGAAGGCACTCTTCCCTCAGGAGCATTGCAGGAAGAACAGAGAACAGACCCTCATGGACAGGAGCTACCAGGAGTCCACGGAGAACCTAGCTCAGCTGCCTGTGCCGAGGACCGAGCGCTTGAACAGGGTAATTCACGGGACACACCCTTGGCCTGTCTGAACGCAGAAACTAAACACAACAAGGAAGTGGCCCCACCAGTCTCACCGCTGACTGAAGGTGGGGCCGCACAGAGCCCGGTGCCACCGGGAGCAAGTCTGGCTGCAGACTCAAGCCAGGAAGCCTTGGGTGCAGAGCAGAGCAGCTCCCCTCTGCTACCAGGCCTATTTGCAGATAGGTCTGAGGCTCTTCATTGCAATGGGGCCTTTGCTCTGGATGTCGGAGTGAAAAACACTCAAGCCCAGGGAGAGACCGCCGCTTGTGAGGCGAGTGGAAATATGGCATTGGATGTCGCAGTGGTCAGTGCTCTGCAAGGAACTGTTGAAGCCAGAAGAAAGGATTTATCCCACAACGCACAAGGCCTTCCGATTCCGGGAGCCTTGCTGAGCCAGGACAAGAGTGTGATCCAGGGTTTGCAAGTCGCTTTCCCAGACAAAGGTGAGACTGACCTCCTGGCTGCTGCCCCCCCAGAGGTGGCGACTCCTGGTTGGCAGGAGGGGAAACCGGAAGGAACCAACCTCAGCTGTGGCATGGGTGACTCCGAGGGCGCACGAGTGAACGGTGGCGCATGCCAGGTCCCACCGCAGCCCGTTGCCAAAGAGCACCCCGCAAAGACGGGGCTCTCGGCCAGTGATGACAAGGCCCCATGCAGGGACAGGGCTGCCCCCCCTCTACCTTGCGCTGTGTCTGCCGGGGCCGGACGTCTGCCCACGAGAGCAGACCCGATTGAGGAGGCCGCACGCCGCGTAGCAGACGCTGTCATAGAGCACGCCAAGGCCAAGGCCTCAGGGGCCCCGCTCTCAGAGAGCAAAATCAGCCACAGGCCACCGCCTAGTCCCTCAGAGTCAGGTCCAGGGACCGAACAGCTGGAGAGCACTCCTACGGGGGAAGTGATCGCTCTCCTGCCGGAGGAGACCCCACACCTGGGCAGTGCTCATGAAGAAGCCCCCAGGAACCCTGCCGGATGTATTGCTGGAAGGGAGGAGCCAGAGAAGACAATTTGGCCCATCCAAGGACCTGAGCTGGCAACAGGTGAGCAAAGCATAATACAAAGTTCACAACTTGAGAGACGAATTCCCTTAAGAGTCTGTGACGTGCCGGTAGAAATACAGGCGTCTTTGTTGTTCAGAGGTCTTACGTTCCTTGGGTGGGTTGCCAAAGTCAATAGTCACCACCATCAGGAAAGGCACATCACCTCAGGGCTGAACAGATTTTGCTTCCTGTTACAGACTCCGGGCTTGGTTGCTTAAGCCTGTCAGTGCTCGTCTGTCACACTGGAGCATGGCGGCCTTCCTGACCCGCAACACCATGTCTGCTGGCTGCCTCTAAAGTGATTAAGGGATCGAGCAGGTGTTTTAAGTCACGTGGCTTAGTCCTCCTCTCTAGAGCCATCAGAAATAGTGCTGAAGAAGTGTTTTATTTACAGACCTAAAACCCCTTCCTTTCTGTGTCATGCTACTCTGTTCTGAGCAAATTTAGAGTCAGACTGGCTTCATGAATAGCTGTAAGTATCGTTCTAAGCCAATGGCCCAGCATCCCAAATGGTGGTATGAGGTCATTGGTGAGGGCTGGGGGAAGGGAACGCCCTCCTTTTCCTGCCTGAGGAGCAGACCTCCCACCCCATGGCCTGCTGCTTTGGGGCAGCAGCCTGGGAATGTAGGACCCCGCACCGTGCAGGGATAGGATGCAGGATTTCCGCCCCAGCCCAGTCTGCTGAGCCGCTGTCACAGGGCAGACGTGGTGTCTGCTTATCTCGGTGAAGCAGCTGCCCCGAGCTGATTGCGCACACGGCAGCCTGCTCCGTCCATGGGCAGCCACGGCCAGGGAGAGCGAGGAGAAACCACCACTGCTGAGTGGGAATCAACTCCGTGAGTAAAACTTCTAACCGGGGGCTGAGGCCGGAGCTGAAACGGGAGTCAGGGTCAGTAATACTCCTGAAGTCTTTCGAGATAAGTCTGGTTCACTTTGATACCACCACCTGTCACCAGGTATAGACAGAGGACCTGTCCCCATGCTGGCCCCCAGACTTTTGTAGGTAAGAATTAGCCTCTTTTGTTTTTATTGTTTGTGTTTTTGCTGGGCTTTTTTTCCCCCTAGTTTTTGAAAATCCTTTGAAGTGTAGTATGTGTTAAGAGTGTGGGGGTGGGGGAATTGAACAAATAGAACAAGAAAAGAAGTGGCTTAGGAAATAGAGCAGTGCAAACACAGTTGTCATGTTCCCCGATTAATCATTTTTAACCATTTATAATCTTCCTCCCCCTCCCAACCGCCAGCCGAGGGATTTTAGAAACCTGTGGTACTATTTTGGGGGGATTTTGGTTTATTCATGTTTTGTATTAGTGATAGCAATTTCTTGGCTGCTGTCTCAGAATGTAAATGAGAAAGTCTCTAATTTTTAAAATAAGACACAACAACAAGTCTATTTTCGGGGCCCGGCAGGTTGACATTTCAGAAGAATGGGAATGGCTGTAAGCTGACGCCTGGCTCGGTCCCTTTCATTTGGGCGCTGTGTCTTTGGCCACATGGGCTGGGATTAGTAGTCAGAATTTAACCCAAGCAAGTGTGAGCTGTATGAGTTTTGTCCCTGTGGTGCCCTATGTAGTGCCCTATGAGAAAAAGTAGAAACTGGGGAGCATTTCAGCCTCCGGTGTTTATTCGTACGTAAGTACAGTAAAGATGCCAGCAAATGGTTTTTAAATTTTAAAGCTTTAGGAAGGAAATGAGAGGAACACCATTTCAACAGCATTTCTGGGTTTGGGCTTTGTCGATGTGTGTGGGTGAGTTTCTCCTTCTGCTACTAAGAGGAGTCATGTGTGCTCATGGTCTCATAGCCAGTGAAGAAAATCTGTGCTTTCTTCAGAAAATAGCCTGGATTGGGGGAAGTCCCTGGTCACATTGCCCTGGAAAAGCACCTGAGTGTGATCTCAGAGCAAAAGGGTATTTTTCTAGGAAGTTTATGTTCCAGCCATGAGTATAACCATCCTGTTTTGTGAATGAAGAGACATGAGTTTAATTGCTGATTTGGAAGGAGCCCTGTGGCACTGGCTTCTGTTTCTGTAGGTTGCGGTAGATCAAGCCGAAGGGAGACTGAAATGGGAAAACAGCTTTCAGCTAGAAAGAGGGCCTGTGGCCCTTCAACCCGCAAGAGCATTGACCGCAGTGCCTTGGGTCACTAGTTGTAAGTGACTGAGCCAGGCCAGTCCTGCCGACGCTGCCAACACCCGTCAGGTGTCAGCAGCCACTGTTTGCCATTGCAATGGGCCGCTGCTCGCCCCAAAGACTTATTATCAGTTGGTGGACATAGGAGCAAGGTTGTGCCAAACATCACATCCCCAAATAAACAAAATAAAATTCAGAACAAAAAAACAAAAACAAAAACAGAAAAACAACAATCTCTGACTCACTTTGAAATATCTTGATCAAGGAGCACTTCTAAAGGTATTGCTTGGTCAGGGCATCCCTTGGTCAGATTTTAAAAATTTAATCACACTTTTTGAAATACAGGACAGATTTTGGTTCCTTGGGTTTTCTTGCCTATTTTTAAGTTGCTAGTAAGATTATATATGGGCAAAGAAAGATTTATAAATGTTTGATTATAGAAATGTAACTTTCCCAAATCTAAAGTCAACCTTTGTGTGTGTCATCATGTGCTATTAGAACAGAATCTTAATATAATTTATTCTCTGGTGAAAGAAACCTCTCTGCTCTTTGGTGTAGGTAACAGTTTTCTCTGCCAGAGCAGTGGCATGACTAGATTAATAACAGCCACAGAAAAGTTTCCCCATGAAATTGAAATGATAGCCCCATGTGTAAGTGTATTATCGAGGTGAATTGTGACTGGTAACTCACCAGTCCCTGTTCAAAGAAATGCCAAAGCCTAAATTTGCTTCAGACATTTTATCACTTCCTTCCTGTACTTGCTCGACCATATGGTGGTCGAGTAACAAAAACCACTACTATCTGGTCTGTGTTGGACATAACTGTAAAGAAGACACTTTTAATTCCTAACTCGTGATTGTGTCTTGGTTTGGGAAGAAACAAAAAACAAAAAACACAAGTTACTAGAATAGTTCAGTCTTATCATTTGCAGTTCTGCATGTAGTATTTTTTAAAGAAAGACTTGTCCCAGAGCCCTTTGTCTCATTCCCAGTGTTCCTTTCTTTTTTGTCCTGTACAAATGCAAACATCTCTTGCCTCCTGGGATGGTCAGAATGGACCACCTAGCTTTAGCTGTTAACCTGTTACCTGGGAGCTTGTGACTGGACTTTTCCATCTGTAAATCTGCGCCCACTCAGTTTGTCATGACAAGTCAGGAGTGAAAACGGAAGTTTAATAGACACTGAATTGGACCTTCCCTTCGCTACAAAGTCATACGAAGGCCAGGGAAACCACACTGCCATGTGATGAAGGTCCAAGATGACACCAATTCCTGAAAGCAAAAGAATGATTTTTCCATTTAGCCCCAAAGCAAAAACAAACAAAACACATGAAGCCTGGAGCATGTTGTATAAGTAGGCACAGGAATCAATGTTTCAAATGCACTTTGTAACCCCCGTGTTCTCTTCAGAAATGCCAGACACAAAAGCTGACGATGAAGTGGATTTTCTGAGTAATACCAGGGGCGGTTCATTTTCTGAAGAGGCGGCTGCAGGCAACACAGCTGCCACACCTGCGGTGACCAGCCAAGGCCCGAAGACCCAGGCGGTAAGTGGCCTCAAGCCTGTACCAGCACAAACTGTGTTTAGCGTGGCTGGGTGTGTCTGATTTGCAGCCTGCCTTTTTAGTTTTGGGGATGTTTTTCACAGTATTTTTTCCCTTCTCTCTTGTTTTGTTTTATTACATGTAAATGTGGATACGTTGTTCCAGTTAAGCTTTCATAAATGCCGCGCAGCTCGCACGGGGCAGAGTCCCGTAGTGGGCCTTTCTGAATGGATCCCTTGGAGGTTGTAATGAAAATGATTTTCCCTGTGATCACAAGACTTTTCAGTTTGCCATTAAGTTTAATGTGTCACAAAATGAGAATTACCCCCAAATGAATCTGTTAACCCTTTTAAACCTTACTTTTGTTTTCTTGATATAGAAACTGATACCAGTAAAAATGAGATTTTAACTTACAGTTCAGTGTTTTCTGTGTACAATACAAAGTGTGTCATTTTTACTGATGGAGAAAATGCTTAGTAGGTTTTTCTTATAACAGCTTTATTGAGATGTAATTGTTTGCATAACAGCTTTATTGAGACGTAATTCACATACCACAAAATGCACCCTTCAAGTAAAGTGCATAGTTTAGCAGTTTTTAATAGATTTACAGAGTCGTGCATCCGTCATCACTGTCTAACTTTAGAACATTCCCATTACCCCACACAAGAAAACTCCACATTTATTACCAGTTCGCCTCTCCTACCCCCCAGCTCCTGCTGGCCGCTGAGCTTCCCCTGTGGATTTATCCACTCTGGAACTGCAGATAAATGGAATTTTACAGCGTGTGGCCTGTTGTGACTGGTTTCTTTCACTTAGCACAGTGTTTCAAGGCTCACCCATGTTGTGACATTGATCAGCATTTCATTTAATCGTTGAGTAATATTCCCTGGTGTAGATATACCACCTCGTGCCGTGCATTTGGGTTGTTCTTGGCCGTTGCGAATGGTGCCGCTCTGAATACTTGCATAAAAGTTTGTGGGGAAGGGTGTTTTCATATACCTGGTAGTGGGATTTGCTAGATTATATGGTGATTCTGTATTTAATATTCAGTAAGTTTTAAAAAGCGTTTTTCTTAAGTTTCTTGAAACTACTTTTCTTCTCTTTTAAAGCAAGGAGGCTTAAACTTGTAGAGAGAAACATTGTTTTCAATTTTAGACTCCACTCTGGTTTAAAAAAAACAAAAACAAAAACCTTTCGGAAGCTGAAAATCAAGTTACTGGACTAAATCATATTGCCTCTCAGAAAATCAGTCTTTCTTGTCTAGGCTAGATGGTGCACTGCTTTGTTCTTCAGAGGGCTAAGTGGTATATTTTCTTTATGGTTACACTAGTAGGTAAACAGCACTGTACCCTCCCAAACTGGTTCAAGTATATGAACTGTGATAAACGAGCCTCGTTTTATTGGAGTGCAGTGGTAGGGAGGTGCGACCTGCTGTGACCCATTCCTTATTACAGATGCCATTCGTGACTAATGCCTGGGTGGCTGCTTGGATCGCAGGCATTATTCAGACAAATGTTGCCTTTGCTGCAGGGGAAAGAAAAGGGAACACACCCTGCATGGGCACATGTGTCTTTGTTTCCAGAAGCCCCTAAAAAAAGAGAAGGAACAAACTCACATCCTTGAATTCAAATCCCTCTGTTTCTCAACCCTCCACCTAAACATGGCAGTGGTTTGTGTCACTGAATTCAGCCAAGTACTCAGCGGTAGACCCCTTGCTTTCTGATGAGATATATCTCTCTCACAAGTGTACCTTGTGTATTATAAAGAAGAAAGCAAAACATTAAAAAAAAGTCCCTATCTCTCCCCTATTCTATTCTTTTCTCTAGTTGTAGGCGTTCAGAGAGATAGTATTCCTCTGGTCTAGTCGGTCAGCATGCCTCATTTTATAGATAAAAGAATTAGACATTCAGAGAGTCAGGTGACTAGCTGCAGATGAGGCCCCGCTGGAATGAGATCGTGGCGTTTGGTCGCTAACCTGGGCTGACACAGCAGGGCATGTGTCCTCCTGACTTGGACCCCGGGCTCGGAGGCTGGTGGCTGTGTTCTTCCAGAGCATCGATGGGCTCGAACCCCGGAGCTTGCTAATGGGGGTTGCCTGTGCCTCAAGCTTTGTGTCCGCCTTCGTTTTATATAGTTGGAGGAAGCATATGTTGAGGAATTTTTAGTTCTCGAAGACTGTCAGGCCTAAATAGTGGAGATTTTTGTGTTCACAGCATTGTAATGATGTGAAATCTGACCACTTACCTCTCCCCGCTGTTGCTCTGCCAGCCTGGCCCTGTTGGCTCCAAATTAAAAGGACAAGGCGCGGACACACGCTTTAGTTTTTTCCAGTGTTCCATGTTCTCTTTCCTCCCCATGTAACTCTCCATATGCTGCATTCACTGTGTAGGTCGTCACTAGGTCAGGAGAGACAAGCCTGCAGACACAGACTCTTTTTGTGAGGGGCAGAGTCAGTATTTTAGGCTCTTTGGGACGCGTTCGTACAATCTCTGTTACAACTAGGCAACTTTGCTGTTACAACGTGCAAGCAGCCATAGGCTGTATGTAAACAAGAGTGTGATTGTGTTCAATAAAACTTTATTTATAGACACTAAAATTTGGATTTCATATTATGTTCATGTGTTATGAAATATTCTTTTGAATGATTTTTTTAAGTCATTTAAAAATGTGAAATCTACTTTTAGGTTTTGTCATAGGCTGTACAAAAACAGGCAGTAGGCCCCTGGCAGTAGCTGGTGGGCCCCTGGCCCACAGAATGCTGTGCGTCAGTGGATGAAAAGAAAGAAAAAGCAAGTAGACTTGTTTTCTAAATCGTGCTATTGGTTTTGTAGTGGGGGCTATAGTTACCAGTTGCAAGTCGGGAGGCAGAGAGTTCCAGTTCTCTGTCTCTCCAAACTGGCTTTTCAACTTAGCGTCTCCACAGTTCAGTGCCCTCATCTCTGTTTATCTTCTGGCTCTAGCCTCTGGAATCTGTGTGTGCGGCCTGAAGAGGGTTACTTGAGCTTGTGGTTGTAGCTGAGGGTGGAGTGGCGTTTGTTTAATATTATTTAATCCGAGCTTTCTAACACATGCCCAGTCCCTGTGTTGGCCTTGGGAATAGGCCAGTCATTGCTTCATCAGGTCATTGTTTCTCTGAGTCATCCTCTTCTAAAGGTAAAATGGAAAGAATTTGTACATCTTAATGCTTTGCTGCTCTCTTGAAAACCTAAAACAGTGATGCATTTACGACATTTTTCTAGTAGATGTAAATAAAGGATCTTATATTCTTTTAGGAGTCTTCCTGCTTGTTAATCTTCTCTAAACATATTTGTTGTCAGCACGTAGGGACCTCTGTCGAGCTGCTCAGTAGTTAGAGAAAAACACATTTGGGTTCCTGTTTTCTTTAGTCCAGTAGCTTGACATCTGTCATACAAACTGAGGAGTGATTTTTCATTCCTCGAACTACTTGCCATGGTGTGCCGTAAATAAGCCCTAACTTTAGAGGTTAATAATGCTTAAAATCGTGATGGATAAAGGAGTTGGTCAGCCTCGAGATTCCTGCTTGCTCATGTCCTCAGAGAAAACACACTTAGGTGTTAACTGTTGCAGGTTTTCCCGTCCGGGCTAGATGGTCCTAACAGGTGTTTCTTCACTAGGTTGAAAAGTGTTCACCATTTAGGAGTCCAGGTCATTTCGTTCACACACAGTGTGGTCCATTCCCTTTACTCACTCGATCAGCATTTTATGGTTGTGGTTTGTTATGAAGTATTGTCAGAGCTTTAATATTCAGTTATAATTTCACATCCAACATCATCCCCTCTTCCACAGTCCACTGGCTCCACGATTCTCAGGTGGCTTCCGCTGCCTTCCCTTTACTCCCCCACCCCCCCAGGTCCGTGTGTGGCAGGCACTTAGAGCCTGGCACGCAGTGAGCACAGCTTAGCAGTGTCACTGTTGATAAGGTTCATAACTTCAGATTCCAGCGTTCTTTTCACTCATTCAAGGAACCAGTGGTGAATGGTGGTCCCTGAAACAATCAAGACTCAGTTTCTGCTCCGTGAACGTTACCGTAGAAGCTTCAGGAGTGGCATCAGACCTTAACCGAAGATGGATGCTTGGAGCTTGTTTTACCTCTGAGACATCTGGAATTTTAATGAACCATGGAGATTATCTGGAGTTCAGCACCTTTACTTTAAAGGAGAAGCAATGAATGCAGCATGGCTAAATGCCTTGGCTCATTTCGCTACTTAGCTCTGTAACAGCTAGACTAGGACCTCACTCCCATGTTAGTAATGTTTCCACTCGATGTGCTATGGTTTCAAGAACAGTCATCCTCAGGTTACACTTCTGGGGACCCAGTTCACTTGCACGGGTTTCAGCATTTTAAGCAAGGACCCCTGACTGATGCTTACACGCATCAGAATTCTAAAACCATTACATTACCCTCTCGTGCTTTCATTGATAGCTGGAGAAATTCCATTGGCCATTTTGACCAAAGCTGAGTCACTTTATAATAAGTCATGTTCTCATCATCATCTGTTTACCTTCAGTGAACTACCACCAACATGGTGTTTGTCTAAAGAGTTTGTTTTTGGTGCAGAAATTATTGAGTTTCCAGATCTGCCTTTTACCTTTTAAAGAATGATACGACTAGGTATAGAGATGACATTGAATCCTTCAGTCCTGAATGGAAGCCTTCGTGGACCATTCAGCTTGAGAATGTACCCCACGGTGGCCAAGAACGAGCGCTGACCCCTGCTTCTCTGTCCCCATGCTGCAGACTAGCACACCCCCCATCCTGTGTGAACCTTCTCTTCAGTATGTGGCCACGTTCATTAGAGGGAACGTGCCTTCCTGGGTTATCCATTCTCTGAGGCATCTGCAGTAATTCCTTCTCCAAACGCTCACTGCATAAGCTTACGGGCCGTATGGAATAGCTAACTCAGCAAGCCCGTTTATCTTGTCAGGGTGCCCGCTGCCCCAGCAGCCACGTACTCAGGGGCAAGTACATTCGAGCGCAACTCGAATATTCCATATGTTAACGTGAGTTTTAGGTTACTGGGAAAATCTACTCTTCATTTAAGACAGCACGCTCTTCAGTGAAGAAAGCATTTTAAATCAACATCCTGCTCCCCTTTTAAATAGCTACCCAGCCAAACGTCAGAGTAACTGAATTTCCATTCTTGATTATTTTTACAACAATATTTGTCTCTTCGAGGCTGTGGTAAGTGCAGGGTTGAACAATTTCCAGTTATTATCTTCTTAATTCTCTCTACACTTTTATTATTTTCAGTGGAATGCTATGTTTCCTTTCTCCTGTCTCAAGGGGGCGAGCTTGCATTTCCATCCCTAGACCAAAAGTCTGGATGAAAGCTTTTGTTTTGTGTGGCTCTTCACAGCCAGGGGGAACTGTGGCAGTTCTCGCCATTTGGTAGCTGACTGGACAAGCCACAACGCTGCCGTTCGAAACAGCTTACACTTCCTCCCCTCTTATTTAACAGTTTTCAATTAAAAAAAAAAATCCTTTTAAAAATGGCCCTGCCATCATATGTACGTGCATAGTTTTATGTGTGTGTGTCACCTAGGAAAAGGCAGATCGGCCCGTCTCTTGAGTTGTCAACAGAATTCCCCCTAATTATCTGATTTGGATCCAAAGCTAGAGCTAGTTGCAGCCACAGGGAAACTCACTTCTCCGCTTTTTCATGCAAATTTTTTGGAGATGCTATTTCTTTACGTCTCCTCTGAAATGGAGTTGCCAGGAAATTTCTGCACATGTTCTTCTAGAGTAGTGAGTTGCAAAATAGGAGGGTCTCGAAAGAAGAACCCCCGACCGTAAAGCCGCAAGTGGAAAAGCTGTGACATTCGTGTAAAAATACCTGTTGGCAATGTATGTAAGGTGTAATACAACCTTCTGACTGTATATTTGTAAGTGACCTTGAGCAACGTAATCTCTCTAGTTGGCCTCTATTTTCTCCTTTGATAATGGCCAGGTAATCTCTGAAGTTCCTTGCAGATCATAAGTTTTGATCCGTTTACGATTCTAAAATGATTAGAATAAATTCATAAATGTTGGGGGTGTCTATTTTGTGTGTTGGACGAAAAGGACAGTCACGAGGGACTTTTAAAAATCCTGCTTTCTTTAACAGCCAGATTCTTAACTAATCACTTTTTAATGAACATTTTCCAAGTTCTATTTCTGTGAAATATTCCATTGGAATTTTGATGGCGGTTGCATTGAATCTGTATGTGGCTTTGGGCAGTATGGACTTTTTAAACATTATTTTTTTCCCAATTCATGACCATGGAATAGCTTTCAGTTTCTTTAATTAACATCGTATACTTTTCAATATGGAAGGCTTTCACCTCCCTGATTAAATTTATCCCTAGGTATTTTATTCTTTTTGATGCATTTGTAAATGTGGTTGTTTTCTTAATTTCTTTTTCTAATGGTTTATTATTAGGGTATATAAATGCAACAGATATTCGAGTATTGATTTTATATCTTGCACCCGTATTGAGTTTGTTTATTCAACAGTTTTTTGATGACGCCTTCTGCTTTTTCTATGTATGACATCATGTCATCTGGAAACAGTCACTGTTTTACTTCTTCCTTTCCAATTTAGATTTTTTTCCCCCCTGATTGCTCTAGGAGTTGCAATACCATGTTAAATAAAAGTGGCAAGCGTAGGCATCCTTGCCTTGTTCCTGATCTTAGAGGAAAGACTTTCAGCTTCTCATTGTTGAGCATGATGTTAGCGGTGGGCTCATCATGTATGGCCTTTATTATGTGGCGGTACCTTTCCCCTTACCTGCTTTATGAATTCTTATCATAAATGGTCGAACTTTCGGTCATCCTTATCTCATTTTATGGACAGCTAGAGATAGAAATCAAGCATAATAAAAACATGGAGTCCGATAAACCAAAGTTTTAATCTCAGTTCTGCCACTTGATCTGCCATTAGGAAGTGTTTGCTTAGAGGTTCGGTTTCCTCATCTGTAAATTCGGGATGATGATGTCTGCTTCAAAGGTTGGTTGTACTAGCGTTGGTATACTGCCTGGCATCTAACAGGCGTTTTATAAGCAGTAGGCGTAGTTTTGATATCATTTTAAGTTAACTCAGTATTATCAGACCCCCTCTTAAGGGCCTATGGACAAATGATTTTAGATAGGTGATAGTTCAGACAGGCTTGGAAGAAATTAACCAGTTATAGCAGGTCATGCTGGCACTCACGGAAGTTACCAGGTCCCTTTATGCTTATTCTGAGGGTGCCTCCGCTACGGGCCTCCTGAGACTGGAGCGGGGCCTGGACCCCGTCTGGAAGGGGGTGCCTGACAAGAAGCAGCAGGCCTCCGTATGATGCGTGAACCGCACTTTGTGGGCATCGGGGCAGCAGGCCTCTGTATGATGCGTGAACCGCACTTTGTGGGCATCAGGGCATTTGTTCCAAGAGGCCCAGGAACAAATGTATTTCCCTTAATCTGCCCTGTGAGGCCAGGCGCGATGGGCAGGGGCGCTACAGACTGACTTGTCAACAGCAAAGAGAGCACACATCTATCCGTGTAGAGTTCCTTACTTTAAACACTTACAACAAAGATTCCAAAATAAATCATGCTGTTAGAATGGATTCCCTTCCTATGGAAGTTACTGTTGTGCATTTCCAAAAGTAAATCGAAGCTTTCCTTTTCAGACGTGTACTGGTTTGTGTTCAGACATTGTAATAGAAACTGAGAAGACCATGAAAGGCAAAATGACTAAGATATATCCCTGAGGAAGATCTTTCTGTCGAGAGAGACAAAGTAATGAACCAGGAGTTGACACCTGTGTCATGGGGCCCTCCAGAACCATTGCCTGTTGTCTAGGCCTGTCTACACTGGTGTTATTTTTACTGTTTACTTTTGGTGGCATTGCACCATCAGGCCTTGGTGGATGACGGAACGTTTCACTCAAGGGATTTTTCCCAGCTGATATCATTGCTGGCCTTAAAATAGGAAGTCGACCTTTTTGTTCCAGTTCCAGAAAGCGATGCATGTGTCATGATTGAGTTGCCATGGAGCAGCTCCTGTCCCGGTCACCATCATACACACAGTACCATAGGCCGTGCTCCTTCCGAGGAGTCACTGGTCTCCCCGGTGGGGCGCTCTGAAGGCGGAGAATAGAGCCCTGGCCCTCCTCCCTCATAGCGCTGAAACCCGGCGCCGCGTCTGCTTCACATCAGGCCCAGTGGATTGTTTTTCTCCTTGTCTGAGACTGCGCTTTCCTCCGGGACTCAGGAAAAGGACTTAACTCCTGGCTTTCTTGACAAGGAACTTTAATGCAATTGCTGTTGCAGCTAAACCTATTAGAAGCAGCACTTGAACCCGTGAGAAGAAATGCTGTTTCAAGACTGGCATATAATATAATGTGGACAGTGCTCTCGGGTCTGCTTTGTAAGTCAGAAGACCGTGTCTGTGTCCCGTGGGTGTTGAGAAGCAGCTTGCCATGGGCACAGCTCCGACTCTCACAGTCCCTCGGGCTCCTCTGAAGCCCGTGGAGGTTCTTGGGAGATGCAGGCCCGTGGTGAATGCAGATGAGTGACATCTGCTGTCATCTGTACCTGCTCACTGTCCCTGGAAGAGGGGCGGGGTGGGGGGTGGCCAGCTCATCAGTGCTTAATACTCCCGAGTTTTTTTAATCTCTGTTTTATTCCTGATAGGGACAGTGTCCGTACTGTCCTGCGTCTCTTCCTTGGCATGGCTCTCTGGGATGGAGTGGGGGTAAATAGAAGACAAAGTAATGCGTACCCTTTTAAGAATATGATCTCTGAATTAACGTTACTTTTTTTAAAGCTTAGACTTACCCTGTGGGTCACCCAGTACCAGCCATTTATTAGTGGATAAACATGACGTTTTCCCGAACTTGACTGATGCGAAAAGTTGCCTTGAGCCTCGCTCCGTAAAGCTGTAGGTAGTGGGAGCCTGGAGCAGGAAGGAGAGAGGGACCAAAAAGAAAAGGGAGGTTGGAGAGCTTTATGCGGTGGGGTTGGGGAAGCAGAGGGTGACTAAAAATAAATCTCTAGATAGCATCTGCAAGTGACCAAGCTGTGAATGCATGCAGTGCGACAGCTGTGGCAGACCCAGGTCGCCTCGTCCCCCAGCAGTGGTTCATGTCACTTCTCGCAGTTTACTGCCCAGCAGAATGAGGAAGATGGGGACATTTGTAAAAGGAGATTTTAATAAAAGGAGAAAGGGCTAGTTGACTCTTTTTCCTCTGAAAAGGATTTTACCACATAAGTAATGTAGTGCAGCGCAGGGAGATAATTATACGAATCGATGTATCAGTTGTGTGGACACGGCCAAGTATTTTGAAAAGGAACACTCTTGCTTTTAAATACACAGGACTGCTCCGGAAGCTTGCGACAGCTGCTGCTGATGGAGACGCTGCTGGGCCGTCCTTAATGTAGAAGACAGGGCTTTGAACACCGGCATTTACCTTCACAGAATGAGCGGCCCTTTAGGGAGTTCTTTTTTTATAAACGAATAGTAATTAAGACATTGGACAACTGCATGTCATTGATTTTCACAAGTTAACGAGGGGACCTTCTACATTTTTGTAAAAAAAGTGTAGAAGAAATGTAATTATCCCCTCTTGCCCAAAGGAAATAAACTCTGATGACCACAAGGAGTAGCTGAGCTGAGAGAAGCCTCAGCTTCGATAGGGAGATAAAAAGTGTGTCAGGTCTTCCACCACCTTTTTAACTTCCATTCCTGTGGCCCGTGAGTCTCCATCTTACCTTACCAGGGGGAGGACCACCTTATAATCAGGTTAGAGCATTTCCTCTCCATGGAACCTTGAAACAAGTGAATCTCGGGAATGGCAGAGTTTTCAAGGAGTCAAAGGAAAAGCCTTAGGTGCTGGAACTTCGACTCGGAAATCTGTGCCATAGAATATTCCTAAAACACGTATGCACTTGGATGGCTTCTTAAACACTGAACCAAGTTTTTCCTCCTCTTGGTGTATTAGAAGTATCGTTTCGGCTCTCACTGGCTGTTACTTAACGAGGGTGCGCATCGGTGGACACGGACTCTAGAAGTAAAGGAACTTGGTTTCAAGAGTCACTCGTGCCTGTGTACCTGTTGGTCATTTGCCCCCCAGTCTCTCAAAAGTGGAATGGGACGTATTCAGCTCTGTGGTCTCTGAGGAAGTGCCTTTCAGCGAAACTCATTTGCACAGAGATTGTGGAAAAAGTCTTTTCCTAAAGAATTTTATTCATTCCCCCTTCAGAAAACCATCTTTGCTTTCATTCGTGCTGTAGTTACTCTTAATTCATCAGTTTCAATCAAAATAGTATGGAATTGTTTGGGCCTCACGTCATACGTAGTTAAAGGCATTGGCTTTCATACATGCAGACTCTTAGGCGAGAAGGCTTCCATCCCAGATTCACCTGCCTTCCTCCCCCCTCTCCCAAATTGTTTTCTGTCCCATTTAACTTACCTGTTTAAACTCTAAAGGGTTCGTGTCCTCATCTTCTCTCACCTCAATTCATTGGTGTCCTTATCCGTAATCTCTTTTTACCTAATGACCCAGCAGTTCTCAAATTTTTTGGTCTCCAGATCCCTTTATAATAAACTTCCAAAATCTTTTAGGAATTTCAGAAAACTTTTGTTTATGTGGGTTGTACCTACAAGTGTGTACCACGATTGGAAATGAAAACCGAGACTTTAAAAAAGTTAACTCATTTATAAAAACAATCATAAACCCATTGCTTGTTAATATAGAGTATTTTGTGTACAATTGTTTTCATAACAAAATTAGAAGAGTGGCATTGTTTTAGTCTAATTTCTGTCTTAATAGAAAACAGGTTCTTCTAGCTTTATGGCATCAGCCTGTTGCAGCTCGCTTTGGCTGAAGTTTATAAAGAAAATCCAGCCTAACACAGATATATGCTAGGAAAAGGGAGGAATACGTTAATGATTTTCTCAGATAATTGTGATTTTTGATATTAGATCAGAATCCACAAATGGTAGGCTCTTAAAAGTTATTTGCAATGCGGAATCTGAAATCATAGCATTGAACTTTTTATACTCCAGTACATTGAAGTCCATGGGTCTGTCTTATACTTTGAATGGGTCTTTCGTCCATGCATGATTTCCTAACATCCTGTATAATTCATTTAGAAAATATTGATGTATCGAGTAATTCATCTCTTTCACATGTTGAATTTTTTAAGTTTTACAATATCAGAAGATCTCATTTGTTAGTATCACTGCCAGTCTTGTCAGCAGTGTCTTTATCGTATTGGTAAATTGGCAAGTTCACAGTGGCAAATACAAGTTTTCCAAAATTCTCCTTTTCACTCGAAAGCCTCAGTTTTATCATCAGTGATAAATATTGCCAGTTGTTCTTTTCATTTTCAAGAAAATACCCACGTTCTGAATAAGCATCATTTGCTCATCACTCCTTCTTTCAAGTAAAAATGTTGTTCCATGAAAAAGTGACTAGCTCAGCCTACAACTTAAAACACTCGCTCAAGTGATTTTCCTCAGGGTAACCATCATACCTTGCGTGCAGAAATATTTTATCAGTACTTCCCATGTGTGACAAATCGGTCACACACAGTATTAAAAAGATGTCTACCTAAAGGTCGAAATGTAATGAAATTAATCTTCGCAGCTTCATCAAGGACATTCTATGTGAAAATGTTTTTGTTTTCGTTTTAAACCGAGTGTATGGCAGTGAAGCCTGTGACTGCTAGTTCCCTTTGGTAATACTTGGTTCCTGCTAAGGCCCGTCAGTGTAGAAGTCAAAGCAGTACGAAGGGCAAATAGCATCTTCGCGTTACTGTCAAAGGGGTCGTGACTCCACCGCTGCCATGAAAAGGTCTCTGGGACCCCAAGGTTCTTCGGACCCTACCTCGAGAACCACAGCTTTATCTCACGTTACAGATTCTTGCTGAAAGCAAACGAAGTAGCCCTTCAGTTTTTGAACTTGGTGGTGTGGTGCGCGTGGACTCTACAGTCTGGCTCCGGAGGCTGTGCCTGTGGCCGTGTGAGCTGCGCCGTTCCAGTCCGCAGCCCGGCGGCCAACCACACCAGACTCCTTGTTTCCATGTAAACCCATCGCTGCGCTAGCTCGTTGGTCTTCTCTGCCGGAAGTGCACCCCTGCAGCCTGCCCGGGCACTCTTCCTTCTTTACGGCCCTTTGCAGGTGTGCCGCTCTCAGGCCTCCTGGGCACGCCCCGCCCGCCCCACACTGCAGCGCGGAGCTGGGCGCCGCGGTGCGAGCCGTGAGCTCTGCCCAGTGCCACACGGGGAGCTCTGCTGCCTTTGCCTTGTTGTCATGCGGGGGTTGGGGGGAGACCTGCCACGTTATCTCCCATGTGACAGCACTCGGAATGTTGGATGCGTGGTGAATAGCCTGAAAGCAAAAGGAACACGGGAAGAACTTCAACAAGGCTGATTTCTAGTTAGCTGACAGTTTTCTGTGATGCTCCAGTGAGCTTTGCATGAGAATATATTTACTTAATCTATTTATTAATTTATCTCCTTCAGGACAGTGATAACGTTAAGTAGTTCCCTTTCTTTTTAAACTCTTATTTCTTATTTCAAAAGCAAATATATCTGAGGCTTTTGAGTTTTGTTAACTCTGATGGACAAACAACTGATTTGTTCAGTGTGGCAGGAGTTGCAGCTGAAAGTCTGGTGGAGAAGAGGAAGCTCTTGATTGGTAACCCAGTAATCTGAGCATTTAGGATGGAACCAAGAAGAAGGTTCCTCTCTGTGCACAGTTTGGATAAATGCCTTTGTAGTGAAACAGAGCCGACTAAGCTTTGCGTCAGGTTTATGTGGTGAGAATTGGAGGCATAGGACTGTTAGCATTGAGACCCAGAAAATTCTACTCGTATGAAACAAAGATTATAACAGTAAGCAGTATAAACTAACGCCGTGCTCTTTTGAAGACCAGTAACACTTATTGTTACAGCATCCTCACAGGGGCGATGGAGGAGAGATATCAGTATTAGCCTTGCAGAGGGCAAGTGGGAGAGCAAACTGCCCTGCTCAATGCTGGAAGCCCAGGCGGTGGCCCTGATAAAATTTTATGATCTTATCTGTTACTTAAACTATCTCCTTGAGTTACCTGATTGTTAGATATCCTGCCCTTAACACAGCTCACCACGAGTTAATGCTGTGCAATCACCTGACACCTCCCCCCCCCCCCCCCCCCCCCCCCCCCCCCCCCCCCCCCCCCCGTGCGTGCATGCACGCGCGCGTGTGTCTCTCTCTTCCACGCACGCGTGCACACACACTTGTATAAATGATCAGAATGCTTCCATGAGGCCCTGGCCAGGTAGCTCAATTAATTAGAACGTGGTCCTGATACACTAAGGTTGCGAGTTTGGCCCCCGGTCTGGGCACATAGAAGAATCAACCAGTGAATGCATAGATAAGTAAAACAACAAATCAGTGTTTCTCACAAAAAAAAAAAAAGAAGAAGAAAGAAAGAAAGAAAAAGAATGCTTCCACGAAACTGGGTCTCTAGTAATTTAGCATTTTGTGGAGAATATATGTATTTTTAAAGTTTCACTGGGAAGGGTTTTCTTTTTTCAAGGTTTGTGCTTACAACATTTACATTAATTCCAGAAAGAGACATTTGCATAGTTAGAAAGGCAATAGGATATCAGTCTTTTTAAATAATAATTATGAACAAATAAAATATAAATAAAAATCGGTATGTACTTAGCTAGCTAGATCAGAGTGGATGATCTTACAGACCCAACCCAAACTGTAATTTATATTTCAAAAAAGCATTCAGGGTGGGCAGAGAAGTTCTTCCACTTGCTGATTAATTTCTGATATTCCTTTTTATTGTTAAGGTCTGACTACTCATGTCATTTGTTTGTAGTGAGCAGAGTGGGTAGATGCCCTTTTCCTCTGGTCCTTATCTCTGGATCAAAAAATCCATGGGTTATTTAAATTTATGAATAAAGGAGCTTCTGAATCTAGATTGCCTGCACTAGTTAGATCTAGCCCTGAGATACATTGCCTTACCTGAAAGATTCTTTTCAGACAGAGAGGGCTATCTGTGCATTCACACAGGAACCATTTGTTGAATGCTAAGGCCGAGAACCTGCAGGAAATCCAAAGAAATAGGAGATGTCTTGCTCCAAGAGTCTTGTGCAACAGATACCCAGGTAGCTGTGGTGATCAGTGGATGCCCTAAGTGTCATGGGAGTGCTCAGGGCAGGATCAAGGACGTGGAGGCAGGCGGGTGTAGAGTCTAGTCTGAGCACAATAATTTGGCTTGTGTAGACTGCGGCAGAGGGGCGTCCGAAGGAGAGGTGAGAGAGAAGACCACAAAGAGGCTGTCATGGTGCTGGGCTTCTCTCCCAGAGCCACGTGTGAGAGCCAGATAAATGCTCTTTATCCCAGTGGGTCACACTGGGATCCCAGCCTTCTGGGTGGGGATTGCTCAGGACACTAGGAGCTCGGTCCAAATTAGGCACTTGGGGATTGGCCAGGAAAAAATCTATAAATATCTGTCTTATATTACTTCTTTCCCTTTGCCTCAGATGAAGAGGCTTTTTTCTTCTTTTTCCCAAGGCTGACTCTTCCATCTGTGTTCCCAGTCCTGTGTTGACCTTTTGAAAGTACCGCTCCATGAACCAGTTTGGCACTCGGATGCTCACAGCTCCTTTAGTCTTTGCTGCTGGGGACGCTCCCCACCTTCTTCATTTGAAGGAAAAAGAAAACTTACCTCTTCCCTCTTTCTGCCTCATCGTCCCCTGGTAGAAAATACCGTCAGAGGGAACGTAGTGGATTGCTTTCGCAGCAAAGTTGTCTTGTTCTTTCAGTTCTAACTTAAGTCAGAATTTCAGTGACTTGGTTTTATCTCATGTACCCTTATAAACTGATTTGAATATCTCTTTTTTAAGTAAGACAAAAATGTAATGATGATAATAAAAAATATAACAACCGCACTTGTGGAACTTAATGTCATAGGCACGATACAAAACACTTTACATGTAATAACTCATTTATTCCCCATAACATTTTTTCTTTTACTGTTTGCCTCTATTATTTTTGTCCCCATTTTACAGGCGAGAAACTAAGGAACGGACAGGTTATGTAACTTGCCCAAGGCAGCCTGGCTCCAAAGTCCCTTCTCTTAACTGCTGGGCTGGGTAAACAGAGTCATTATGAGACCAGTCATCCCTCCCTGTGATGTGCCTGGAAGGGAATGTCTCTGGTAGGGGACGTCTCCCTTGTATGTATTTAGGTAAAGGGACATTTCACCCTGCCCCCTCCCTGGTCTTCCACATATTTTTGTGGTAACAACTCTTCTAAAACAAATTCTCACAATTTAACCTGAGGGAAAAACACTTGTGTTGTACTTCCTTAAAATTTTTTAGAACATCACATTGAATAAAGTGATTGAATTTGAATTTAGTAATTCCTGAGTACAGTAATCAGATGCAAGCTCCAAAGAGTGGTCTCTAAATGAACAAAACCAGATTTACTTTTTTGGGCATGTGTGAATGCCAGCATTGACCTGGCAGTAGTGTTAAAAAAAACTTCTTTCTTGAAGGATTTTTCTCTGTTCCTTTGCCTTGTCTTTTGGATAGTCGATAAAAAGAGTAAGTTGTACCTCTGCATTTCTTGGAAGGCATGACTGCACGGTGGTGTGTGTCCGCCTGGAGGATGGGGGAAATTGTCCATGGGAAACTGAGTCATTTTTTGGCCTGTCTGACTGACTGTGCTAGAGCCATTCTTTTTGCCGTGAAGTCAAAAATAACAAGAATAAGTCAAATAATTTCCTAAAGTAATACGTTTTCATTTTATGTGGGATTTCCCTTAGGATATGGTTATTTTGAGCATGAGTTTTCATGTCCAGCCAGGACCTTTAGCCTTTAAATTTAGAAATTCTTTTAAACTACTTGCCTGTTGTGTATGTTAACACTGACTAAATTTTCTCTCGTTTAGTAACTCTATCTGGTCAGGGTTATGATTGTGGTTATAAATGAGTTTATACAATCAGCTAGTCTTCGACAACACCTCCGGGTGTGCTGGGTGCTTTTGGGAGAGAAACTTAGAAAGTGCCCGTCACCATTTCCTTAGGGTCAGGCCAGCGCACAGCACCAAGGGACAACACAGTATGAACCTGTTCCTGTGCTCAGAAGCTGCTAAAAAATTGAAGCATCGGGTAATAAGATGTTGACAAAGGAGTTGAGTATGTATAATTTAATGACGCACTTTCTACCTATACTTTTTCAAATTAAGAACCACTTGTCATTTTTATTGATAAAATAGCATCCCTTTCTATCCTTTGACATTTGTATAAAATCAAGATGGTATGAGTAATGAATTACAAGGCTTCTCTCCTTAAATTTTAACTTACATTTTCTCCGTGATAGTTTTACTTCATTTTATTTTTTAATTTGGGGGAATTCTCAAGTGGCAAAATAAGACGTGTAGTGGAAAGAAAGATTTACAAAACCGAGTGTAATGCAAACTTGTTTTACGAGTTGTGTGACCTCGTGCAGCTGACTTAAACTCCGAGTGTGCTTTTTCCTTGTTTGTAGACAGTAGTATTTACCTTATTGCTTTTTATGAGGAGTACATGAAATGGTATGTGTTGAAGCACCTTACAACCAGGAAGAACTCCGTAAAGGTTGTCATTAATAAACCTTGCCCCAGAAGACCTTTCCTAGGCATTAAACTATCCTGTTACTACGTTTTCTACTGAAATTATGATTCTGCTGTCTCCCTTTCTTCTCTCCTCCCTCCTTCTGTTTCACCAAGCTGCTGGTAATTTTAGTAAAATTTAACATTTATGGGCTTCTTCCATGAGATCTGTTTCATAGAAGGAGCCCAAGTTTGGGAAGAGACCTTTTTTTAAAGCTTTGTGTTTTTTTCTTATATTCTTCCATCTTAATTTCTTTTTGCCCTTGTTCGCTCCCAGCTAAATTTTCTTAAGGTTTCTTCTTGCAAAGACAACAGAGGGTTGAAGCCGTGGAGCCGCTTGCTGCCGTCTGCTGCCGGCTGCTCACCCCGTAGGTCTCCCTCTTCTCCCTCAGCTCTTTCAACTTTCTTGGAACCTCCAAACCTGCGAGTCAGTGAAGTGCCTGGACCAGCAGTGCCTGAACGCGGCGCCGGAATTAAACCGGAAGCCCTAGACGGGGATGGTGCCTTTGCGGTCATGGCAGTTTTCTTCTTTCTCCTCTCAAGGGCTCAGACATCATCTTTGAAGCTTTCTGTTACTTTGCTTTCCCCCGCTGCATCATGCGTTCTGTTATTCTAAGCACACTGGTGTTGCTCAAGGGGAGGCTAATGTTTCACCTGTAGTCTAATCCCTTTGGCCACCAACAATTGTGTAACTCAGAATGACTCACAATTTTTAAATTAATGAAATCATAGATTAATGAAGATTGTCAGCTGTGGTAGACCTTTCCTTCTCATTTCATGTGAAAAGTGGAGATGGCAGATAGAATTATGCAAGAATTATAATCCACTTTTCTACAGCAGGTTTTGAGCAAATTTCCCTTTTTCTTTTTCTTCTGAATCTACCTGCATCCTATGAGCTGTATGGCAGGTGGTAAGGATTTCTCAGTCTCTGACTGACGGTATCAGATCAAGAAGGAATTTCAGGTATGATCCAGTGTCCATACCCTCTCATTTTTCAGTTTTGGAAACCTAGCTCCAGAGAGTCAAAGTAATTATCTCTGGTACTAAGGAAGATAATAGCACTCCCAGGAATGGAAAGAATCCTTGATTTTCACCCTACTACCTGGTGTGTCCTGCAGAGACTAAAGTAATCATTGGTGAGTCACTTAACCAGGGCCCAGTCACATGCTGCTGTTTCCTTAACTGGCCTTGAGTATTCTGTTGGGATCTTCAGCACACCCACTAGGTGGTGTCCTGACTCAGCCACTTTGCCCTGGGACTCCTGCAGGGTTCTGCCCTAACTGGAAAGGAAGGAGCCACATAGAGTCGGCCTGTAAGAATGTTAAATAATCTGGGTGAGGTGTTAGCTCTTGTAATTAGATAAGCCAAGAGAAAATTTAATTTATGAGCAGAAATGCAATAGTTAAATTATACTGCATAAATATTTGTAGACTTCATTTTCTGGAATTTTAAGGACATATGTTGGGCCTGTGGTATGAACAGACTAAAAGCACCGGCTGCTCCTGTGGAAGAATTTGGAAGCCCTTGCTGTGGATGGAGAGTGGATGGAGGGCACAGAGAGGAGAGATACAATTAATCTTGTAAATAACTGCTGTCGTAAGGGGTTGTAAATAACATATATATATATAATATATATATAAATACATATATTTACCTGTTTGCTACAAGTTCCCAAAATCAAGGGAAAGAGGAAACATTTTCAAAACGAAAATTTGTAACTCTCAGCTCTCATTTGGATTTAAAATGATTGGTTGCGGTGTTTCAAAATTCTAACAGAATAACTGTTCAGTGGTTCCAGATGTTTTTGATAAAAACTTGGAATTGTCGCATCAGCAGCAAAAGCACAGGACGCCGGAGTCTGTCTTCTGTTGGGGAGTGGTGAGCAGCTCCAGAGGGGAAAGAAAAACAGACTCTTTTTTCCCCACCCAGCGCATTTTGTTCTCCCAGAAGGAACAGAATACGTAAGGACAGTTCTAAATCACTTAAATATGTTTGTGTGTCCAGAAAAGGAAGAAATCTGCATTTGTAGCTTGTAGCACAAAGCCGGCAGACAGTCCGAAATGAAGTAGGTTAATCTATATGTCTCAAAACAGTAATCTGGGCCATTTCAGATAATTATATTATTTCGAAACAGATTCCTCTCTAATTATATAAACTTCTTGAGGACAGAGACCTTGTTATTTTGTTTGCCCCAACTGCAAGGCACAAAATAGCTGTTAAAATCAATATAGATTATGTACATTTAAGCCAATAGTTAGAGGAGGTTGGGCATAGAAAGACTTTATTGTGACTAAAGCATCTGATCCCCAGAGAGATGCCTGGGAACCTTGGGAGCAGGAAACATTCGAATCTAATTAAAACAGAAGGGAGCGGCAGTGAGGAATAAACCATATGAAGGCAGAGGGGAGGCAGCTTTGTGCTCGTGTGGGGAGGAAGGAGAGTTCTAAATTGTAGCTTGGCGAAAGTTCCTACAGAAAAGATAATAAATTATTACTTTTTCTATACACCGAAGCCTAAAGGACCTTTCGAGTTGTGCCTTTAGACCGCATCATTTCAGAGTATTTGTAAATCGCCGACCAGGTTCCCACCCCTTCAGTAAGCCTGAGCAACAATTTTCTTTACAGCTTTTTAGTCTTTCTCTAGTCCTCTTGATTCTACTGGTGTCTGCCGTCACTGCAATGAAAAGCACCCCCATTTCACTGTACCTGTTGGTAACCTCACCGAGCCGAAGCTCACTGGGGGCACGTGGGGAAGGGGAGGCTGTCCGGTCCGTGAAACAGGGAGGGCGGGGGCACCGCAGGCTCCGAGTGGGCTGTAGCTGTGGCCGTGGGGTCAGCAGACAGATGAGGAAAATGCGTGCATTGTGGCAGGACTGGCCGAAGTTCTCTCCTTTGAGCTAGTTAGCCACTTGGATGCCTGGCCCGAGGAAACGGTGACTCATCAGACCCTCTATTCCTCCTGTATGTGTAGTTCCTGAAAAACCTTGCCTCTGACTCTCCTTGCAGTAGCGACACGTATTCAGATACCCTAGCTCTTCCTTCCCGTTGTGGGGGCCGAACCCCCTCATTCACACTCCCCAGGTCTAGCTGGGGCTCCTGGCTGCGTGAGGAAAATCAGCAACCCTGATGCTCCCAGGACAGAATCTTTTAATTTATTTTTTCTTTCACTACTCTTTCCCCCCTTTGCTTCCCGCAGTTCCTCCTTTCTCTCCCAAATAATTTTCAACCCAAGTTGAGAGAATGTCTGAAGTGAGAGAATGAATTCCGGAGTAGGCTTGGCTCCCGAGAATGTTCCAGAGGGTAGGGGCTCAAAATAGTAAAAAACAGGCAGATGAAGTAACAACCACATACAGAGCTCAGTTCATGTGGACGGAAGCTTTGAAGGGAGAGAAGTCCCAGCCAGGTGACTTGCTTAGTCACAAAAAGCGTTGACATGTGTCCATTTATTTTATTCCTTTCCCCTTTAATTTTCTTTACAGTCCCCTTCCATGCAGCCCTCCCCCTCCCCCATCCCCCAATAAAATGCTGAACTCCTGATGATTTTTAAACATTGTCAGACACCTTTGTAGCCACTTCTGGGTCTGAGAGACACAATCCTGAAATACTTGGCTAGCATTTTTCTCGTGTTAAATCATTGGTTTGCATCTGGCAAGGAGATATAGCGTGTGCCTCAAGCAGTTTCGATTTTCTGTACTTGGTAGAATAGATAAGTGTGTTGTACGTGCCTGTGGTGTTTGGGATGACACCCCCCTCCCTTTATTACCATACTGCTCTGACATCAAAGCACTCCTTGCATCTGGGGACGCCTGACAGAGCCTTTTTCATAGGGGACAGTTGGAGGAGGAGGAAGAGGTGGAGGAGGGAGGAGGAGGAGGAGGAGGAAGCGGGTTGGAAAAGGAAGCCTTGTTTTTCTCTTCTTCCTTCGTGGGTGAATCATGTTCCCACCACTGCAATTAGGTTTTCAGAGCTCCGAGGTTGTTGGTGCCGAGCTGAAAGGGCAAGTCCTGGCGTTCTTGAGAGTGAGGGGAAAGAGGGGAGGGGTTGGGGGTGGGCAGGGCCAGCGCCTCCGGAGGGAGGGAGGGAGCAGACCAGGAGGAGGGGCCTCTTCTTCCTCCTTTCCTCTGCTGTCATTACATATTTTCAACTTAAATCAGAACCAAGCCTGACTGCCTGGTGAGCAAGACAGACTGGAAAGGCTCTTTACTTTAGACGGAATCTCAAAGCTGCTGCTGCTTTTTCTTTCTTTTTTTTTCCTGTAAAGAAACCATTGATTTTTCTTGACTTTTTTTTAAAAAAAGCAATAACAGAATTTAATGGAATTTTTAAAAATGTCATCCCTTTGAAATAGAGTCGTCTTCCCTTTTTTTCTCCTTCCTGACAAAGTCCATCCTGGATTTTTATTGCCCGCCTTGGCTCCCCACCACGTGCATCGGCCGTTATGCTCAGCCAGCTCATTCTTTATTTTTCTGCCGGAGTCACCACCAGTGATGGAAATGGCGTGCGCTTCTCTTTCAGTCAAGATCTGCATAAAAGTATAGCATCAGGAGGCACTTACTGTTTATATTATGAGTTATAAATTCATCGTCCCAGTGCTCTGAAGTTGTCAGAAAGTTCCGGCTCAGTTCACGGAATTGGATCCTGCTTGGTTTCTTTTTAATTCATTTTTGGACCCTTTGAGGGTTTTACGGAGAGGGGAGCCTGGACGGCGCAGGTCTCCCCCCACTCACCGCGGGAGATTTGGGGCTGGCCTAGCGCCAGTGCACCAGCCCCCCGAGTTACCAGCGGGCGCCTCTCTTGTGTTTTGTTTCCTCTCCCCTGCGTTTGGTCGAAATGTATGAACGGCACAAGAGGCGCTACAGCCTCTGTGACATCTCCAGGGTGGACAGGACCGTGGACGTGGTGCTGCTGAAGGTAGGGACCACTGCGCTGGGCACACCCCCAAGCTCTTTTCTCTCTTGAGTCCGATCGCTGGGTCCCTGGCCACCTGCACTGGGAGAAGGGCTGAGAAGTGCATGGGAGCGTGGCGGGATAGGGGACGGGGTTAGGGATGTCTTACAGGACCATCGGAACAAAAACAACGGGACTTGAGAATCGGCATCGAGCCGCTCACTGTTTAAATGTTATTTTCCGTTCTTTAAAATGCATTCTTATGCTCAGGAGAACCTCGTACACTCAAAAATCTCAGACGGAGAAATTCATCTGGGGAGTTGCTCTGTCTGTCCCTCTGTCCCCCGCCATGCCCGCCCACTCACCTCCTGTCCCAGCCCCCATCTGCCTGGGTGTGTTTCTCTGACAGTCTCTTGCTGCCCCTGTCTCTTCATCTCTCTGTCTTTTGTCTGAGCCTTTTCTGTTGCTTCTGTTGCCTCTTCACTCACAACTCTTTAGGGGAAAGATAGACAACATTTATTTCCTTTGGAAGCTTCTCCGATCAGCCTATATGTTAAGTGGCAAAGTGGTCCTTTTGGCTTGGTGTGCGTGGTTTTTAGGTCTGGCCATGGAGTCTGTCGATAGCTGTATTTGTTTGTTTTCTCAGTGTTAGGTGTCTAGGCAGGATGAAGGCGGAGACGCGGGATAGCTAATTGCTCACAGAAGGCATCCTTGGACCTAAAATTAGTAAGAACTCCTCCAGTCATAAGATGGGAGTCTGGGAATATTGGATGACTTAAGGAGTGCTTTTTGGAAGTTTAGCAGTTTGCTGGCAAAAGCAGGGGAAATTGGAAGCCTCCCAAGTGCTTCAGAGAGGCCAGAAAGAACTCCGGTACCTGAACTTGTGAGAGTGGAGCTGGGAAGTGTAGGCGATGTGGGCATGTATCACCCTGGTCAAGGAAACAGTGGCACTATTTTATTGATTTATCAACTCAGTTTATTACCCGAGGCTCCCTAATTTTTTTCTTTGGCCCATTGAGGCCAAGAAATGAACCCAGAAGGCTAGACCGAGCCACCAGTGAATAACACTTTGGGTGAGGGGCTCGGCCCAGGAGCGGCGATTTGTGGGGAAGTGATGTCCTTGTCCCTCTGTCATCGCCATCAGATGGTGGTTTGACTTGCCAGGCCTAGACTGAGAGCGGTTGGCAACTCGGCATTTCCAACTTGTTCCAAGTTACTGTTCATTTTAATTTCTCTGAAGCGTGATATCCTTTTTGAGATCACACTGTTCCGAAACTTTTGTCTTCATCTGTTTAGGAGAACCAAGCTTTTAGGATCTTTATGTGTTTGACTATGATTTTACATGGCTAGGGGGAAAGGAAAAGAGGGCGGGGAGATAGAAAATCCCCACGTAGGTATGTATCATAAGGAGTATCGTACATCTTTCAGATGCTGCCGTGCACAGACCTCTGGACTCTAACGGGGCAGGAAAACCTGTGTGAGGGGCTAAATCGGCACGGGCCGGTTGGCCTCATGGACACCCCCCTACAGTTGTAACAAAGCACCTCCACAGATACCGTCTCGCTAGGGACTGTCAGGCAGTAACTGTCTCCCCCTTTCTCACATGAAGAGCTGAAGGGTTCCTTTGACCACAGTAAAGAGTGGAAATGACTTGAGTGACAAAGATGTCTCTCAAAGATGTTTCTCACAGGACCACAGCTCACAGAGGATGTAATTAGTTTTTTAGGTGAATCTCTGTTCCTACCAAATTGTCTACTACATAATAAAAGATTTTCAGTAGAGAAAATTTCACTTCTTGGACAGCAGACATTTTTTTTTTTACAAGTAAGTGTACATGAGTCCAGAAAACAACTTATTTCCAGTATTGAATCAGTATTAATGCGCTGTTTGATGTCAGGCACAGTGCTAAGTCCAAGGGACACTTGGTTCTTTAAAGTCCTTACATCGCTTAAGGACAGGCAATAAACAGAGAAAGAAAGTACATTTCTTGTAAGTGGTTGGACAGAAATGAGCAGCGAGCTGTACAGGAAATAACGGGAAGACCTGTTTCAGATAAAATCTTTCTGAGGTGTCGACATTTAAAAATACTGATCTCTGCAGGGTAAGAGTATGCCTGCTCTCCCCAGGGACCGAACGAGCAGCAAATACAGGGGCCTGAGGTAGGAAAGGAGCGGCAGAGCCGTTGTGACAGGAGCATCCTGAGTGCGTGGGGAGGAGACGGGAGGGCTGGAGGCAGAACTGGGACCTGGACAAGCAGGGTCTTCACAGCCAGGGTGAGGAGTTTGCTTGCTTCGGGTATGTCACTCCTCAGTTTATGTTTATACAGGGTCCCTCTGGCAGCGTGGGAGTCCGTCAGGCTGCCATTATGGTAGTCCGGGCATGATTAAATGGTTTTGTGGTCAGAAGTGGGAAGAAGTAGATGGATACGAGATACAGGCATCACATTTTTACATTCCTAGACTCATTTTCTATGTGGAAAAATAGATTCAGATAACAGTTTCCCATAACTCATACAAAATAGCTGGTAAGACGAAACCCCAGATCTGATTGTTTTCAAAGTTCATGTTTTTTTGTGCTGTCCTAGACCTTTCGTTTGAGCTGACCAATTCCTTTTATTGCATGAATATGTATATCAGTTTTTATTTATATATACAGATTTTTTTTTTAGACATTTTATGTTGGAAAATCTTAGACATTTTATGTTGGAAAAAGCCTTAGAAGTTAATTATGTCTTTCTCAGTGAAGGAATTTCTTCTCTAAAACTTTGGACAGGTACACAATCTCTCATATTTACAGTTTGTCACACAATGTGTAACAGGCTTTCCCTACAATTCTTCCGTAAAAATTATTCAGAAGTATGCTCCAATTATCTTCCATTTTGAATTTCAATATCTTTAATCAGTGTTTTTAAAAAATAATGGTATTGGTTATATTTACCACTTCAGTTCTCATGTATATGGTCTCACACCATGTTCATCGGTGGAAGTTTGCTTTTTATACTAGAGAGTTGATAATTTTTTCATATGTTCACTAAATATATCTAAGCACTCAGAGCAAGGTCCCTAATTCAGTGTTACTCAGTAAGTATTTGTTAATCGAATGAGTTACTCTTTTAAGATTTGTAAGTATGGATTCATAAACATCATGTTACATAAACTGTATTTAGTGCACTGACAAGGTTGGCATAAGATCACAGAGGTGAAGTATGACAGTAATCACAGAATTTAGATTTTGAACCTGTCACTTTGGTATTCCGCATTTGCAACTCTGGCCCCTCCGGCCGGCATCCTAATAATCCACTGAAGATTAGCTTCAGAATTCCCATCCTGGGTTATGTACCTACACTTTTGTTGCCTTGTTCTGCATTCTGATCTGTTCCCTTTGTCAGGTCTTTATAGCTGGTTTCATGATGGTTCTTTGGCATTAAGGCCTTAAGGTTATCCTCAGGCCACATACATTGGTCTTTATCTTCAGATCAACCCTTGCTTCCCATCGTCAACCCTCAACATCCCCCCAGTCTTACCTCCTTTCTGATTTTTTCCCCAAATAATAATACGTAAGTTGATCATATTCCGTGTCACCCACCCTCCACCCCCCAAGTGCACACATAGACGCTCCTCTTCACCATACGGCATTCCCTTGGCTGCCCTCTGCTAATCACGCATGACTTTTGGCTCTTAGGATAAGTGGTTGGTGACGATGAGTCCCGTGCTCAAGTGGGATATGGAAAGGTCTTGTTGGCCGGTTTTCCTGGGGCCCATCGGTATGTGGGCATTGACTTCCCGTGTTGGTGAACGAGGAGCTCTCGCCAAGTGCAGTTCACTAGGTAGCTCAAGATAAGCATCGCCGAGCCCACTCTTAGCACAAGAGGGTCGCCAGGGTCAGAAGTTTGGTAACACTAGCGTGCCAGGAGGAAGAACGTCGGAATCTAGGATTAGCCGCTGATTTAAACTGACTTCAGTCCAGGGGCCACTTCTGTATAATCTGGGGTACCTGGATCCTCCTGTTACTGATGATTTATTGAGAGCATACTTTGTAGCTAGTAATTCAGAGTCTCAGATAAGTGGTTAAAAGATTTGCAACCATGTTTTATGTGCACAAAATGAAAGTGTTTACAGAGGAGGACCTCCTCCGCCCCAGCCCACCTCCATTCATGAAGTGTGGGCAGGCCACGGTGACCTCATTCCCTGACGCTCAGAAGGAGTAGCTTGTCTTTAACTTCATTGTTAATTTCCAGAGAAATATACATTCTTGAAAATTTGCCTGCTCAAGGGGACATCCACATTGTATCAAAAGATAAGGAGGTTGAGGATTGAAGACAGCTACACTATCTGCTCAGTGACAGATTCCCTGAAATGACTTTGACTCAAATGTTGGCTTTTGTGTCCGGATGGTGGGTTTTTGCTTCCTTTTGTTCAGCCTTGGAACTCCGGCTGGATCTCCTGAGACAGTTGCAAAGGAAGTAAATACGGGCAATGGCTGGGAAGGCTGGGTGTAACCATGAACTGTATTATTAGGATGTTCGGATATAAACAGGAGCAGAGGCACTGCCAAAAACAAAAGGCAGCTCCCTCTGCACTGAAAATATGTACAACTCTATTTTCAGACTGATGGGAACACAGCGTGGGTGTGGTTTATGTAATCACAAGGGGTCCCAGGGAATGAAAAATAATATTGGGGCGGGCGGGGGCGGGGGCCTGGCACTTCTCTGGAGTAGCTTCTCGTATCCCGTGTGGCACGTGTCCTGTAACTCGCCATAACCGAGGACGTCGAATACCTGCGGAGTCCGTGAGTTGCCTGTCACGGAGATACTAGGAACAAAAGACTAAGTTTGTGTTTTGGCTAAAGATTCATGAATGTGGTCAGAGCCAGAAAGTCTGCTTCGGTAACTTATCCGTCCAAAAGATGTGGATATTTAATGGCAGAGTATCTGTTTTCCTCATTTTGAGCTACTTGCTACACAAAATTTGTGAATCATCTTTAACTGTTCTCTCCCTTACTCACTCGTTCATTTGCCAGTTCTGTATTTGACTAAGAACTCAAAGACTCCATCAGGGCAAAATCTGGATAGAGGGGCTCATAATTTTTGTCTCTGTTTTCCTCTTAAAACTCAAGTTATTAGTGGCCTCAACACTATTGTTTCTTCCTAATTTGGTGACCACAGTCTTGTGCCAAGCCTCTTCCAGAGCCGGCTAAGAGGTGTGTTGATAGAACAAAGAACCAGCTTCTTTATTCGTGTGAAAACCTCAGCCTTGGGAGTCTTTTGGAAAAAAGGGTAACCTGAGAGCAGGTGTGCTACCATTTCTGTCCTCAGGGCCAGTCTTCTTCTTTCCTCAGTTCGTACGCCTTTGGGCTTTTTATGCCCCTCAGATACATCTGAGGAAAAGGTCTCCAAGTGGGCTGTATACTGGTACGCAGTGAAGTTGTTGCTAATGTTTCTGTTATCTTTTCAGTGTCGGTGGGATCTTTAATAATGCTTCCCTTTAATTTCTGATATGGATAACTTGTAACTTCTGTTCTTGGTCAGTCTAGCTAGTTTTACTGATGTCATTTGATCTTTTCAAGGAAACCACCTTTTGATATTACTGATTTTATTGTTTCTCTGTTTTCCAGTGCTTTGATTTCTGCTCTTTGTTTTTTTTTTAAAATCCTCTCTGCTGCTGGTTAATTTGTTCCCTTTTCTAGTTTTTTAAAGATTTTATTTATTTTTTAGAGAGAGGGGAAAGGAGGGAGAAAGAGAGGGAGAGAGGCAACATCAGTGGGTTGCCTCTCTCGTACATGCCCTGGCTAGGGACCAAACTCACAGCCCAGGCTTGTGCCCTGACATGGGATTGAACCAGCGACCTTTTGCTTTGTGGGATGACGCCCAACCAACTGAGCCACACTGGTCAGGGCTCTAGTTTTTTAACGTGGTAATTGATATTATTGATTTGAGATTTTTTTTTTTCATATAGGTATTTAATATTATAAATTTTGCTCTAAGCACTGTTTTAGCTTTGTCTCAAATTTTATAGGTAATGTTTTACTTTTATTTAGTTGAAAATATTTTCTAATACTTAATATCTAATGTTTCCTTAAGATTTCTTCTTCAATCAAGGAACTTTCTGAAGTTTTTTTAAAAACTTTTTAAATATTTGGCCTTTTTTTCAGATATCTTTTTGGTTCTGATTTCTAAATTTAGTACTGTTTAAGCTAAAGAGCATGCTTTGTATGCTTTTAGTCCTCAAATTTGAGACTCCTATTATGCCACAGAATATGGTCTGTTTTTCACGTGCACTCGAAAAGAACGTGTATTCTGCTCTTGTCAGGTGAAGTGTTCTGTATGTGTTTGTTGGGCCACCTTGGTTGGTAGTGTTTTTCAGTTTTTCCGTATCCTTACTAATTTTGTGTCTACTTGTTCTGTCAATTACTGAGAGAAGACTATTAAAAACCTCTAATGATAATTTTGAAAGTTATATTAAATGTAATAAAAATTACTTTTATATGCCTAACTTTTATCAAAAGTCTCCTAAAAGCTTTAATTGTCAGTTGCCTTAATTGTATTGTGAAAAGGTATTTTTTCCTAAAATAATTTCACCCACTTTTCAATAAAGCTTTCAAGAGAAAGCTAGGAATGCTGGTGTAGCAGATAACACTTGCGGCAGCTGGAAAATCAGCCTCCATCACTTCACCGCCTGACACTCAGCCTGTTTTTCTCTGTCCTCAGATCAACCGAGAAAGCTGGTGTGCGATAGAACCGTGTCCGGACGCGCCATCTCTCTTGGCCCCCGCACAGGGCCCAGGTGAGCAGGGGTCTCCCACTTCCAGTTTGCTCAAACACCTGTGTCCAGGATGGACACGTCCTCGAGCTGCCGTCCCACTCTAGTTGCAGATTGTTGGGTTGGGGGACCCGTCCTTCCTCGGCGTGGTATGCGATAAACCAGAGGAAGGGGTGTAAGCGGCTTGGGTTTGCAGACACTTGGTCTCACAATCGACAGTGAGCACGTGTGATTACCTGAATTAGTAAGTAGTCCTCCCATGGGACTTTATGATCTGTTAAGTCATCCGTGAAGGCACTTGTGCGTGTACATATGGTAAAATTGTCTTAATCAGGTAAAACTATAAATCCATATTGTTAAGAACTAAACTGTGGCTCTCAATTTTGGTTGCACATTGACAGTGTCTTGGCAGGGGTGGGCAGGACGGTGAAGGGGATTAAGAAGAGCAGACTTGCAGTTGTAACACACATAAGTCCTGGGGATGTAATGTGCAGCACAGGGAATGCGGTCAGCGTCGCGGTAACTCTGGTTACAGACTTCTCGTGATCGCTTTGTAAGGTACATAAGGATCAAATCACCATGTTGTATACCTGACACTAATACATCAGTTGTAATTAAAAGAGCTTTGCATTCCAGAATGACAATTAAAAAAAAAAAAGTATCTTGGAAGTGTTAAGAAACACTGAGGCCTGGGTCCTGCCCCCAGAGATTCTGATTTAATCAGTCTAGGGGTGTGGCCGGGGCATCAGAGTCTTTGAAAGCCTCTTTGGCTCCTCTCCTGTGCAACCAACCATTAAGAACCATGAACTTCGGAAGGATTGTCCGGAACTGAGTCTTTCCCTAAGGACCCAGGAGGTCTCAGTAACAACAGATGAGGGTAAAATGCTCTTAAGGTCTTTCTTGGTAGTAACACAGCACGTGGCTAGTGGTTAGTTAGGTGTCCCAGCTGCTTGCCGGGTTTAACCACTATTTCACTGTGAGAAAGGCACGCTCCTGTGTGTCTCCATGTTCTATTGTCCCTGATCCCCAAAGCTTTTCTCGCTGGGGGCGGGGTGGGGGTGTCATCTTAATGCCATGGTAAGTAACTCCCACCGCCTGTCCCTGCAGCTGCCATGTGAACACTATCTGTTTGCATTCTGGGCTCTTAAGTCCACTTTATCAGCGCACCTCCCCCACCAAAAGACCCCCAAAAAACAAACAAACTTCTTTTTTTACCTTCCCAAAGTTTAACAGCTTTAAAATTACTGAGTCTTCCTTTATTGGTCTTTCTGGAAATAGTTTAGCTGTGAATGTGCTGCAATATTAAACTGAAAGACGAACATCAAATTCTCTGTCTCCAGAGCTGTTTCTTACTGATTCTCAACTCTCTGAGTTTACTCCATAGGAAGCGTTGGAAACTAATGTGAAAAGTGTTTTTCTCTACTTTTGTCACCCTTGGAGGAGGTGGCGGAAGGATGTTACTAGGCCACGGTCGTGGTCAGGGTCTCCGCATGTTATGGCTGACCTTGTTCACAGATTTACCTGTAACTTCCCGCATCCGTCCCCCTGGAATCCTTTACTTAAAGGCGTCTCCTGCTTTTATTCCTTAAGCTGCCGGGGGCTCTTTCTCAGAGTGTAGTTACTCCCAGCCCCCGGGCGGTGGCTCTGTCTGCCTCGTGAAGGTGGAATGAGGTTGCCTCGCGATTTGAATTCTCCCAGGATGTTTCCGCACGCCTTGTGGTTTATTTTACTCTTTAAATAAATGAATTTTGAGCCCCTGAAACTTTCCCCCGGGTATAATCTTGAATTTTGTTGGACCCCTCCATACCCCAACCCTGAACATAACCCCTGTGGCGTTTTTAGAGTGATTCTTTTTAAACCTCCCCTTTAACAGTCCAATAACCGGACTCTACTTCTGAACTCCAGATGTGAGCTTGCTTATTTCAGGCGTTGTTTTCTGTGAATTCTAGGGCGTTTTCTTCTCTTACTTCTTGAACACAGCGCAGGACAGCGATAGTGTGAGGCCAAATGCAAGGATGTCTTTTAAAATTACTTTGTATGTTTTTAAATTCTGGATAAATAAATACAAGGTTGCGTTATGATTCGCATGGTTCAGCGAAGCCCAGCGACTGCTGCTGGTATGTTCCTACCCTTCCCCAACTATAATTTGTTTGCATACATGTAATTTTATACCTAAATGACTAGATATCATCTTTAAAAGTACACGTTTTGCTAGCTGTTAAAAAACTAATGGCTCAGGACACACAAGTTACTGACATTTATATGTGGGTCATAAAACGGGCCTGGCACCCCTCAAGGTAATGAATGTGCTTACCGGATGCTCGCGGAATCACACGTTTGAGGCTAATGAGGCCTTAACTGCATTAGGCATGTTTGTCGCGTGCCCGCTGTGTGCTGAGGGACCGGGCTCTGGCCGCTGTCTGTCCGAATTATTTCTAACTGTCACTGCGACTGTTTTAGGGAGGCGCCCCCCATCTTGTTTCACTGGTATGGAAACGGAGACTTAGGGGGTTAAGTTACTTCTTGCCTGGGATCTTTCTGCTATTAAGTAGCCAGACCTAGATTTAAGTCACGTCAACCAGAGTCCGAAGCCAGTGCCCGTCCTTCTCTGTACCTCCATAGGCCGCTCTCTTTTATTCATCAGGAAGAAAGGACAGATTTTGTTAGTTTTGAAAACTTACCAACACGTGTGAGCTGGCATGTAGATTAGCTTTGCCTTTGCCCCCCTCCCACCCTTCTTTGTGGGGGTTTCATGATGGCTTAAAGTCCTTTGCTTTCCCCTTTTCCTGGTTTCCGTGACCGTCTCCCCCTCCCCGTCTCGATAGTCACCGTTTGCACACTGCAGACTCTTCCCCACACCGGCTGGCGGGCCCTGTGGTGCTTGGATGGCTTTTCTGGGGGAGGCATTCCGCCGAGGGCTGAGTCTGGACCTTCCCTGTGGATTTTCCATTCGAGTGTCTTGAGCTGGTGTGTTTTCCCCTCGGAATTTGGACGTGGTCTGTTAGCCTGCCAGCTGGACTGCTGGGGCCCAGCACAGTTGCTGCGACAGCCCTTTCTTTCCTTGGCCAGCCCCCGATTTTCCCCTCAGCTGCGGAATGGAGTTTCTGATTTTTCCAAGTGGGGAGGACGTGGGAAGACCGTGTGCAGCAGCCCCTCCTGAGGTAGCCCAGACTGACACGGCGTAGGGAGGGGCACCCCGGGCGCGTGCTGTTTCCAGCTTGGGAAAAGCAGGGCTGCCCCCCCGAGACGGCACACTCAGAAGCAGCTCGGGCACCAAGATTAAGATGAACGGAGGTCATTTTTTCCTTTATCTGAAACATTTTCAGATCAGCCTGTGGGCCCAGCCTCTTCCTGTGGCATCCTCTGTGTACTTCTGTGTTGAAATTCTTTCTTACAGTGTTCATTTCCACTACAAGATTGTAACCCCGCCCTGCACCCCCCGACACTGAACCCCTCTTTCCCCCGCCCCCCTTTTATACGTTCCCGTGCATATAGTCAAATGCCTAACAAACAGAGAAGGTAATTTTGTTGATAGGCGATTCATGATCTGTCCAAGTGCAGTACCTCTATGGTCCTTCCTCTAAGATTCCGGGCTAATCCAAAGCAAATAATTTACTGATGATCAATTACTACCTAATTTAGGTAAGAAGAACGCTGCCTTCTCCTTATCTCAGTTGCGCATGCACGCGCGCGCATGCACACACACACGCATGCACACACACACGCACACATACACACTTATTGTCCTACCATACCCTCTAAGAGTTAAGAGACACGCTGGGGGTAATCTAGTCCAGTCTTCACTCCCCATCCTTTTCAGAAACCTCTTGACACAGTCATTGAGCCTTTGCTCCAAACCCTCTGGTGAAGCGACACTTGCTACTTTACGAGGCTCAGCAACCTGGTTATGGTGAAACCCTGCGCCCCTCCGGCCTGTGGGCTTTGTTCTGCCCGGGGAACAGCAGTGTCCTTAGACACGTTTTCTTTCTGCTTCTCTGGCAGCAGGCGAAATGCGTTTCGTGTTTCCGCTGCTGTGACCTCATTCCCATGCACGCACGTCCATTTGTGTTTTAATTTAGTGTTATCTAGGAGCAAGCACCATTCTGTGGCTGTAGTCCAGCTGTCACATGGTGGCACACCTTTCCTCATTTTGGAATTGGGCCTGTTAATGGAACCTAGAACAACGAGTGTTCTTTGTTTGCCATCACCGTGTATTGTCTGCTAGGTAACCGGCGACCTCGCCTGCTCCTCATCACGTCATGTCACCTGCAGATTTGATAAACATGCATATATATCTGTCTAAATCACACATACAGATACTCACTAGATGGAGGTGTTTCACTTTTGAAAACTTCTTGAAGGAGGTTGGGAGCTTCCTACTGTTGACTTTCTTTGGACTTTTGGTTTCATCGCGTAGAAGTGACGTTGACTCTCCTGCTGTCAGGTCCCTTTGCTTACAAAGTTCATAGGGGAGAACGGGTTAAATACCTTGCTCATTTTAATATGTTAAGTCTGTAGAGTTCCTGGATGCACCAGTGTAATACTTCTGTCAGAGCCCCCTTCGCCTGGTACTCCAGTCCTTGCCCTAGTTGCTGACCTGAAACAGAATCTAGGTGACATGTTTTCTTCCTCAGTATGTTTCCCCCTCTGTCAGATCCGTTCAGGTGCAAGAAGTCAAGTAATTACATTTCCGTTCTTACTCATGCAAACACATAGTTTGATACCCTGATATGTTCATTAGATATGCTTCCCCTATCTTTTATCTCAGTATTTTGATAAAGTAACAGGTTTCCAGAAACAACTCAAAACAAATTGACCACAAACCCTATCACATAGTTTCCAGTTTTGATACCCAAAGAAATAAAATTCTCTAACTACCAGGAGGAAAACATTACCACTTAAATACCTCAATATAGATGGAATTGTGGTTCAAAATCATTTGTCTTTTTGTGCCTGTTGTTTACATGGCAAACTCACGGTGGTTGTTGCAGTGACTATATCAACCTGGAATTAGAGTTCCAGAGTGGAAAGCTGCCAGTTCGCTGTATCCTTTACAGCTTCTTAATATTAGAAAGGGGTTGGGGAGGGAGGTTGGTTAGTAGATTTAAAAGGCTGATTGCTGGATTGAAAAGAAACTGATTTTTTTTTTTTTTAAAGTATTGGTTGAATACATTTTCTTTTTCAGAATGTGAGAACTTCCTGGATGTCGGGCTGGGCAGGGAGTGCGCTCCCAAACAAGGTGCCCTTCAGAGGGAGCCCGGGAGCGACTCCGACCTCTTCCGGTCGCCCGGTGAGGAAGCGGACAGCAACGTCTTCTCCAAGGTAGCGTATGTCGCCCTGCCGGGAGTCGTGATCCTGCCAGCCTTACGAGGGCTTCTCTCTGGCTCTTCCAGGACCTTAGGGAAGTATAAATGCTCCCTTTCAGGGACGGACACTCCAGGTTTCCGGAGCTTAGAAACAGGCCTTGACCTTTGTTTTCTGCAGAATCATGGCTGTTTTGCCACGCACACTGCAGACTGAAGAAGTGGAAGTGAATTAAATCAGATGACAATGAGTACTTTTCAGAGAGCAGGAAGGACCACGGCTCAGACTATATGATGTCATGTGTATAAACTAACCACAGAGTCATTTCTGATTAATGTGTTTAGGCGTGAAGCTTAGTGTTGAGCTTGGTGATGTCACGCTGCTTAATTGGAACTTTTTAGCTCCGTGCGGGAGCCCAAGCGCTCTTGCCTGTGAAAAGCCAAGCACTTCCACATGAATCACCTTGTGTTTTTTCTATAATTTGAGGCCTTCTTCGAGGCCAGGAGGTGGGGGCGGTTTGCTCACGTTTGCACCTAGCTGCAGCGAGTTCTGCTTTGTTTCTTAAGAAAACTAGAAGGCTTTCCCATAGCTGGGCCAGCTGTGGTGCTCAGTGCCTTGCCACAGGTGGGTGTCTCAGTAGGAGCGGGGAGAGGCAGACGCACTGTGGCGGCTGTGGGAGCAGTGGTGGTCGTGGATGATTGCATTTCCCAAGGACCGTGTGATGGTGCCGCGTTGCACAGTCCCGAGAGCAGAGTGAAGGCTTCACATTCTGGGTTCCAGTCCGGCACGTGTTTAAGTCTCTGTGAATGGACCTTCAGGCACTCTTTGGTCTCCACGGCTTTCATGTGTCCATTCGGCCTCCCCCAGCCCACCTCCACTCTGTTCCTTTCCCTCGTGCTCATCATCGTCTGGCGGTCCTGGGAGACAGCATGGGGCGTCAGGGCTCCTGTCACCATCACTCATCTTGGACTGTGCACTTGTCAACTAAAGGGGTTCTGTAAAGTGAAGAACCCACACACTGGGAAGGGGTGTCCTTCTCTGGAGTTATTTAGGAAGAGGGAAACCAATAGGGTTTTGTTTTGTTTTTTTTTCAAAGAAACAGAGCTTGTGTAGTTACCACTGTGATTTTGAGGTTTACATTGTAAAGACTTCTAAAATCTCCACACACCGCCCCCCCAGCCCCACCCCCGCCAGGGGAATGCCATTCTAGAGATGTTCTGCTCCGAAAGTGAATCAGTTTCGTCTGAGATAAATAGGTTAGATAATATCTGTAAGTGCCAGCTTTAAGTTTGAATCATTGGTGTCATGGATACATACATGATGTTTTGTTAAACGTGTCTGTATGCTTGAAAATTTTCATGGTAGAAAGCTTTTTTAAAATGGAAAAGTCTTCATTAAGAAATACTTGCCGCTTCCTCGCACGTGCGTGGTGCCTTTTCTGTGGGCGCCATTGTCTCTGCAGAGTGACAGTTAATTTGGTCGGCTAAACGGAATGACTTTGCTACCTCTGCGGAATCAGAATTGGCCATATTTCACTTACTTTTTTAAACTGCCAAAGGTATTTACAAGATTGTTCATATCAGTGTCCAGTGCTAGATTTAGCAGGGTTTTTTCCCCCCGGAATGACTAGATACAATTTTTTACACTCCAGATTAAGCCTTACCCACATTTTGCACCAGCCTGCGTCCACAGAACCAGAAACGGTGGTGCGCTCTCCCCTCACCGTCACTCATCTCATTCTGGGTTCTGGTCCAGAATGTATTTGAGTCCCTCTGACGTCTGCTGGCCTCTAGGAGGGAGACCTGGAGGGTTCGTCTCTTACTAGTTCACTCTCCCAAAGTTTGTGACCAAGAGAGGTTTTGTAATAAATGTTTTCTCTAGCATTAGTAAAACTGATGGTTTATATGCGAAAGAAAAGGGAGGGAGACAGACTGATATTTACAAATTACCTACTATATAGTAGGCACTGAACTGAATTTTCTACATGTGCGATCTCATTTATGATCCCTGCAACCCTACAAGGTGTGGGTGTTCTTATCCTCATTATACTCCTGAGGAAATAGAGGAAATCTGTTCATTTGCTGTTATTTTGCTTTCAGTCTCCCAACACCTGCTTGAAGAGCAGTGACTGATGTAGAAGCCCAGCAGTGGCAGATGGGCCATCAGCAACTCCTTAGAAGTCTTTCTCGGTGGTCGTCCACATGTGGGCTGGGAAACATCAGGCTGTCCCCAAAGTTCTTTGCAGGCTCTGACCCTCTCCTCCTTTCTCTGAAGTACGGTCTGTAGGAAAGCCATTGCAGCATCCTTTCATGTGAGCCATGGGCGGCGTGTTAGGTCCCTTCCTGCAGCCACTGGTGTGACTGGTGCTACAGCGCTCCCTTTAATGTTTGTCATGAACTTTTTGCCTTAACCTTGTATTTTCATTCAGCCTGTGTCCTGACAAATACTGTGATTTTCAGTCAGCGTTATGAGCTTCATGTTTATTCTTACGGTTATTTGCTGGTTACTAGGATCTCGGCGCATAAAATTTAGATTTTGTTTTTAAAGTGAAAAGAGATCCTGAGATTCTCTTGGCAGTAAGAAAGTATGATCATAAAATACATGATCTGGGCCACGCTGTTATCCAAAAGGCTAATTGAAGCCCACAGAAAATACTAATAGGTGCTGCCTCTTTTCCCAAACAGAGATAAAATAAAACTCTTTTACCTTGTTTTTTTCCCTCCAAGTTATGAGATGTACCCACAGTTGATTAGGAAAATCAAAGTAACTCCCCTAAGATGCTAAACTTGAAAGGAGTATCTTTTCTTTCATGCTGTAGTTTATTCTCAGCTGCTTGACCACCTAGTCAAAAATTTACCTTTTCATGTTTCACCTTTTGGGAATAAAAGTACATTTTCAGAATCCAAATTAAAATAACTATAATCGCTTATATGCAGTAGTATTAAAATTACCTAATATCAGAACTGTGAAACAGAGTTAATGCTTGCTATCAGATACTTGGGATTCTTAGACAATTATTGCATGTAAGCGATCAGCACATAGTAGGTATTGAAAATGCAAGCTGTTATTTTCCAAGACGCATGACAGAATGCCTTCTGTGAATTATCATTGAACATGGTTTACAAATATTGGATGAATAAATGAATGAAAATTTAAAAACAATATTTTGTCAGTAGTAGGCATGATTCCTTCAGGTGTGATAGCTGTTTTTATATTTCTGTGTATATAATGTTTACACCTCTCTATATGTGTATGTATCTCTGTAGGGTAACTCTGGCTAAGAAAGCCAATCTAGCCTTTTATTCCGGCCCCCCACCCCCAACACTTTGTTCCAGAAAATTCTGAAACATTCAGGATAGTTAGAATTGGGCAGTGGACACCCACTGCCAAGATTCTGCAACTAACTTCTTGTTTTGGTGGTTTTATTGTAGAACTGTGCCTCTGCCCACCCTTCTTTCCACCCACCAGTCTGTCTCATGTCTTTGACGCATTTCAAAATAAGTTACGGGTCTGAATACACTTCACGCCTGAATGCTTAGAATTCAGTGTGTTTGTAGGATTTTTGTTTTTTGTAAAATTTACATACAGTGAAAGGCACAGTTTCAAGGGAACCACCCGATGACTCCCCCCCGCCCCCACTTTACTGAGTTACCATTGACAAATGAAAGTCATATGTTTAAGGCATAAAACATGGTGTGTTCATATACATGTACGGCGCGAAATGATCGCCACAGTCAGGCCGGCTGACGTGCCACTTGCCTGGTCACCCTTTCTGTGTGCGTGACGAGAGCCCTTGAGACTCTCCCCCAGATTTCGTTTACAGTGTTGTTATTAACTGTAGTCACCGTGCTGTGCCTTTTGTCTGGAACGTTCTTATCTCATATCTGAAAACTTGTTCCCTTTGACTGCCATCCCCCTGTCCCCCAACCCTCCAGCCACCGTTCTGCTCACTGTCACTGCGAGTTGGACATTTTTAGATTCCACGTGTAGGTAAGATCACGTAGTAGTTGTCTTTCTGGGTCTGCCTTATTTTAGTGGGCACGATGCCCTCCAGGTCCATCCGGGTCACCGCAAGTGGCAGAATTTCCTTTTTTAAAGGCTGAGTAATGTTTTCTTTATCTGGTCATCTGCAGGTGGATACGTAGGATGTTTCCCTGTCTTGGCTACTGTGAATAATGGTCTGAACATGGGAGTGCAGGTGTCTCTTAAGACAGTTGCTTTAGTTCTGTTGGCTGTGCCCCCGGAATCAGGTGTATAGACGCGTACGCACGTCTGCTGTTAAAGCCAAAATCTAATTCCCCTCATGTCAGTCAGTGGCGTTGACTGAAAGTACTGACCTGAGTTAGATTTTTTTCCCTTTGTAAGAAAAGGAAGATTAATGTCCTTTTAGCCATCGGCTCAGTCAGGAATAACTGAGGCGCCGCGCCTGGTCCTGCTTTCCAACCAGCTCTGCTTTCTCCCCACGACAGCCCGAGGAAGAGCAGTCGGTCTGTGACATCACTGGATCCAGTTCTTCCACCGATGACACGGCTTCCCTGGACCGACATTCGTCTCATGGCAGTGATGTGTCCCTCCCCCAGATACTGAGTGTGCACAGGTGCAGGGATCAGCAGTCTCTCGATGGCTTCTACAGCCCCGGGCTGGGAGCTGAGGGCCGGGAGAGCGAGAGTGAACCTGCCGGCTCGGGCGAGATGGAGGAGGAGGAGATGGACAGCATCACCGAGGTGCCCGCCCACAGCTCCGTGCTGAGGAGTTCCATGCGCTCTCTGTCCCCTTTCCGGAGGCACAGCTGGGGGCCTGGCAAGAATGCAGCCAGCGATGGAGAGATGAACCACCGCAGGTGAGAGGCTGGGCTGCGTGTTTCATCTCTGTGCCTGCGTGTTCTTGAGAGGCTGCTGATGCGGGGCTATCGGTGGTGACAGCATGGAGGAGACACTGGGGTGTCGAAGGGCAGGTGGACTGCGGGGCCAGGAATGCCACTGTTCAGACTTCAGTCTGGACCTTCGGCGCAGACGTCCTTGGGCAAATCATGTGACCCCTCTGAGCTTTAATTTTCTCATCTGTAAAATACCCGCCTTTCAGAGTATTCGTAACAGATATAACAAGTGAGACGTGTCTGTCACACAGAAGACATTTAATAAATGGTAACATGTATTCAGGCTAGATTTGTTCCTGAAATTCATAGATTACAGAATATTAGAGGGAATAATTTGTCGGTTTTAAAGTAAAAAATAAACACGAACTCTTACAGTTTGAACACATTCTAAGGTTTAAAAGTGCTGCTCAGGAACTGCCATCTGCTTCTAATGCATCCGGCTTTGTCGAAGTCTAGGTTAGTGGTGCGCCCTCCAGAGATTACCAGAGTCGTGGACTATCATTAAATTATTGGTGCTTTTCCATGCATCACCCAGTCTTTGGGGACTTCCATGAGTGTGACCCAGCTGCAGACCTCCTGACCTTCAGTTTGGAGGCAGTCTGTGGGAAGATAAGTTGGATTTGGTTTCTGGCCATTGGCTACCTGGATGCATGTAAGCACATGGTCTTAGCTCTGAAGAACAAGGGCCGTGCACCTGCCGTTTGCACAAAGGCGTGCTTACTCCAAAGCCCTTTCCGAATGGGAAAAGCAGCCCATGGGAGAGGCTGGCAGTTGTTTTAAAACACTTCAGGTAAACACCGTCACCGGAGCCATTGTTGCTTTTTAAAAAAAAGAAATTCTTGACCTCCTTATCATAACGTTGGCTCTGATTTCATAGCTACAGGTACATGTAATTTGATGATATTACTCACTCATTCTTTTATTCAAACAACATTCATTGTGCATCCAGCGCATGCCAGGCATTTCTGTGCTCTGGACACACAGAGGCGAGTGAGACAGTACTCCTGCCTTCTTGGAGCTCCCAGTGATGCCTTCCACCTTCCTAATTCGCTTCTCTTTTCAGACTCCTTCAGTGATGCATTATCTCATTTAAGTCATGAGCCAGGCCGTATGGGCCCCATTTTTGCAGATGGGACTGGCGCACCTCGTTTGTCTCACCCTCCTGAGGTCCACAGGACCCTGGCTTCTGGTCTCCTGGCCGCGCGCCCTGTGGCTCCATATCGATTACTTACTCTTGGGCGGAGTTCAGAACGCCTACCTTAAAAAGAAGCTTTATCTGCCGGGTAGTGTTTGTATACGTTCGTCTCCCTAGATTATATAAAAAGCAATTTCTAGAAGGTTTTTAATAGCTAAATTAATGCTGTGCTTCTTTTGTTTTTAAAGCATTCACAGCAACAGGAAAAATAAGGATGTAGGGAATGGTCCTTACAGAAGGACATTCTTGTCTTGGATGATACCAGTGTCAAGAAACCAGGGTTTATCTTGTATATAAACCGTTTTTCTTTTTAACTCACTATGGAGCCCTTTGCCATGACCTTGATTTCAGAACTTGATTTTATGGATCATCTAGCTCAGATGAGGAACTTGAAGCTCAGACTAAATGATTTGCCCAAGATTGCATAATGCTCTTTTGACTGAACTAAGACTAGAATCCTATCATCTAAGTTGTTTATATTTTCAACATGTTACTGCCCTGGCATCTCCTATTAGAGCTTGGCATTATGGGTTACCCAGCACCAATGTCATAATGCCTCTGGAGACAGTGGAGTGACAGTCAGCTATCACTTTCATTAGTTTGACTGATTCTAACAGTATTGCCTGCATATGGGATAAGCTGAAATGTCAAGTGTTAAAACTCTTGGAAAGTTTCGAATGACCTTTCTTTCTCCTTATCCTTTTACTTTTACAATTTAGTAAACCTGGTTGCTTGTGCTCTGATTAACTGTACCGTTTCTCTTTGGGGATTGTGTCTCTTCCCAGTGTGATGTCTGCATGTTTCATGCGTTTGTATCCATTTTGTTTCACCTCAACACTGACCTCTTCCACATTCATTTTCAGTTCAATGCGAGTTCTTGGGGATGTTGTCAGGAGACCTCCCATTCATAGGAGAAGGTACAGAGTTCACTAACTTGTTGGACTAACCATGTTGCCTCTGAGCATATACTAACAAGCATCTCATTATTCTGCTTATTCCATGATTAAACAGCTGTTATTAAAAAGTGTTACATCTACTTCAAGCAAACAAAATATAGGTACTTAATTGCCGATTGTCCATTCCCTGTGAAATGATTTCTTGAATCTGAGGTTTTGATAAGAGGGTCTCCCCAACTTTCTCCAGAAGAATTTGAAGAGATGTTTATGTTGTGCCTCTCTAATGGACCCCAGGGAGGACTTTTTCTTCCTTCTCCCCGACTCCCAAAAAGGACGGGGAAGAAGCAGAAATATGTGTGGCCCTTGCACACAAGCCCTAAAATATTTTCAACATATTCTTTAACAACTTGCTGAAAGTCTTTATCCCTGGGCCACCTGGCTGTTTCCTTTCCAAGGCTGATGTAGCCGTTCCTTAAAGCAAGAAGCGTCGGCTGGTCTCTCGGGGGTCCTCTCACTGTTCAATTCCTTAATTATTTTTGGTTAGATAAAATTTTGAAGCTGAATGTTAGCGATAAGCTGAAAAATCATTGCTACTCAAAAAGTACTGATTTGCTTTAAATTTTTCAAAGGCTGAGTTCTGTTTTTTTGTGCAGAAGTCTTTAGTGACCTTTTCTACCATTGCCTGGAAAAACATTTACAAATCCAAAAATGATTGTTAGAGTACCGTTAGCCTCTCATAGTAGGGCACGTTTATAAAGAGGTATTTTTAACGCTAGCTGAAGGCGTTTGTTGAGAAGCCGGCAAGTAGAGATCTTTTCCACTGTGTCTTTCAAGTGGCTGCTTCCTTTAATTCCAGAGCTAAGTGCCTGGCTCTCTATTGAGGTTCTTTAATATGAACTTATTGAAACCATGCACTTAAAGACTCTGGAAGATGACAAGCTGCTGGGGGCGGTCCAAGTTAGCATATAGACACAGCCGTCCTAGCCACTCCAGTGGCAGTTTCACTCCTAGTCACATTTATTCTGTAGGAAGAAGAGGAGGCATACTTCTAAATTTTGTATTAAGTTTTGACTAGTAAAGTTCAGACATTCCAACAAGTATTAAAAGGTGTAGGAGGATAGTTTTTTCTTTTTAAATCTAGAACCTCATAAGTTTGAAAACAAAGCCAGAGAACCACGAAATGTGAACTCCGCGCCCCCTGCCCCCAGCTGAGGAATCAGGGACATTAGGACGCTCTCAGAAATGCTCTGAGTTGGGGACGAAGTTTTCTGCTAAGAGGAAGGGCAGAGCCTCTGCTACTGTCGGACCACCCGCAGCGTCCTGGGTCCTTGGAAGAGCAACACGCCCCTCTCTGTGTCTCCTTCATTTTAAATTTCATTCCAGCCTCCCACATATTTATTTTTGAGAGGAAAGGGATATTTAAATCAGTAGAAGGAAATTTTTTTAATATAATAAAATTATATATATAATTTATAACTTGACAGTGTGTATTTGGCTCCTGATGAACCACATTCGGTTTTTAATAAGAAGTTGGATATTTAGGTATAATTTGCATTTTTATTAACAGTTTGGAGACTTACAATTAAGCTAATAGTTTTATTTTACTTTATTATTTTTGGAAGATTTTATTTATTTAGAGAGAGGGGAAGGTGGGCAGGGTGGGGAGAGAGAGAGAGAAAACATAAACATCAATCTTGCACACACCCAAACCGGGGACCAGACCTGCGACCCAGCCATGTGCCCTGACTGAGAATCGAGAATCGAACTGTCAACCTTTTGTTTTGTGGGACAATACCTAGCCAGCCGAGCCACATCCATCAGGGCTAAGTTAATAATTTTAATGAACGGACTTGTGAGTCTGGTGTGTGCTTGCTTGTAAATTATATCAAGGCTTATTCCCACTCACAAGTCAGCCTGGCCCCCCTTTCCAGACTAGAGACGTGCCTTGGCTGTTTATGTCTACTTTCTGCTTCTTCACTCGGGAGCTTTATACTATTAATTTAATCTGACTTAAAATGTTTTACAATATAAAGCATTTCAAAATGATACTAAAGATTTACTTTTCTTTAGAAGAGTCACGGGGTAGCTCTTACATTTATTCTCCCACTATTCCCCCTTCTCTCCTCTCTCAAAAGCCCCTGTTTGTCAGCTAAAGAAACATATTAGGTGTGTGGTAGGTGCTCCCTTACCATGTGCCTGAAATCACGGGTAGGGCCAAATCCTACATATACTGGGTTTTTTTTCCTATGTATACAAACCTACGATAAAGTTTAATTTATAAATTAGGCACATTAAGAGACTAACAATAACGATAAAGTCGAACAGCGGTAACAACACACTGTAATGGAAGTTACGTGAGTGGCCCTGAAGCCGTCGTTCCGTAAGACCAGGGCGACCGGAGCAGAGGCGCTGCCGTGCCTCGACGGCCAGTGCGGTGGTAACCGGGCCGGCTCCTCAGTAGCTGACTAATGGGCAGGGGATGATTTACCTCTGGGCGCGATGGGATAGCGTGGGGACAGTGGGGGATGTCGTCCCACTACTCAGGCACATACTTTAAAATTTATTTCTGGAATTTTCCAGTTAATATTTTTAGACTGTGGGTAACCGAAACCTTAGAAAACAAAACTATGAACATGGGGGAACACTGCTGCATTCAAGAGAGGGGGGGCTTCAGGTGTCTGCTGGGCTTCCCAGTTCCAAGGTTCAGGACAGAGCTGCTCTCCCCTTTCTGGGAAGAAAGGCCTGTCTCTCCGATCCGTAAGGCCCAGACGGTAGCGATGTATCTTCAAAGGGTAGCTTTTCTTAATCAAATAGCCTGACCTATTGATGCAGCTCCCCTCACAGAGTAACTGATATTTTGAATTGGTTATTTTTTGGCTGCTTTATCTATTTAGCCTTTCCAACCCCAGATTTTCTGTACCTGCTGCTTGAGAATAAATATCAGTGCTGAGATAGAGTGTCACGGAAGTAGATGAACAAATGGATTTTTAAATTTTCGTTCGAAAATTAAAAGGACAAATTTCTGAAAATGATAGAATTTCCTTAAAAAGAAAGAAAGAAAATGAATCCCTTTGTCGTCATTAAAATGTGAGGAAATGTGACCATTGTTATATCCTATATCTTTGGCATGAGAGCCTTGAGAGTAGGGTTTTTGAGGTTGGAAGTGAGTCTTGACTGGGTGTCGTTACTGTAGAGGTTTACGAATGGTCTGGCTTATGTGGGTCCTTACTGGAAACACCTGACAAACCCCAGTGACCCTGTGAGCCCACGGCCCGCAGTGTAGTGTGTCATTGTTCCCTTTAGTTACGCTGTAGAAATGCTGTGGTAAGGGAGGCATGGGAGTGGGAGGATACACGGAGAGGTTGCGCCCAGTAATAGAGGCTGACCCCTCCGTGAGGCCGCCTGCAGAGGAGGCTGCGGGTAGGGTGGGCTCTTGGTGCAGGGTTCTCTAGAAGGAACTGGGTTTCAGATTTGATTTGTTACCCTGTTAAGAGCTTACATAGTCATTTCTAACCCATTGTGTAGATAAATATCAGCAGAACAATTTTAAGATTCCATGATATTTGTTCTCGCCTTTTTGTAAGTTGGTGTTGCATTTCTAGTTTTTTGATGTTCATGTAAATCCACCTGTCTCTGACTATGCCCTTTCCTTTTAAACCCAATAACCCCATCCCTGTTTCCTCTTTTCTCCCTCCATTTCCGTTTCTCTCGTTGATGTCATCCCCAGTATGAGCTGGTGTCCCTCTGGCGTGCAGTACTGTGCTGCCCTGAGTGCTGACTTTAATTACAGAAGGTATGGTGGTGTTCCGTGTCGAGCCTCTGAAGGGGGGCACCCTGAAGCGGGGCCCGTGGGCTTTTGCTTGGAGCTGGCTTCTCTGTGGCGGGATTGCATATGGCAGCCTGCTTTGTCTGTGACCGCGCTACCCCATTGCCTCTGCTGTCAGTGTCGCCGACCTAGTCGAAGGGGCACGGCCGAGAAGTCGGGCGGTGTGCCCGGATGCGTCCTGTGTGTCTCAAGTGGCTGTACATTTGGTGTTTTCTACACACTTGTCTCCATGTGTGCTGGACCGCTCCACTCTTTGTTTTGGCCTTCCCTAATTCCCAGATCCTAGGAATTCCCACCTCCTGGGGAGAGCGTTGACATTGACAGAGGCAAGGCAGCTCATAAGGTGCACTTATTTCTGCTATGCTACCAGATCCACCAGTCGCTTTAGAGTCCAAATTCACAAACTCTTCATTTCATGTTCTTCTACTAAGGAGCCAGATTTCGTTACTAAAACATTTTCAGGATTAAGTTTTGTGGTAAGCATAGATCTGGTTTTCTTAGGCTTTACAAGGCGTTCACAATGGAAAACTAAATTTCGTCCTCATTGGCCTGCCTTTTTGTCCCTAGTACTAAGATGACTTTTACAGAGACATTACTTGTAGTTAGTCATGATTTCTACTGTCATGTTGAAATTTAAAAAAAAAAACAAAAAACCAAAATCCGTTGTGTAATATGGTTTTAATTTATAATAATTTGTGAAATTAAAAAAAAACAAAACAAAAACAAATACAAGCCTTTTTGGACTGGTATTTGTGAATTATTTGTAGCGATTAACTGTACAGTTTGAGCAGAAATAACTAAACTTAAATAAACCGAGGACATGGTCAGCTACAGCTATATTTTGAGGCCTTGCTTATTTTGAAGACGCTTCCCGTGCAGTTCTAGCAGATGTAAGTTATTCTGCCTAGCAACCCCAAAAAGGTGTAGCCACCTGCTTTTAGAAAATGCTTTTTACTCTGCAAACCATGAAATTCTTTATTCCAGGGATCCCATTTTTCCATACTAAACCCTAAGTTTACCTTTCTTTTTCCTTCATCAATATCAGGACCAAAAATTAAAACTCTCAGACTTAGTGGCTTTTCAGCTTTTATTTTTTGAGGTGTCCTCTGTGTCTGTCTGCAACTAGCCATTCTCAGGACCAGCAGTTGTTGTCTGGGCAGGTGTGCACGGATGGTGCTCATAAGTAACACTTGGGTTTTCGGGGGAGGGGGGGCGGGGACACGTAGCTGTGACGTTACAAAGCTCAACTAAGCTGTAGTGAAACTTAAAGTTATAAAGGCCCACCTAACGAACTCGGGGGCAAGCCCGAGTCTCCCCGTTTGCCTTCTGAAAGTTACGCATGCTCATGTTTTCTCCGTGCCATGTAATTATTTGGCATTAGCAGAGTTAGATTTCGGCAAAGATCAGGGAAAATCACATAAACAAAAGATCAAAAAGGTCATATGGTGTGTCCATATGATATATTGGAAAAAATGTGAAAAAACGACCTTAGATGGCTCAGCATTTGAACAAGCTGAAGGAGGTAAGAAAATCTGAGTTCAGCGTTCTTTCCTAGCACACCAAGACCTGTGGGGGGAGAGGTAGGTGGGGCTTGTTTTGCCGTGCCCTTGCAGACAGCCTTGCAGGGCGAGAGAGAAGCTATAGGTGTGCAAGGGAGATGCGCTAAAGAGGTTTCGTAGCCTCCTTTCTTCCTGCGACTCGGAAATAGAATGAACTAACTCTCACGCTCCGTGTTCAGTTTCAGCCTAGAAGGCTTGGCAGGAGGAGATGGTGTCAGAAGCAAGCCCTCCTCATCCCTGGAAGTCAGCTCTGCCAACACCAAAGAGCTCAGGCGCCCCTTCAGTGGAGAGGAGCAGGGCGACTCTTTGGTGTCCCTTTCAGAAGAGGATCTGGAATCAGGCCAGAGAGAACATAGGATGTTTGTTCAGCAGGTAAGGCTGAAATGTGTACGTGCAGCCAGTTTGGAAAACCTTAATTTTATTTCCCTAAACGTGTCCTCATGTTAGTGTGAGGCTGGTAGCCGTGATTACTTACCCGTTACATAACGCACTCAGTCTAGCACAAAATAAGATTTTAGCACTTAATACTAATTAAAGAATATGATTAATCTGCACAGATTTAAATACTCTATCAAAGCCACTTCTTTTTAAATTATGAAAGGACCGAGGATATTAAATTGGGTTTTTTCTTCTTTTCCAAGGTCTTCTTTACCACCCCAGTAGTGAAATGAATCTTGAGCTGTGTTGCATACCATTATTAAGTTTCCCAATTTTCAAAACCACGTCACAAGCTTCTTCTTCCTGGAAAAAAACTTCTTATTCTTTATCTCATCACGTTGTCTAGGAAAGCACTATTTATTTTCTCCTTCCTGTCACTGCCAGAATTCTGGCAACAGCATCTGTACTCCTTGCCTTCTTCTCACCCCTAATGATCCCTTGGTGTCCACCACTGTCACTATCTTGAAAGTCCTCTTTTGAAGGTCATGGATTTCCTTATCTACCAAATCAAATGACCTTTGCTAAGTTCTCATCTTCTCACTCCCTTCATTAACACTCGCCCCTTCTGACAGTGCCTCGGGGAGTTTTTGAGCTGAGAACCCACCAGTCTTCTTTCTTCCTCTTTCTTGGGCAAAGGAGACTTTGAATTAATTTCTGAGAGGATTCCAGGGTCCATATCCAAATGAAACATTTCTCACTAAACAAACAAACAGGTGAAACACCTGTGTTTGAATATGTGGCTGGAGTCTAAGGTAGAAATATAGTGAAACATTTCTGTCTTCTTTTTTCTTTTCCATTGAATTTGTTGGGGTGGCATTGGTTAAATATAAAGATTTCAAGTGTACAATTCTATACTACTTCATCTGTGTATTGTATTGTGTGTTTGCCACCCCACGTCAAGCCTCCTTCCATTACTATTGATCCCCCATACCCTCTTCTACCTTCCCCACCCCGAAACATCTTTAATTAAACAAGCAAACAAAAATGTTGAACAGCCTGTACTTTGAATAGGTGACTCAGGGTTTGTGTAGAAATTTAATTTTTATTACATCCTACTGCGTAGCAATGATGTGACCTGATACAAGTTTAGCACCAGGGGATCATCTCAGACTTAATGAGTGTATCACTTATGGCCCTGTGAAGGCCTAATGAAAAGAGTAGTGTAGGAATTGGAGGAGCCAAAGAACTTACATGTATGACCCATGGACATGAACTGAGGTGGGGGAGGGGATCCTGGAGAAAAGGGAATTCAAGGCGGAGGGCGATAAAGGGGAGAAAAAAAAATGGGACAACTGTAGTAGCATAATCAATAAAATATACTTAAAATCAAATTGAAGGCCTAAAGGAATTTGGCTGTGCCTCACCTTCCAGGAACTTTGTTAACCTATAGTTTTTTTTATCTCGTGGGCAACCTCAGAGCAGGGATTGAAGCTGCTTGTATCTCTGATCTGGACAAGTTGCCTGCAGCTGACTTCCTGTTGAAAGTCTCTGCCTTTCCCTGAGGTCATTTTTCAGACCTCACAGTTGTGTTGGAAACATAGCAACTGTGCCTCAGACTCCATGGTTACACAGGAAACAGGCTCTAAATAATCAGAAATCTTCAGTGCGGTCCATTCGAGTTTATGCTAGTAACAGATTTTCATTGCTTCCCTTTCAACGTGTGCAAGTCAGAAAGGGGCAGATTTTAACCTACCGTGAAGGGAAGGGATTTATCATAATTAAAGTTAGTTAACAATTAGAATAGGCTCTCAAAACAACTTAATGTGTTTGTAACACCGAGTGACCCTCTGTTTCGGGAGTACCACTGCAGGAACCCCTGCAGTTGGTTGGATTACAAGGCCTTAAAGCTGCTGTGAACTTACTGGGGAGTTAAGTTATCAAATTGCAGTCACCCTCGTGTAGAGAAGCAAGCAGTCTAATCTTAGAAGAGGAAATGAAAGAGATTTAGGCTTCTTTCCAGATACAGGGCTACTTTGCTTGTGATCTTGAAGCACTTTTTACTTGGATCTCTGTTTTCAGCTCTTTAAGGTCAGAATATTATTACTATATTTCCACAAGTGAGATTATTTTTATCTGGTCATGCATTCAACAGATGTTAATTAAGCACTTCCGAAGTCGGAAGCATTATTAGGTAATGTTGGGGACACGAAACCTCCGCAGAGGATGGATCCCGTTGCCCGCACCTTACAGGCGAGCACATTCCCTGCGGTTGAGCAGCTGCCAGGTGGCCGGGGCCGACTTCAGCCCCGGGCCGCCTGGCTACAGCCTGTGTGTCAGGCCTGTGCGCGGCCTTACTCCCTAGCTTGGGTCGGAATGTAAAGTTTTGTGCTTGTCCAGGAATGTAAGACTATGTACTTAGAACCTGTTCTTTCCTTTTTTTACGTTACAGACATGTCACAGATCTAAACAACAGGGATGTAGTTACTACACATCAGCCATGTCTTCTACATTGACAAAATCCGTCTCGTTAATGACGATCAGCCATCCTGGGTTGGACAGTGAGTATATACTTTTGTAAAAAACTAATTATTACCTATTTTAAACACTTTTTCTATCAGTTTTTTTCACCTTAAGGCCAAAAATTTCCTTGCCTTTTTCTCAGAATGAATGGTTCATCATTTAAACAGAAAAAGTGAGATACAATTCAGTTCTGTGGTCTTCCTCCTCTTACTACCTAAAAATCTCCTGAATACATTAAATTTATTATATTTTGGGGGCTTAAACCTGACATATTTTTAAAGAACTTTATTTTGCAATAATTTTAAGCTTTAAAATTAGTTGCAAAAACAATATAAAGAATTGCCATATATTTTTCACCCAGAGTCCCCAAATGTTCGTTAACAGACACAATGGTCTTATGCCTCTTATTTTACCCCAGAGCAGCTCTCCAGATTTTAACCAGCGGTATTTTTCTGAGCTCTTCGAAAATGTCAGGTTCATGATGGACAAAGAAAGGCTGAGATAGAGTTTTGTTAAGCGAGTGCCGAGGGGAACTACATCAGAAACCGATGAATGCCACTGCGTGCAGACGAGGGCCCCCTGGCTCTGAGGTTATGTAGAGAGTCTGCTGGCCATAAACACAGGGCGTTTACAAGTAAAATATGCTCAAAAATATATTTGCATTGGATGCAAATGTTTGTCCCAAAAAGGCAGCTTGTTCCTTGGGAAACTCCACTTTTTTGTATTATTTTTAAAATACTGATTTTTTTTTTTTAATGAGTTGTCAGTGTTGAGATTAAAATTCTTAACAAACGTGAAGTGAAGCATTACATTCTTTGCTAAAAGACTAGGTAGGTATCAGGAGGTTGAAGCAAACTGAGTAAATAAACTCTCCTGCTGTTTCAGGTGTTTCTTCAGTGTCCCCAACAAAACCCCTGTTGAAAGGGTTAGGGACAGAAGTAGCTGTCCTGTGTTAATGGGATGTTCTGCCTCCATTCTTGACTTGCTGGAGGATGACTCTTTTTAATTCCCACAGTGGAGTTAAGACATGTTGGCCGGTTGTATTAACTTTGTTCCCCTTTTCATATGATTACTACTTCAAATACAGATCTGGCCTGTTTGACTAGAGGGGTCTAACATCACTTTTTCTCAAAGATACAGGTATAACCTCACAGAACCATGACAGAAATAGCTTTTCCTGCTTGTGTTGGGATTTGGGTTTTGTTTTGATTTGGCTTTGGTTTAGAGGTTTTGCTGGTCTAGAATGAAAATTATTATAACAGAATAGTTTACAGTGGATTTGATGGGTCTGGAGTGCCACAGACAGACAAGAAAGAACCCTTCAGTGAGACATGTCAGCTCTCCGTACCCTCCTTCCAGGACTAGCGAGTGTGGCGGCCTGATGGAGACTCTGGTCCAATGGCAACAAACACCCAGCCCTAGCAGACTGTCCCAGAGAGAGATCGTTTTCCTATATTTGTCACACATTCTCTTGCCTTGTGCATGAAATACTTCATTATTTTTCCCCAAAAAAGCAAGATGGTTTTTTACTGTGTTTTCAGCTGCTAGCCAAGCACTATAAATAATGTGGCTGACTCCCAAGAAACACGGTCCGTGAGTGCCAGCGCGGCCGGCACCCGGAGCTCTGCCTCCTGCTGCTGAGAGGGCCTGTGCTCAGCTCGCTGAGGGAGACGGGCCGCGGTCGGAGCAGGGCTCCCGGCGCGCGGGCGGGTTCGGAGGGGGAGGCCGTGAGGTCGGTGACTAGCCCCCCTTCTGCCCCGGAGTCAGCATATACTCTAATTGGAGGACAGTCACCTCTAATGACGCTTTTCCTTCTGAGCCCCTCCCCTTACCCAGTTAAGTTCATTTTCTCAACTATATTTTGTATTTTGTACTAGAGACATGGTAAGTTCTTTGGCAGGTGCAAAAAGCCCGGCCGTCGAACAGGAGACTTGTTTTGTGTGCTGTGCTTTTAGGCGTCAGGATGCCTGGATAATTCTAGATTTTCCACAGCCTCAAACCTCCAATTCCAGATTGTTGGAAGGCTGCCTGATTCACCTTTGGTCACGGTCTTCCTAGCTGAAGCTATCACGATTAATTTGTAATTAATTGTAAGTGATTTTATAGCCTAAACTGTTTGGTACACTTTGCGTGTATTTTAACTAGTGTTTTAGCGTAAGCACACTTAGTGCCTCTGGGACTTTGGGCTGGAGACTGAAACACTTTGCCTCGGTTATTTGAACTATATTTGAAACAGCGATAATAATGTGATAAGGCTTAAATGTGAATTTATTTAAAGTCCTTAGCATGTTTCCTGGCTTATGATAAGTACTTGCTGTTGTTAGGGAGGGAGTGAGTTCCCAGTGCCCAAAACAGCCCAGGCGCGTTTTTCTCTGACCAGTTTCCACAGTGAGAAAGAAATGGGGACAGTGTCCCTCCTTTTTTTAAGTGGCTGTGTCCAGTGAGCACCCTTGTCTACCAACAAAATACTTTCTGAAATCAACGTCTTGTCACTACTTTCCAACTTGTAGCTGTGCTTGTCTTTCCCTCTTTAAAGAAATTAGCTGCTTCTACCACAGTCTTTCTCACTTCAACATTTCTGAGGATGTACTGGGCTGCTCTCTGGAGTGACGCGAATCATTTGCTAGATTAGAGAAACAGACAAGCTCCGAGCGTTGTTTCTAAGCTGGGATCTGTTGCAAAAACCTGTTGATGTAGAGGAAAATACTGAGCAAAGGTGGTGATGAGATATTTCTCTACCGTTTTCTGGGGTGTAAAGTAGACGGGCGACAGCTTATTTAGGAAGCACAGTGGGTGGAAAAACTTCCTCACTGATGTCTTGGATTTGCGGTGCTGATGGGAGGAACAGGATGGGTGCATCTTGCTGGCCCCTTCCGGAGAGTCAGAGTAGCCCTGACGCCGCCTGTGTCCTGTGGGAAAACACCGGGAGCACTTGCCCCCCCCGGCCGCCCCGGAAGTGTGTTTGCCTCATTCCTTCTTGCATCAGAGAGGACCGGGTGGAGGCTCCCAGCCCGCCGGGAGACTTACGTGGTTTCCATTTCGGATTTAAGACTGCAGTTCATTTTTGCTCCACAGAGTAATTCAGTTTTTAAACTTCTCATTGCCTGCAGCCTGTGAAGGCGCCTACAGACTGTAAAGGAACTGCTTGATGGAGTCTGTCCCTGGAAGAACCCTAGCACTTGAGCGTTGATAATGTTACAAGGACAGCTGTCCCCACGAGATGCTTTAACTTCGTAGGCTTCTGTAATGAATTTCATTTTCCCCTTCGTTTTGCTTCACTGTCACGGAGAGTGGTGCCCACCAGGGGCACTTGTCCTTGGAGTCAGTGGTGTGCCCTGTCTCCTTGTGTGGGAATGGGCCTGGTTCCTTGCCCACTCCTGCCTTGATGGGAGCACTGGCTTGTAACTGGGTGGTTTCATTAGCCTGTGAAAGCGAAGTGTATCCTGAGAGCCGCGCTCTGCCGCTCACGTGTGTGATGAGCACCAGATCTAAGAGGCTAAACCACCCACGAGGCCAAAGACCGGGGTGCGCCTCTGGAAAGTTAGGCATCAGTGCTGATAAGGACGTTTTATCTCTACTTTCTCTGCTAATTTCCTCTCTTTTTTTTAAACTGTGGACAGTGGGATGAGAATTTATTGGAATATGTGTATTTTCTTACAGTACTTCTAGTTGGGAAAGATAACATGGGCAGGCATGTCGGGACGTAAATTTAACCAGGCGAATAGAGTTTTTGCATTGGTCTTTGGGCTAGGTTGCAAGGCTAGAATATATACATAGTTATTAAGTATGTGATGTATCTATACATGTAACATACATACATATTTTAATTTGGGCATAAGGAATATCAATGTTGAGACCAAAAGATAACTAGGAATTTGCTAAGGGAGTTAGTATGTGGAAAACAGGGCTGAGGGATTTGGGCTGCGTATCTGAGGGCAGTGGAGTGATTTAAGTTGATTAAATTGATTCACTAATTGAGTGAATCACTTCGTGCAGACCACACCGCAGAGTGTGTCGGGTAGGAGCGGCGGGCAGAGCTTTGGGAGGCTGTTGCAGGACTCAGATGAGAGCACTTGGTGGCCTGAACTGGGCCTTGAGCAGTGGCAGCAGGGAGAAGTTGATGTTGAGAAAATTCTAGAAGACAAAATCCAAAGGACTCAGTGAGGAGTGATGTAAGGATTCACATTTCTGTTTTGAATAATGAGTTAGGGTTAGGTACCACTCAACCAAGTGAAGGGGTATGGGTGGAGGGGCGGGTCTGGAGGACAGATAGGGTTCCTTAGGGACTCATTCCCTTCGAGCTGCCTGTGGGAGCCCACCCCCAGGCCAGCGGTGAGCTGAGCTGACCCTGAGCTCAAGGACAGACCTGGCCTGAAGATAGAAAGGGCGAGTCACACTGGGTGTCGTGTGCAGCCTGCAGCCAAGAGGCGGGAGTGAATGAGGAGATTTGGGGTGAGGAGGAAGGCAACCGGATGCAGTTTTACTTTGAAGGAGAAAAAACCCTCCAGCTATAAATTATAGCCATTAAAAATAATTTATTGTTTCATAATCTCACAAGTACATATTTGTTGTATGAATATTTTTTTAAAGATTTTATTTATTTTATTTTTAGACAGAGGGGTAGGGAGGGAGAGAGGGAGAGAAACATCAATGTGTGGTTGCCTCTCGCACGCCCCCTACTGGGGACCTGGCCCGCAACCCAGGCATGTGCCCTGACTGGGGAATCGAGCCTGCGGCCCTTTGGTTCTCAGGCTGACGCTCAATCCATTGAGCCATACCAGCCAGGGCTGTTGTATGAATTTTTAAAAGCTGCATTAGAATTCTACATATTCAGAAATAAAGATGAAAATGTGAGTAAGTCAGGTTGTTTGCCTAGACAGCCTCTCTGGGAACCATACGGGCCAGTTACACTGTTCTGTTCCCCATGGGTGGGGGGTGCCATTTGCTTCAGCCTGGTGTAACCTGTGCCTGTTCTAATGACCCCGTTAAACCACTCCTCAGCCCGACAGTCGCCGCAGCCCGCCAGACAGATCTCCTTCTCCTTCGGCGTCTCTCCGCTCCTCCTCAAGTCTAAAACCCTCTTTCCTCTTGGCTCTTCTCCTTCCAGTGATGAGGAGGAGGAGTCACAGTGTAAGTAGGCAGCCCTGGTGCTTGGGGGCTGCTCTCCAGCGTCTTGACATGCACTGAAAATGCTCTAGGCTTGGCACTTAAGAAATCGAGGGCTTTTATCCCCTTGCATGCCATCATGTCCAAAGTATTTGTTGTCATGCTTTGCTTTGAAAATTAATTTGGTCAGTTTTTGTCTTTTGTAAACTACGTATACTGATTAATCCAGTGGCTTGATTCCAGGACACGAGATACCATCCCAGGACACAAACACGTTCCAAGGCCCAAGCGATGCATCCCCGTCCCACCTTTTACCTTCTGTAATATGAGAACTGATTTCACAAAACTTTCCCTTTCATAGTGTAATTCTCATTGTTCCTCGTTTCACTTATTTTGTCTCATGGGACAGATATCTAGATACCCACCCATGCTGTTTAAAAGCTAACGTTAAGCTTTTTTCTTTTCACCTTTTCCTCCTATTTTCTTTGCTTAGCACTCTTTTTCCCAGCCCTTTTCTGCACCGTGGGTTTCAGATGAATACGTCCTTATTTGATGATACCTAGTTTAAAAACTTTACAAGGTGTGAGTTTTAGTAAACTCGGAAAGGGAAGGAATCCCCCCCTTTCATGAAAATTAACGGTTTTCAATTGTGCAAGATTTCTTCAATATTCCAGGATTGCTACTTTTAATGGAGAAATTATTTCTAGTATGAAGTTAAGTAATGAACTGTCTTCATTTCATGTAACTGATGAGTCTCACACAGTTACGGTCGGTATCTATATGACGGAGCACCCTAATTCTCTGCTGCTTGCTGGCCCTCAGTTTCAGCAACATTCAATCACTTAATAGTTAAATATTAAAATTTAATATTTAAGCACTGTTAAGCTCGGGGGTGACATTTTTGCATTGTTCTTAAAGGAAAGTACTTTATACACAATAACACAAGTTTAATTCCCTTTAAGTGGAGGTTTTAGATGTTCGGTCTTTTTTCACAGTCGAAAGATACTTGGTAAATAGGCACACGGTGAGATACCTGCTTTGACCAGTTATAATAAGAGGAAAGTTGGGAAAATCCACTTACAGTTCTGAGGCTCCAAAAGTCTCAAGCAAGGCTGTCTCATCTCAACGTACTCATAATACTCTGAGAAATAGGTCGGCGTGGCAGATAAAAGAAAGGTCCCAGGAGTGTCTCTCCTACCACTAACAGAAAGTTGTGGTGGACTCATGGAAGTGTAGGAGCTTGAAGAAACCTTTGAATCATATCCAACATTCCTAAAAATGGGGTTCTTAAACTCAGAAATACCAGTGAGAATTGGGGTGGGGAAGGCAGAGGAAGAAACAGAGGAGGTAGTTTTAGGGCCAGACTTAGGGAACTGTGGTTTCAGCAGTTTTCAAGTGGTGATGTGTGCATCGCGAATTTGCAAGGCGGTGTTTTCACTGTGATGTGTTCACAGACTTATTAACAAGTTGACTTTGATGACAAGTTTCTTTTGCTTCTGTCAGTACTTACATCTTGGAAGTCACATCAGCTGCTCCGTACTCTTAGATGCTCGGAAAGCCTGACCACACTAGGCGTTTCAGAGCCACAGTGGACTAATGACTTTTCCAAACCACATCTAAAAGATCATAGTAAATGAAATAAAAATTTTTCAGCAGTGATAAGGTTGGGAACCCTTTTAGGAGCCATAGACTCTCCCAGTATTCGGTTATTTTTACAGTTTTTAATTTATTCAACAAAAATCTACTGTTAGCCCATCTTTGGCCGAGCTCTGTGCCGGTTGGTGTTTTTATGGATTTTATTTTCATTTTGTTCGTATCGCTACTGTGGCAACTTACTAGGTAATTGCCCAAGCGTACAAGGGAGTCCTGGCAACCTGAGGGAGGTGAACGCTGCCTGTAACGTTCGCGGCTCTGTTGGGTTTTAGAAAACATTAGAAAAAGTTGTAAAGCCGCTGATCGAAACCATACTTCGGGTTTGGTTTTTGTTGTTGTTGGTTTGTTTTATTTAAGCTAAGGCCGCTCGAGGTCGAAATGCCGATGATTTCACACCTAGACCATGCCGAACTCGGGGGGCAGGTCCTGGATCTCATTAATGTGCTCATCTTCCCCTCTCACCTGGCTGTTGTCTCCATGCATGGTCAGTGAAACAGAAGGTGAACCCCAAATAGGTAGAAAACATACCATATAGAAAAGAAAGCAGTCTTCCGAAGACTTAGAGGTTAAGTTTCTTAGGCATTATTCCCACCTGTTGGCTCTGTACTTAGTAATAACTGCAGTTTTTCATTTCTGTTCAGAATCGAGAACAGTTTGGGAGTTCAAGGGTTAAAAATAGCGGCGTTCCTTCCATTTGTTCTACTTAGTACTATCGGCCTCTGTCTGACTTGGCCTCAGTTTCAGTGGCCCGCCTCAGGCTATGGCCCGACAGTTGTGGAAGGCGGGGAGTGGACCGGTGCTCCTCAGTTTATCCAGTTCCAGCCTGGAGAGGGCCTGACTTCTGCGTCAGCCGCGCCTTCACAGACGAGAAAAGGGAACCCGGGGGTCTCACCCCGGGTTAGGGACACACCCAGGACCACACAGGCCGCTCCGATGCTCCTTCCTGTTCCCGGACCCTTTTCCAGGAAGCCCCAGGAAAATACTGGATGCACATTAGCTAGATTTTCAGTGTAGAAAGAACTACCTGAAAGCAAAATTAACAGAATATGATATTTAGTTTCCTATTTTGTATTCTTCCTGTGCCAACATCTCAGAACGAATATGCGATAAGAACAAGAATTAAACACGTCTTATGTTAGTTTGAACATTGGGAACAAATCTTGATTTTGGGTTGGTTCAGTTACTTGAATCCTGGATTAAACGTTTGTACTGGGAAATTCACTCCCTGTCACAGTTTTGATTTGAGAGTTTCAGGTTTAATGTTTCTTCCGCCAAACACTCGGGAGGAGAAGGCAACCCCGCACTGGCTTCCCCGTGCTAGCTCTGCTTTACCTGTGTCACTGTAGCCCTTTTGGACATCTTCCCCGACCTCAGGCACAGTCCTCTGGCCCTGACTCCTTCTCTACCGTTTTTGTTTTCTAGATTCCCGGCCCTTCCACGGCACCAGCGCCAACCTGACAGAGAGGTACCGGGTGTTCGTGACTCTTTTTCCCAAAGGGAAATGCATGAAATCCAGAATGTGTTGTGGTGTTTAACTAAGTGATCTGAGCTTACTGAGTGTGTTGGACTCTTGCTTTCTCAAGTGATAAGTCTGGGGTACCGGTTAGAAGTGGCGGGTAGTGAAGACTATCCTTTCGAAATGTCCGCAGTACTTCTGCACTGTTACTCTTTACGCAATTCTGATGATAAAAATTGTTTGCATTTATTCACGTAAGAATCACTTCTGTTTGACTCTGTGAACTTTTGTACTCTTTGCTCATGGGGACTTTTAATCCTGAAGTCTACAACAGTTTGTTCGTGTGTGTGTGTGTGTGTGTGTGTGTGTGTGTACGTGTGTGTACGATAGTCCCCCGCTGTCTTCTGGGGGCTACGTTCTAAACCCCAGTGGGTGCCAGAAATGGTGGCAGTACCCAACCCTACATATACTGTATTTTTTCTACACGTACATGTGAATGATAGAGTTTAATTTCTAAATTGTGCACAGTAAAAGATTCATAATAACTCATAAAAATAGTATAGTCCTCACAACATACTGTACTTGGAAGTTCCATGAATCAGGCCTTTCTTAAAGCCTCCCACTGTCCTGGACCCCCGTCCTGTTCGGGTGCGAGGGGCCCTAGCGCCCTGGCAGCGGAGCGTGGGTGCCGTGCTGCGCTCAGGCGCCGCTGCATCAGCCCGTTCAGCAGCCTCTGCCCGTGTCTCGTACTCTGCCTCCTGTTTTCGTGTGAGTGTGTAAGGTGACTGCCTTGTAGCTAAAATAATAGGTGGCAGAAAAGATTACAAAGAATTATATAGAAGGCGGCTTAATTTTTAAAAAATAACTTCTGTAGTCTTTTGTTTTAAGTCAGTCTTTTTGTTTTTATTTAGCATAACAGAAGAGAACTATGGTTTCCTGCCACAGAGCCCCTCCAAGAAGGATTTTGAGGGGAAGAGTGGAACGAAAGTCAGTCGTACTTTCAGCTACATCAAGAACAAAATGTCCAGCAGCAAGAAGAGCAAAGTAAGTACCGCCCTGTGCGTTCCTCGTGTGAGGCCCTCCAGTCAGCCATTGAAGGCTCCTGTCACTGCCACAGCCTGCTGACACCCGGAAACTAATGAAATGATGAGGGTGCAGGGGAATAAATTCAGAGAAGCTCTCTGAAGTAGCATATTAATTGAAGAAAAAAACAGCAAGAAACATAGCATGAGACAATACCACTAGTTGAGTTTTTACCACGTGCTACGAAGTTTTCGTACGCTACTTTACGTGCCTCCCTGTTGTAGGAGTGAGACACCTTATTTGGGTGCCTGGGTACCCCCAGTGTGGAGCCAGAGGCCCAGATGCCACAGTCCCCACCACGGCGCTGAAACCAGTCGCCAGGCTTAGAAGGCAGCTGCAGGAGTTTATGGCAAGATCCGGGGATTGAAAGTATTTATGTTTGGATCTAGAGGTTAGAAAGAAGAACCTTTAAGACAAATGTGAATCCGTAGACGTCTTCCTAACTAGAGGCACACTGCAGTGTGCCTTCGGTAGTGTCTGAGGTTCGAATGACATATGTGCACATTTTTGTATAGTTATTAATTTTCTATGCTCATTATAAGATTAATTAAAGTAAAAAAATAAGAAAATAAAAATCACTTGTAGTAACCCCACGCAGAGATAACTGCTCTTTTAATCTGTTTTTAAAATGTACTTTAAAAAGAGCGAAAGAAAAGATCACTTAAATCGATTCCCAGTGCTGGGGGAAGACTTTCTGCCTCCCACATCTGCAGCCCTGCATTTATCCCCCCCAGCCAACCCCCAACAAAGTAAGAAAAAAGTAAAAAATACTGGAAATCAGTTAAGAAGCTCTTACCCAGGCATCAGTCTGTACACGTGTGTGCGTCGCAGGTGGGGTGTACGGACACGCGGGCACTCACAACCACTCAGGAGTGAGGGGATAAGCGCACACGGAACTCACGGGTCCTGTTGTCAACGTGCACCACCCCACACTCTCCGCCCCCCCCAAAACAAAGCCATGGGCTTCTTAGGCCGTCAGTGAAGTGGGGTGGTAGAAATATAGCCAGTGCATTTTACTGGGTTTTACAAATAGGATCTCTTTTTGAAAATACCAGGCTTGCTCAACAATCGGAGTTAACTGGGAGCTTTTCCACACAACCTGCCACTGGGATTGTTTTCTCTTTTCATCTTTCTGGTCCAAGTGCAGGATGGACAGGAGTGGGGCAGCCAGGAAATTTAGAAGACACGGCAGAGAGTCGAGCAAATGGTTTCTAGAATGATTACATGTTAACTGTTCTCTTCATAGCCTTGTTTTATAAGTCAAAAATAAGGTTAAAGAGGGCAGAATGCTTAGTGGTGTTCTGCAAGGGGCAGCAAGCCTTAAAACAGAGCCTTATATATTTTACTTAGCACTGCCGGCTTGGACGATGGTTGGCACCAGCAAAAGAAAGTCTCTGTGGAAAGGCTGCGATAAATTAGCCAAGTGTTAGGAGAGACTGCCGTAGTCTCCGGTGCTGCTGGGCGCTAACGAGCTCGTGGGCGGTTCCTTGAGAAATCGTATGATCTGTTTGTGTGATTTCAAATGTTTTTAAACTGGAAAGTCTTCTTCAAACTGTTAATCGGAAGATCAGTAAGTAAGTGGAGGTTCCCCTCTCTGTCAGCGCCGCAGCGACACCGACACCCCGGCACGACGGTGAGCTCCCCGTCCATCGTGCTGAGGTGGCCCAGGCGGACATGGGCGGCACGGTGTAAGCCTGGGCGGAGGTCCCCCTGGAAGCCGACCTTTAAGAATCATCCCGGCCTCTGCTTTGCAAGCTGCACACAAAGCCGCGCGCGGGACCGCGTGCGGCCTGTCTTCCCGCAGCCGTGCTCTTCCACGCGCACCCTTCAACCAGACCTGCTACTGAACAGTGTCTCTTTCTTTTTAACTCTTTTAATAATCTCAAAGGACTGCAGTTGTGCTAGTGGGAGGATGAAGGGAAAGGGCAGGAGAAAAGAAGGTAATTTGTGTTGAGAGGGAAGTCTGTCATCACTGGCAGAAACAGTATCGGTTGACCTCTTATCAAAATGACAACATTCTTTTGCAATGAGGTGGTACCTCTTTCCCTCTTGGCTTCAAGATTTGACCTTTGGGGGCTTGTGCTGTCTCTAGCAATGGGAACTCGAAAAATGACAAGTCCGTAACCACAGATTACAATCTGTCGCAGAGGCGGGTATTCGGAGTACCCCGGTGGCCAGAAACATTAAGATGTTTAAGAGTCTCCTTTCGTAATTGTTACTATCTAACTTTAAGCAACATTTTTTTTAGAACCTCCAGTAGAATAGCCTCGCTTTTGTCAATATACCAGGAGATAGTAAGAAATATGAGAAATACTAAAGTGGTATGTTTTTAAATTAACAGTAAACGCCTTGTCTGTTATATACTGTCGCGGCCACCTAGACTTCTACCGCGCAGAAGCATTTCATTCTCTGAACGATAACACAAAAATAAATGAAGATTTTCTTAGTGTGATGAAACGAAGTTCATAGCTGTTGAATAATGTTACTTCTCTGTAATGTTACTTTAAAATTTTTTTAAAAGATACCATTAGAGCTCCTCTAATCTGCTTTTATTAATTTATTGTACAGTGTAACCATTCCTACTTTTTTAAAAGGAAAAGTTTCAGTATTTACTGAAGATTATATTAAATTACCACTTCTAATTCTTAGTCCTCAAGAATGGTTTGGAAATTTCTACTTTCATTACAATTAAGCATACTGTATAGTCATATACAATAAAGTAATTTGTAGTTATTAACTGAGATATATTATACTCAGTATGTTTTGTTATATTTATAATATGTGATAATAAACAATTGTTAAATTACATTCAGAGGAGCCCAAAGCCAACCACGAGGGGGCAAGTGGTCCATATTCCTGGATAATGCAGTTTGGCGCATTGGGCTGTATGGGCATTTGAGAAATTGAGACCAACCCTTCACATGGCCTTTTAAGAACTGTCAATAACTGGCATGAGTTACTAGACAGATATATGGGACGTGTTTTTGAAGGGGAGAGCCTAAACAGGAAGTATAACAGGAAGACTGCCAGTTTCTGCTTTTGTCTACTTTTGTACCTTTGAGAGAGAGTGCTGTTTCCTGCTCAGTAAGCCTGCTTGCCAGTGTTCAAACACCAGCACGCATAGCGCTCTCCTGTGCGGAGAGAGTGGAGGGGCCCTCGTTAAACCAGCCTGGCACACCGACTTTCTTGCCCCGGAGCGCTCCTCCTTGCAGACAACTAGGAGGCGGTTAGAAGTATTTTTGACAAGTTCTTAATCTCACTCATTCCTTCTTTGATTAGAAACCTGCAAATGACAGTTGTGCGATCACAGCATGTTCCACATTTTAATTGCTTGTCTAAAACGGTAGCTTTTAGCAGCACGAACAGTTCTTCTTCATAGTGTCTTAGTGTAGTTGTCATCTGCATCTTCTCCTTGAAGCACTGGGTGCTGCGGAACGAAACGTCCGTTTTGCAGCGCACAGTGAAAGCGTTTTGGCAGTTGTTAAACATGGAAAAGTCAAATTTCAGGAAACAGCCCATCTCTACTTACCACAGGCGACGTCACTGAAAAGTTTCTTAGGAAATGTGCTGCTTTCTCTAAAATGAGGTGTTTGTTTTTAAATAGGTAAGATGTGCTCCCTAGCTTCCACTCTTTAAAAAGTGGCTTCAGCCCTTGCCAGAGCTCCCATCTTGCAACTTAAGCACCATCCACACACCGTGTGTTTTGGGGAATTAGTTTTGTTTCGTTTCCTCTGTCCTTTGTAACTAGGGTAGTTGGCTTTACTGGCAGCGTTCAGATAGTCCAGCTTGTGTTGAGGAAACAAGCAGCCTCAGCCCCCCCTCCTGTCCTTTCTCAACCGGTCTGGCTTCCTCTGACGGTTTCTCTAAGGGCAGCGCGAAGCCGCGGGGCTCTGCCCTGCCGGCACGGGCCCCTCCTTCCCTGAGAGCACGTTTCCTGGCATGGGGGTCAGTCATGTCGGTAAAATGGGGTCGGTTTCACGAAGTGCCCCTCATAACAGTGAGATTCGCAGGACCAAAACATGGGGAGGTAAGAGCCTGGCTTCTTTAAAGCACTGCATTCTAATAAGCGGGGCGAGAGACAGTGGAGTTTACTGTTTTGTTTAGTTTTTATTCTTGGAAGGACTGCTTTGGGTAGTTGCAAAGAATGAGGATATTATTTATTATTTGTTCAGACTTGAAGGTCATTGCAAGATTTGAGAGAATAAGTTGCCATGGATTTACTTGTGGAGCACGCATTAGCTTTCTTGAGCAAAAAGTCAGATGCTTTTCATTTGAACATTTTATATATGGAAAAGCCTTCGGCAAAATTTAGTTAAAGGAAAGAAACTACTTGAACTCAATTTTTGTTATTGATTTTTATTAGGGTTTTATGTACTTTAGCGGTTACTAACTTCCACTGAGAACAGCTTCCTGTTTTGTAAAGTGAAGTACATTAGTTTTTCTCCCTTCCTCTCTTGTTACTTTTTTATAGTTGTAAAGTATAGCAATTCAGTGCTTAGGTTTTTATGTGTGTTCTACTAAAAAGAACTTTGCGTGAATCATAGACTTAGCAAACATTCGTTGTTTCAGTTCTGAGTAGGAAGTGAGAAGACCTAGGATCTGCTAATCATTTGCTGTGTGACCTTTCGTGAGTCAACAAACCTCTCTGGTTCTTGGCAGTAGAATGACCCGAAGGGGAGCTGAGCTATAGAGTCGACCAGACCTGGATACCAGTTTCAGCTTGGGCAGTTGTTAGTGTGTGGCCTCTAAGGCAGCGTTAAACGTCTCTAAGCCTCAAACTGCTCAAATGTGAAATAGAGATAACTAGTACTTACTACTTCATTGGGTTGTTAGGAGAAAATGCATGTAAGTGCTCGGCATATAGTAACTATTCAAAAAGTGCAGCTGTCACTCTCTTTATCTTCTCAGTTGTAAAAAGGGCAACATGATGCCCACCCTACCTGCTGCAGAGCTGTGGAATCAGATGAGGTCGTGTGCATGCAAGGCTTCCATTCAGAGTGTAAGGCGATTAGTAGTTGTTGTTATCACTGACTCTGGGGTTCTCATTTTCCAGGAATTTTTTTAGATTGCAACAATAGTATTATCTTCCCTGGAAAATGGGTACCCCACAGTTAGTGATAGGACAGCTAACTAAATGTGTTCTTCTTACCTCTGTGCATTGTAGTTCGTGGTCCATTGGTTTGAAAGGAAATCATTCAGTTGACGTTGATTAACCAGCCACATATTCTAAAGAACCCTTTATGGAAAGCACGGTCACACCCCCCAAGCCGAGCCTCTGAGGGGCAGTGTGCCCCTGAAATGTCCCTGGCTGCCTTGGATGTTTTGTTAGGATCTAGCACTCATCACTGTTTATTAAGTTTTCAGAGTTTAAATTCCTCCCCCTCCCAACTTGAAAATTGGGCCAAAGTTAACATCTGTGAACCTTGAAATTCGAATTAGTAAAAACTGAACCTGGTACGTCGGGGGCGTTTACTGTTTCTGGCTAGAGTAGGGGAGAAAGCCTCCGAGGCGTGCCCTCACTTGAGAGCCATGACTGGTGTGATTTTTCCCGCTGCCCGATCACCTCTCCTCTTGCTCGGGCTGATCCCAGAGTTGCCGCCGGCCCTTCGTCTGCCTCCCGCCCGCGGCTGGCCCTGAACTCCTGGCCTGCTGGCTGTGTGGGCTGGGCGTCGGCTTACTGGGGAGGATTCTTGGCCACTCCAGACACCGCCTTCTCTCGCATTAGAAGCCTCTCTCCAGTGTCCTAGGACAGTGTCCCTTACTTTTGTTCAAACCAGTCACCAACCGCTGTTGACCACCTGCCGTCTGGGTTGCACAGGGAAAGGGAAGGCCTGCTGGTGTTCAATTAAGTGCCGATTGCTTTCTTTGGCAGGAAAAGGAAAAAGAGAAAGATAAAATTAAGGAGAAGGAGAAAGATTCTAAAGAGAAGGAGAAGGACAAGAAGAACCTCAACGGCCACTCTTTCAGCTCCATGCCTGTCGTGGGCCCGATCAACTGTGGCCAGTGCGCAAGGCCTTTCAGCCACAAGGACGCCTACACTTGTGCAAGTAAGAGACGCGCTGCTTCCTCCCTTGGCTCAGGAACGTTCATTTCTCATTTCCATCCCACCCCTTATCCCTTCCTCATTTCGGGGAGAAGTAGTCCTTCTTACATCTTTCTTTAGACATCTTTGGAGAAAAGCGTTCTAGATGTAGAACATAGAGCCTGTGTGTTTTTCCAGAGACCCCAATTCTAAACGTTCTGTCCTGTTGCCCCTAAGCCACTGCCTCTTCCGGAAGTCTGTGTCGGCATCGAAACAGTGTCATGGGCACAAACCTTGAAGCTGCCCAGCAGTCTCCTGTCAGGTCACATGCACTCATTTTCCTTCCCGGCACTTTGATGTGTGCGTCTGCCACCTGCCAGCATCAGGTCGTGCAGGCGGCCAAGGGAGAGGGCCGTCGTGCGCGGGGTGTTCATGCTGACCTGTCACTGATGCACTAGAACCATCCGAAAGCGAAGTCTGTTAACTGAGCATGTTACTGGTGTTGATAAGATGCTACTCGAAGACAGAGGTCAGCTAACTGTTTTCTGTCAACGACCAAGTAGCAAGTATCTTAGAGTTGTGGCCATCGGTACTGAACTCTGCCTGGTCAGTGCAAAAGCAGTCGTAGGCCGTACATACACCGACAAATATGGCAGTTCCAGTGAAACTTCGTTTGTGGATGGTGAAATTTCAATTCCATGTCCTTTTCATGTGTCATGGTCTACTAATCTTTTTAATTTTTTTCAGCCATTTAAAAATATTGGTAGCTCATGGGACCATATGATAATAGACCATGGGCCAGCTTCGACCCACAGGCACTGATTTGCAGACCCCTGTTCCAGGACATTACGTCCAAAAACCTTGTCACACATATAGAAAGCGGAGGTACTTACAGCGCACACCAGGGCCGGTCGCGGAGGCTTCTGTGGTCAGAAGTGCGCCATCTGCAGATCGGCGGCCCCAGGCCCAGCCCAGGCACCCATAGGCCCGCGGCAGTTAGCCTCGCGGTCTACCTTTTCCCAGCTCAGACTAAATAGTGTCTAATTCAGACTCCAAGAAGCGCTTCTCAGACCATGATGTCACGACGTTATCTTGTGTTCAGCCATTTGTGTGGCGTACCCAAGTGATTTGTTCCTAAAAATAGTTACCTTTTTGACATTGGAAATTTTTTAAAAGTTTATTTGAGCAGATTCAAAGCCGCTACAATAATAATTTCCAGTCTCTGCTTTCTTGAGTGCAAGACGAGAGCGGGGTTACAGCCGACACACAGCCCGCAGCCTGTCTTATCAGCGCTCCGCCTGTTGTGACTTTTTAAAGGGCTGGCTGTATCACCCATAACCTCGTAAAATAACTTGTATGGATATATTACGCCCCAGATGTTGTCTGCAGCCCTATTTGTTTTACTGTCCTATTTAAAAAACAAAAAACAAAAGCCCCCTGGGGACTCTCAGCTAACCCTTGAAGCGCCCTTGTGGACCGGCGTCACACATACTCGTCCTCCTTCATGTGCCACTCATGGGCAAACAGAGCTCCAGCAGAGCAAGTTTCGTGTGACCTCCAGGAAATATGCGACTGCCACTGCCCAGTACCCCAGTGGCTTTGTTGTGGGGCCCCGGTTCTGACAGGATGAGGCCGAGGACACACGTTGAATGTCTCCAGCGTGGCTTCTTAGTGGCTGGGCACGGCCAGCCTCTCGGTTGTGGGATCAGCTGGTTGCCTTGGGCAGCCGTCGGCAAGCACATTTCTGTGTGTTCGTCTGTCATTAAAATGTAGTTAGTCTTCTCACACAGGTTGTATATATTTAACATAAAAATTACATACGTGTCCTGTCCTGTACTTGCAGAGAGCCCGTTCTGGGACTGAGGGAGGTCAGGTTCTCCACTTTCTTGTTCACTGGTTAGTTACTAATGTTGTTACTTACATGTACTGTCTTAGAGTTGTAGCTTCTTTGCAGGACTTTGTGTAAGTCCCTTCTTCCCTCTAGAAACTTGTGTCACAGGTAGCGTGAAGCTGCCTAACGTACAGGCAGAGGGAGACCCCGGCATGTCCGTCTGCACACTTATTCCATTTCTCTTTCCAGCCAGTGTGCGCGAGAACTGGAAATGCCCCCCTGTCTTCCAGAGAATCACTTTGTGAATCCCCCCTGCCAGGTGCCTCTTCTCTGTGGGGGGAGCACTGGTCTCGGAGAAAAACAGGGAGAGATCATGTTTCTTGATTGGCAGTATACACTTGATAGTCAAGGAACTTCCATCAGTAAAGCAGACCGAACACTTGCTCTCTGCTATAAAATAGAAAAATGTTTGATAAAGTATGTTCTTTCAAAAAACCTAATCACATCACTGAGCCTGCAGGAAAGTAAATACCTGAGGGAGCTCAGAACCGTAGCAATCAAGTGCACCCCCCTCAGCTGGGGACAGGATCCGTGGCTTCAGGTCATGCAGTGAGAGCCGGAACTGAGCCCCTGGATAAACCAAGAGTTTTCAAGACTGACGTTCGCACGGCAGGGCCTAGAAAACCCCCACCCCCTGGCTGTTCAGAAGCAGCCGGAGAACAGGAAGGACCCTGGGTGAGAATCCTGCACCACATGTGAAATCTGAGGTTAGAATTTATAGCCCCCATTTGTGCTGGAACCCCAAGCTAAGAAGTGTTGTTCACGGGAGGGTTCATGGAATCCCAGTCTAGGAATGAAGAAGGCCCGGGGGGTCCCAGCTGAGGCAAACTCAGAACTGCACCGGAGGGCCTCCAGGACGAAACAGGGTGTCGGGGTTCCTGCAGGAGAGCAGTCCTGGAAAGCCGACGCCGAGCTTCGGCTAAAAACCGCATAGACAGCACGCGTGGAAGGGAAGCGCCGTGGGGAAGAGTTAGCAGGGCCCAAGCTGAGAGTTATTAAAAGGTTAAAATGAGTAGAATCCCTAATGAAAGAACAGGACATACAACTAAGGTATAGATTTAAACAGTAACTGAATAAAACCTCAAGAATAAAAACAAGTCCTTGAAGGATCTTCATGGAGATTCCTCCCATATTTTGGTGTTCTGCTTGCTCAGCGGGCCCTTCCGATTTATATTCTTTTAGAAAAGGAGAAAATGGCTTTCCCTGTGTCACCTGGTTTCGTCAGGGGAGAGCTGGGTGCATAATCTAGGGAATCCTCATGACTTCAGACGGGTTTTTTATTTTTACATTTAGTTATCCGTCATTATGCCGCTGAGGGTTTTCGATCTTAAATGAAGTTATTGAGGAAAGATCAGTTTCCTGAACTCTTCAAGGTCCTGTGTTTGCTACTATGACTCATTCAAAAGTGGTTTGTTAGCCAAATATTTATTGAGCAGCACCATGTGCCGGGCACCTTTTTATTCTTTTTTGAGGGTGGGTGACATATAACATTGTATAAACTTAAGGTGTGCAGCATATTAATTTGATACATTTATACAAGGTAATCTGGTCACTGCTGCAGCCGTATTTAGTGCCTCCTATCACATCCCATGATTATCCTTTCTTTTTAGTGGTCGGAATAATTAGAGGCTCCTTTCTCAAGTCGCCTACACAACGGCTTATAAAAAGAGACCTTGAAGTGTAATCCTTGGTGCTTCCTCATCGCAGCATTATTCATAAAGTGGAAAAACATAATCCATGCATTAGATGGATCACTGGGCTGGTTCTAATGAGAACAGGGTAGATCAGGGGTCGGCAAAGGTTTCTGAAGAGGAACTGGCAGCAGTATGTGGGGCTTGTGGCAGGAAAACAACTATGGGCAAGACAAGAAGTGAGCGTGGCTGTGTTGCAATACAGCCGTGTTTACAAATGGAGACGGGCTGAATTTGGCCCACAGACCGTACTTTGCCAGCCACTGGGATTAGATCTATAGATACAGGCGGATGTCCTCCACGCTTGGATGGGTTGAAAAGGCCATAAATAGAACTGCATATATTCCACTTGGTAGAAAACAAGTAAACAATAATCGCTTATGTAAATATACAAGACGATCTGAAAGGATACCTGCCAAAACCTTAATAATTAGGAGAGGAGAGACTGAAGGGGACTGAGTTTTTATTTTATACTTTCTGTGTCGTTTGAGTTAACACGGTCCTTGTATGTTGTTTATATGAGTAAAAACAAAATGTAAGCCTTGGAAACTGATAGTTTGAGAAGTTTTTCTGGTGGCCAGCTGGTCTCTGATTAGGGACTTAGTGGACAAGGAGCAAAATTGCCCCCGGAAAACAGCCCAGCAGAGCTGTGAGGAAGGTTGCTGTGTCACTGTCACTGTCACTGACAGCACCTCTGGAGAGAGAAGCAATGGAACTGAGTCTTCCAACTCTCAGTCGTGCATTGTGATGTATTTAGCAGAAGGTTTAGGGACCAAAGAGATGGAAAACCTTTTAGGAAGACCTAAAGAGTGTTTTCCTCTGTGCTGTCCGAGAGCAGTGAGTTTATGAACCATTGGTTTATGTTACAGTGAATGGACAACTCTCCCCATGACTAGCTCCAGACAACTTTTCAACTTAAATTCAGGTTGGAAAGAACCATCTCGTTTATTTATGTTAGTGTGTTTCGTGTTAGACCGGCTGTCAGTCTTTGTCCATGCATTTTTTTTTCTAGGTTGAAACAGCTGAATTTCCCCCTCCTTGGCTGTATTAGGTGTTAGTCCCATTAGTGACTCAGAATTAAAGCTGCAACCGGCATGGGATTGTTTTGTCAGAGAGCAAAAATGCACTACAGTGTAGGAGAGTGGCATTAAGGTTTGTGAAGGGCAGTGTGCTCAGCCTGCCACTTGCAAAAGGAAAAAGGGAAATACCAAGGGCTGAGAGGAGAGGAAGGACGCCTGTATAGTCATCTTTCCAGAGAAGCGGAGGTACTGAAGCGATTGGCTGATTCTCTGCAGTTCCCTGAAGAAAGCCTGCAGGGAGTATTTGTGCGTATGAAGCACCATCTGTTGTCTTGGCCAGAAGTGGAAAATATGAGTAATTTGAGGGCTCAGAATCTTTATTCCCTTCCCTCCATCCCCCATCATGTTCAGGATCTTCCCAGGAACCTCAGGAAACGTCGCATCCCTCCAGTGAGTCATTCGCCTCCATTGTGCGCCTCGCTTCCCCATCGGTTTCACAGCTCTAATTTCTGACCCCTGAGCGTTGCACCCCCAGCAGCTGCTTGGGCTGCTTTGCTTCCTGGTTTAGGAAGATCAGCCACGTGATGTGCGTCACGGTACCGTGTTGTGCTGACCGGTATTGATTTGCACCTTCTTCCAAATGTCGTCACTTGCTTTGTCCTCCTGCCTGCAAACACTGAGAAGTCAACAGGATAGGATGTTGTAAAGCAAATCACCATTGACTCCAGTGGAATCAAAAGCTGAGCCCCTTCTGTGAGCTAGACAGGAATGGCCATGGCCACAGAGCCTGGGAACTGCAAGGAGTGGGGCCTCCGACGTAGGTCCTGTGTAGCCTGTTCCTGGGGGCGTGTGCGATGACAGCGAAAGCAGAGACTGAAGCCCTGTGCCAGGTCCACCTCGAGTGAGTTAATTCAGGCGGAACCTGGCAGGTTCTTTTAGGATCAGGGCACTTTAATGGGGAAAGGAGAGGAGGGTCTCTCCGAGTGTCTCCCCTTCAGCTACGGAAGGCCCCCCTTGAGCGCTCAGCTGTTCTCTGCAGCTGCCACACGTGGCACGGTCTTTGGAATGTTCGGCGGGGTCCTTCAGAGGAATCTGTTGTGTTTGGGTTTTTGGATCTGGCCAGTGGTTCTGTTCTGTTTGCTTTAAACAGATGTAAAATGATATTGAGATCATTGTTGATTCATTTTCTGTTGTGTTAGCAGCTTCTGAGTACTTTTGTGGTAGGCTGTTTCTCTTGATTAAAAAAAATAAACAAGTAGAGCAGCTGCAGTCCAAGTAGGAAACATAAGAGTTTAAAATGTGTGTGATGTTTTGGTTTTGCTTTGGGTTTTATCTGGAAAGACAGCTCTCTAGAGAGACGCTTTCTGACATTTAAGAGTACATTCCTTATATGAAATAATAAGATACATATAATTGATTGAAGAACAGAAGTTTGTTGTTCAGGGAAAAGGAAGATGAAAGAAGAACCTAATCAGTAAAGTCAATTCTTATTGAAGCAGAGAGAGCACTTTTGTGCTAATTAACTGAATTTTATTTATTTTCTTTCAAATATACCAAGTGTAAAAATACAGGTCGAAGCCTTAGTCTCTGAACTTGATGATGATCCCTGACACAGTAAGACAGGAAAAATAAGTGTTTCTGCATGTTTCATCTAGCGCCGGCATTTTGTTTAATTTTTGTTTACCGGTGTTCTTGTAAAAACTACTGTTAGGCGAGCACTTCAGCTAAGATGAGTTGGCCGTTTCTGTGGCTTCCCGCCTGCTCTGCCCACGGCCCCGCGGTTACTGCACCGGTTACCAAGAAATCTTGTGTGCCTCGGCCTCTGACTCTGTTCGGCCAGACCAGGCGGTGCCCCACTCTCTCCAAAGATGTTTAACAAGAGGTGGCAAAAAGAACCGTGGAACCTGTGCATCTAAATTGCTCATACTTAAGTGGTTTTTGTTGTCTCTGCTGTTTTAGGTTGCGTGGTTAGGTTTGAAATAATAGACGTTGCGCCGTTCTGTCCTGAAATAAAGTAATGCTTTAACCTGTATCCTTCAGAGGGATCAGAGAATTGCCACCAGATCGGCGTGGCTGCTCAGACCTGTGTCTAGTAAGCAGGGTGATCAGAACTTCTGAGCGTGTGGCCCAGTAGTGACCAGTGGACTGAGGTATCAGAAAACCCTCTCCTCCTCTCAGGGCTCCGACCGTGTAGAACTCAAGGTGGAGCCTTCCCTTCGTGGGCAGTCCTTGAGTACCCGTGCCATCCCGTAAGAGCCGTCCGGTTTGGTCCGGCTGCTCCTCTTAACCCTCAGAACCCTGACTTTCTTAATCTCGTCTCATCAGTGGGCAGTTGTAGTCTCCTGCTGAGAGAGAAAGAGTGTGCAGTAAGGACCAGTTCACCGAAGGTGTGAGCTGGCTGACGGCAAAGGTTAAAGAGAAGAGAAGGCACAACAGGTAGATGACGGTCCCCGTCCTGTGGGGTTGGCCTTCTTTTCTCTTGTTCGTTGCTGCCTTGTAGTGATGAAATAAGTTGAAGTCTGGGTTGTTTGCTCTTGAAGTTGGGAGGAATCTAATTAGGGGTTGGCCGTGTTCCCATAATCCTCTGTGCCAAGACGTCTTTGAATGAAGGCGTGTTGTTTACGGCTATTAGGAAATCTTAAAAAAAAATAATAAACACAAGGCTAAATAATTCTTTGCTCCCCTAACAACATGGTATGGTTTGTGGCAGAGAGCTTGAAAACGTACTAAATTTGTCTCTAATTCTTGTGTTCTCGGTGATGGTCTATTTTCCAAAACAGAGAATAAGGTTTTAGCCTCGTGACTTTAGCTGATGTCAGGGGGGCCGAAGTTTCTAAATCACCCCCACACACCAGCACAGCCGTCGCTGTGAACCGCGTCCAGGATGACTTGGAAACAAGTTGAGTGGTTTTCAAGTAGGTGCTTGAGTGGGTTAAGCAGATGTCCACGCGAAAAAATATTTATGCCTAAGATCTGTGACCGTATTATGGAACATACTAAAACTTTCTACTGGGTGGTGGGTTTGGGGACATGTCTCAAAAAGGTGAATTTGTGTGAGAAGTTGTTTACTGGAAGCACACTTCAGACATTATTTCTGCTTTTGTGATTCATCAGTGGGAGTCGTCTGGTCAGCCTCAAACACTGGCCTGAGAACTTGAATACTGCTGGTCTGTTTAAAAGTTATAACGCCACTCCCTCAGAAATTGTCATCAGTTCATTAATTCCCTGTAGACAGTGGGACTCACTGGGAGGAGAGCAACAGACACAGTGTGACTACAGGCCCAGCCCACAGTGTGCTGGCTGGTCGCTTGTATCCATCAGCATTAGTGGCATGTTCTCAAGCAAACCGGCCGCTTCCTGTGTTGCCCACAGATGCCTAAAATGTTACCGATCTTCATTAAAATGAAAGAGAAAATGCACTTTCGTAACTGGAATATAAGACAGTAAAAACTAGTTGAAAGTCCTTTTAATTTATCATAAATGTGATTGATCTTTTTTTTTTTTAAAGAGTAGGGAAATGTTTACAAAGAAACCCATATCGCTCCCTGGCAGTCTATTCCTGGAGAAGAGAACAGTGGAAGCGAGAATAGAGCTTTGACTGAGATAGAACCTTCCAGGCCCTTCCTCTGGGTGCTCTCCCGAGTGAGCCTTCCCGAGGAGTCTCTCCTCATGCTGCCATTGGTAATGAGCTTGGATGCCTCTTGGTTTATTAACAGTAGGAAAACGACCAGACTGTGACTTTCACAGGGGCTGGTACTAGAGGACACTAGCTGGACGGGAGGCGTGGATATGCCTGGGAGCCAAAGGCCCAGAACAAAACCTCATCCTGCCGGCCCCCCGCCCCCCACCCCACCGCTGACAGAAGCTGACTTGTGCCTGCGAGTGGCTTCAGCCAGGACCCCTCCAGCCGGGGCTACGCCGATTACCAAGCCCCTCGGGGCTGTCCAACCTTTTGGTGTTTCTGGGCCACACTGGAAGAAGAGGAGTTGTCTTGGGCCACCCATTACATACATCGCAACATGTAATCCCCAGAAAACTCATAATGTTTTAAGTAAATACGCTGTTTTGTGTTGGACCGCGTTCACAGCCATCCTGAGCTGCGTGTGGCCCATGGGCCACAGGTTGGACACCCCCGGGGCAGGGGGGTGGTCATTCCTGGTGATAAATCAGATGACTTAGAAGTTGAAAACTCTCCTGTGTCATGAACCTTATGGGGCAGTCTAGTGGGATCTCTTTTGAAAAATTACCCCTTTCTTCGAGAGATGCAGCGTAGAGTCTTACCAGAATCACAGACAAAAGAAGTTGGGGAAAATGTGGCCTTTCCTTTAATTTTATTGATGAGGAAACCGAGGCCCGTAGAGAAGGGACTTGCATAGGGTCACGTGAACTGATTAGCAGAGCCAGGACCTAAATCAGATTTCGTATCATCGCTCTTCTTCTTGTACTCCTTTGAAAAAGTTGTTGGTATTTCACATGCTGTAATCAAGGTTGCGTCGAGGCAGCCGGCTTTTGGATAGAACAGACATCGGTCCAAAGGAGACTCCTGAATGGCGCTGTGGGTCCAGAACTCACCAGAGAGACTTACGTGACAGTCGAGCAGCAGGCGAAGGGCCCCTGTCCTGTGGGAGCCCCCAGGGATAATCACAGCACGGCGCGCGTAGTCGTACTAGGGGAGAGGTCTGTGGACCGAGCAGGCACTGAGGAGCAGCTGTTGAGGAAGGAACGGAAGAAGGCCTTTGGGGTCTGGGATTCTGGCCCTAATATTGTCCCCTCCCCACCGTCCCCCCATCCCCCCCACCCCCACCCCATTCCTACAGACGAGCTCCGAGAACCCAGCCGGCGGGGCGGGTGCAGGCCGGAGCCGCACTGCTTCGAGTCTGCGGGAAGCACTGCCTGAACGAAGGGTGTCTGGTTGAGTCTTCTCAGGGAGCCTGCTCCCTGGAGGGGCGATTGTCACCGGGTGTCCCCGCAGGCGATGCTCTATTGGTTTCTGCTTCACTCCTGGCCTTCTGGCCCCGTTCTGCGTTTGGACTTGGTGGCAGCAGTGAGCGTGACGCCGACCCTCCGGAGGCACAGCGGGCTGGGTTTCTACATCGCGGGCCCTGTTTGGCCAAGAGGGTGACACATGAGAGTTCAGATAAAACTGTCCTTGGGAAATTGTGGTCTCTGCTTCATCTTTCCGGAAGCCGCCCACTGTTTCTTGAGTGAGGCCTCCCAGAGGTGCTTCGGGGTAGTTCTCACGACCGTTCTTCTGTGGCTCTGGACTCGGGTTGGGCTGCAGAAAGCCCAGGGTAGGCGAGGTCCCAGGCACGAGGGCATAAACAGGTTTTCCGATTCACAGTCTACCTTCGACACAGTCATGCACACTTCACAGCCCCCCATCAAGAGGCTTTATCTATGTATTTACTTGTGACTTAGACTTTTGATGGCAGGCACTTTTAGTTTTAGTTTTGGTAGCCGCTCAGCCTCTCGCCTGAGAAGTTCCAGACTTCTGGTCTTTGTTAATCAGGAATCACGTCTGCTCTTGTTCGTTCTCCTCCCCCCATTGACATCGCACAGTCTGTGCCCTTCCATTCAGCCGCCATCTGATGGGGGAGCCTGCTCGCTTGGAAGCCCGTGGGCTGCTGGGGCAGGGTGTTGGAGTCCGGGGTCTGTTTCGGTAACGCCGCCTTGGGTGTTTTGCTTTCCTTTCAGACTGCAGTGCGTTCGTCCACAAAGGCTGTAGAGAAAGCCTGGCCTCCTGCGCCAAGGTCAAAATGAAGGTAAGACGGTTCTGGCCAAAGCAATACAACCCTCAGAACTGGGAGGGCTGAGATTGCGGGTTTTGTTTCTTTTAAGCATTTGGTACCAGCTTTGAGACGAAAATAACCAAAATATATATATTTTTTCTCCTAAGCAATTGATTCTCTTTCTAATTAACCCACTTGGGAGTTTGTGGCTTGGGGAAAATGTTTTCAGAACTTCTCCATGTTAAATATACATTCCTCTGGGGTTCTCTTTGTGTCACTGTTACCCGTGTCTGCAGGCCTCCTCTCTAGCACTTCAGACGCCTGCTTCCTTTGTTGGCGCCCCTGAGGGCAGCAGCGGGGAGCCGTGGGCTGTGGCGCTGGTGGGCTGTGGGGGGTTAGGTTAGAAGCTTGTCTGGCAGCACTTCCCTCTCAGGGTATGTGCAGATGACTCTGATCAGATGACACTAGAATGGGGCGTGTCAGTCGTGTGGCGGCCCCTGATGTACACTGCTCCTCGGGTGGCCCTCACGAAAAGAGTACGGGTTTGGGGCATACCTTTCAGGTAGCCTGTGTTTTCGTCACCCATAGTGTCTTTTTGTTCTGTACTGTCCAGCTGCATCTTCACAGATGCTCAGTGCGCTGCATTCTCATCAGTAACCAGACACATTTATACACTCAAACCACCGTCAGAACCACCTCAAGGGCATACTGGGCCCCACGTTCAGAGATTCAGATTCTGGGTCGGAGCCCAAGAATCTGCATTTCTAATAAGTTCCTAGGCGGTGCTGATGGTACTGGTTCGAGGACCACACTGCCAGACGCAGTGAACCATGGGGAGAACAAGCTCCCGCACCCCGAATCTTACTTAGCCGGACATAAATTTTGTTTGGCTCGTGAAGTATTTTTTTATTTCAGTTAACGCAGTTATTTAAAATCTTGCTCTCCCTTACCCAGCATTGCCAGTTCTCACTTTGCTCTTTTTTTCTTTTTTCTATAGCCCTGAGCACCTTCTCAGAGTCTATATTTAACAGTCTGTATTTGTTGATTACATTTATTGTTTTACGGGCCGTCCCTTTCCCCACGAGAATGTAAGTGCAAACTTGCCAAGCAGTCGTTAGTCAGCAGTGTTTGTTTGATCCACTGATAGATCCTAAGCACCTAGTGTGGTACCCGGCGTATGGGTCCTTAAATGTCAGGGATGGGTGGCAGTGGTAACCCGCTGGATCCGAGTGGCTGCTGCCCCCTGCAGGCGGGAAGTACATTTCCAGACGGCCTCTCTCCCCACGCCCCCACACCTTGCCTCTCATTTGTTACCTGCCTGGCCCCACAGGGTTTGAGTGTGTGATCTGTGATGAGACTTACTAATATTGTGAATGTATATTGTATATTAGGTTCTATGGGAAAATAGTGAGATATAGTATCTCCCATGTAAGAGAGTATAATCTAAAAGGGGGAGTTGAATTTTAAATTGGAAGTGACCTGTTTTCCACTAATGAGTTATCTCAGACTAGATGCTTCCATTTGTAACTTCTCACACAGAGTGAGTCCGCTACATGCTATACTAAAAGTCTTCACTAAAAATAGCCCTTCACCTAAGAATTATTTAGCACCTTATACACGCCAGTCACTGGAGAACTCGAGTGAAAAAGGCCCAGGTGCAGGTGTTCAGGGACCGGCTTGCTGGTGGGGAGGGTGCACAGGCGACAGCAGCCACAGACGAGGAGGACGCCAGTTGGGGGCTGCCAGGCACTGTCTTGGGTGAGGAGAAGCGGACGGCTTTGCCGCAGAGGCGGTGCTCACGTCCACGGTCGCCAGAGAGCAGCCTCTCAGGCCCGTGAGAGCGAGATGATCCCAGGCAGGGAAACTCAGCAGCCGTGGCATCGGCGTGCGTGGCGGGTTCAGAGTCAAGGCAGTGGGGCGACTGTGGCTGGGACGGAGGGTGCTGAGGACCACTGGCCAGGGGCCGGCAGGAAGGTAGGAGCGCCTGGCTCCGTTTTGCTCTCGGCTCCTGGAAACTTGTTGGGAGACAAAGGGTCAGTGCAGCCTTCACGTGTTTGTGTTCTCTTCAGCAGCCCAAAGGGAGCCTCCAGGCACAGGACACGTCGTCGCTGCCCACAGTCATCATGAGGAGCAGGCGTAAGTGGCTTAGCCCCCGCTCGTCCTTCCGTTTCGCTCTCTGGTTCAACACCTATGTTGTCATTCATTCGTTAGTCATCAAGGTTTCAGTGCCTGTTTTTTGGAAGCTATAGTTGGCTGCAGGTTTTTAGACCAAAATCATAACATTCTACCAGTAAACTCCTTTGGAAGGGTTCTAGTTAGTGTGTGTATTAGCTTAAGAGACAGCGCGGTGGTCCTGTGTGTTTAAGCAGGCGCCTCTGCGCATCCTGAAACTCCCCTTCAGAGCACTGACAGTTACTCCTAGTGCCTCACGGCTGCATGAATCAAATGAGGCCTCGCCTCCAAAAGCTCATTCTGCACCTCCAGCCCTTCACCGACCCCTTTCGGGCATCCTCCCTGCCTCCCCTTGTACTTACCCCCCTTACCTTAGTGCTCTCACACCGCGTCAGCATTTCCACCTTCATCCATACAGTCCTCCGCGGCGCGGTGACCTCTTGCCTCTGGCCTGTCCACATCCTTACTGTTCTTCAAGAACCAGTGTCGCCGCCTCCGTCAGATAGGATCCGCCCACGGACGCCCTGTCGCGCGGCGGGTGTGCGCCTGGCTCTCGCACCCTTGGGCATGTCCTCATTCCCCTGAGCTGCCGCCGTCTCAGTTGGGTCGGGCCCCATCTCCTTCTCGTGTGCTTCCTGCAGGAAGGGTCTGGTCGTGTTGCAGTGCAGCGTGTTTCTGGTGTTTTATTGTGCCACCTTCTTCTAAATAGAATTTGAATTGGAAATTAATGGTTTTATAGAGTTTTATTAAGTCAAAAACATCCTGATACACTATGAGATCATAACAGCCACCCCAGTCTTACTTCCTTCAGCTCCTGGGGATGGACCAATAATGCAGTTCATGTCTGGGGCAGGAGTTTACTTACCAAGGAAAAATAATTTTCAACCCAAATGCCAGTGTGACCACTTTAGCATAAAATTAGAGCTCCAGGCTCTTTGGTCGTGTTCAGGAGAAATACGCGTTTTGAGGACAAGTGAGCTATGTGACGTTAAACAAGCGTTGCATTTTCCTCATCCGTAAATTAAAGGAATTGGTCAAAGTCTGTGCTCTCAGACAGCGTGCCGAAGGATCACATGGGGAGCTTGTGCAGGGTGCCGACCTCCCTGGTCCCACCCCCAGAGGACGGGAGGGCTGGGACTTAACCTGTCCAACCAGCACCTCATCTGTTCCCCGCAGGCACTCCCAGAACACCCCTTTATCCTACAAGTCTTTCAATCTCATTTTATTTTGAGTTAGTTTAAATGTTGACATATATAACATTTTCACACAGTTCTTAATTGTTGTTGATTAATTTCCATCCCACCCTACAGGTAATCACTCTGTTTTAGTTTCATATTTATCTTCTTCAGATTTCTTTATTAAAATGTTTTGATACTGGATGATTAATTTTTCATTTAAAAAAAACCGTGATAGTCTGTTGTACATTTTATTTTATACTTTCATTTATTTCCCACCATAATATATCGTCTTCAGGATCTTTGTCAGCTCATGGAGGGTGTCCTTACTTTTTCAAACTACACACTATTCCATTGCACAGTGTGCCATAATTTATTAACGGATCTTCTTTTGATAGTCATTTGCATCATTTCCAGTCTTTCGCTTTTACCAACAATGTTACGTTGAATAACTCTGGACATGTGTCATTTCAAACACAAATATATATATATATATATATATATATATTTGGGGGGGGGCGGGGGGACCTATTTACACTCCGGGCACATCTGTTCTTTAGCAGTTGCGTCTCTCTGGCCTTTGTCCGATGAATCAGGGCTCGCGGGCATGGATCTGTGGCACTTCATCGGCGCCTTCTCCTCCTTCTTCCCTCACAGCCGCACAGCCCAAGGAGCGCCCGCGATCCGCAGTCCTCCTGGCCGATGAAACCACTGCTGCCCCCATGTTCCCTAACAGGCGGTCCCAGCAGAGTGTGTCACTGTCCAAAAGTGTCTCCATACAGAACATCGCTGGGTAAGTAGGCCTTGAAAGGCGGCACAGCTGACATCCGGGTGACAGGAGCATAAGAATCGTATCATTGGGCAAAAAAGATGCTTCTTCTATTTAAAAAAAAAGTGTGTCAGATAATGGGTTGGCAGACAACTGAGCGAGTCAGATGAGCGTGAGGACTGCATTTTGATGTGCAGCCATGGCCGCCGCCTTGTAACGAGGGCCCCCTTTCCACCCCATGGCGGTGCCAGGTTGTCCTGCGCGTTTGCGCCTCATTGCCCGCTCCCGAAGGCCCCGCGTTCTCAATCAAGAAAGGAAGTAGTAGGGGAAAGATGACGTAATTCTCAACGATTAGTCGCAACCACTTATATTTTCGGTGCCACACTTTTCTATTGGTTGGATGAACCTGGTCTCTTTGTTTCTTTTTTAATTTGTTTTCCATCCCTACCTCTTGCCTCTGAAATTGGTTTCAGGGGAGCGAATAGGGGGCCAGTTGTTGTAGTCAGGTTCCCACCCCCTCGGTGGCACTGGCTTCATTTTGGGAACCCTGCGGAAGTTGCTGTAACCCCCCCGACTGTGGGAACCTCTGCTGTCCCAGGGTAGCACAGGGATGATTCTGGTGTCCCTGGCCGTATGGCGTAAGATGCTTGACCTCCCTTGAGAATGCGGGTCTCAAGACATCTCTTGATGTCTCTCTTACCCTTGGCTGGAGAAGAATTCTCACCTCAAGGATCCAAAACTCTTTTTTTGTCTGTATTGTCTAAAGCCTCTGTGCTGGCTCCTCCTTCAAAAACACATTTTCTTTCTTTCTTTCTTTTTTTTTTTTTACAGTATTTTTATATTTTTGTCTTTGTATTCTCATTTTCCAAAGGCCGCCTTTTCAAAGTTGTTACCAATATTTGTTTGTATGATGACTTTTTAAAGTTGGTCTTTACATAAAATTGAAATTTTTAGGTGATTCTGGCTTGGTTTTATGTCATACCCCACACGCACTGGGTTCCTTACTCTGCTAGTTGGTGAGTTGGGGTCAGGAGAGTAGAAGAGTGACCAATAAATTTAATACATTTTTAAAAACTAAAACAAAAAGAATACTCAGTCTATAGTTATTTAGAGAACAGGAGAAATGTAGAGATTACACAATGAGTTTAAATAGAGAAATTTCCTCTGTAATGTGTATACAGTTTGGGAGGAGCATATTCTCCTTCCTACCTTTCGTTCAAGTCCGAAAAGTTCAAGTTTGCAGTGATGCTAAATACCTTAACCCTCATTACTAGTTCTCACTGCTGAGTCCCTGACCTAAGTAACTTGTCTGCACTCGTGGCAGTGCCTCCAGCCCGCTGCCACGCTGCAGGGCATCAGAATGTGTTTGACCTGCTTCTCTCTGTCCCCAGAGTTGGCAACGATGAGAACATATCGAACACCTGGAAGTTCCTGTCTCATTCCACAGACTCGCTAAATAAAATTGTCAAGGTCAATGAGTCAACAGAATCACTTACTGATGAGGGTAAGAGAAGTTATGACCTCTATTCTCTGTAGAGATGGTGTCCTTTCATTGTCTAGAATACAAGTGTTGATGAAATAATGGCGCCCGCCTCTTTCTTACTCCGGTGAAGACCCTGAATTGTCTGTAAACCATCAAGTGCTTTATAATAAGTTGGTAATCGGATCTACCCAGCGATTAGACAGTTGTCCCTGGAAGGATGCCGTTGCTTTTAATGTGGTTGTACGCTGGGACAAGCGCTTTTTCCCCTGGCCTTGCCGTTCTCGCTCTCCTGGCGCAGTTGCCTGACCTCTTAGGCAGCCAGGTTCCTGGGTCCCTCCACTTCCTACTTCACATAGGGATCGCGTCTTCATCTCGCTTCATTTCTGCGATGTTTATCACTCGCAGCCAAAGCCTTGAATGTGGAGTGTGTCACTCCCAAACAGGAAATTACTCTTTTCTATCCTGGAATATGGTTCTGTGAATATCCCCTGGATTAACGAGAGTGTTTGTGTGTTTGGGAATTATCACACCGAGGAAAGTCCAGCCGTAGGCATTTTAAGAAGTCAAAGACCAAGGTCTTGATATTGATTTTTTTTTTTATATTTTGAGGAGTAGGTACAGATATGAATGAAGGACAACTAATGGGAGACTTCGAGATTGAATCCAAACAGCTAGAAGCGGAGTCCTGGAGTCGGATAGTAGACAGCAAGTTTCTGAAACAGCAAAAGAAAGACGTGGTCAAGCGGCAAGAAGTGATTTATGGTGAGAGTCCCCCCTTGTTCTGCTAACATTGGATTGCATTGTCCAGAATTTTTCATCCGGTGATTCTTTGGGCTATGGCAAGTCAATTTTCAAGTGTGTAGTATCTCAAAGATTATCTTTTAAAACTTTGAGGTATAGAGATACGATCTTATTTCTGTCCTTTTTTCCCTCTATTTAAAATTATTTTTCTTGATTTTATCGAACATTTTATTTAATATGAGTGCTTATTTATGCAACAGGCCTGAAAAGAAATCTCTAGTGACAGTTTAATTCCTCCGCTACCCTAGGGACTAGACACCCAACAGTCATTTCTAGGGAACAGGAACACGGTACACGGTGAAAGATTGGATTCACGATCCAGTGAAGACCGATCGGGAAGCCACTAAAGAGTGATGGAATCTAATATTACTGTGGGTGGCCACGTGAAAAATGGAGGAAGAAGATGAAAAACACTTCAGGGAGAAGACGGCCACTGGCTCAGTTTTAAAGTTTAAATAGGGCTTTAAGAAGCCCGAAGACTAAATGGGGCTCTTAATGCCAGCGGGTGGTCTTGGGAAGAGAATCCTTGTGGCGGAGCCCCCCTGACCGTTGAGCCTTGTCCCCCTGGCAGAGCTGATGCAGACGGAGCTGCACCACATCCGCACGCTGAAGATCATGAGCGATGTGTACAGCCGGGGGATGATGACAGACCTGCTCTTCGAGCAGCAGACGGTGGAAAAGCTGTTCCCCTGTTTGGATGAGCTGATCAGTATCCACAGCCAGTTCTTTCAGAGGATCCTGGAGCGGAAGAAGGAATCCCTGGTGGATAAAAGCGAAAAGAACTTTCTCATAAAGAGGCTGGGAGATGTGCTGGTGAATCAGGTGAGCCGTGGGGCGCAGGGCCCTCTGGGATTCTGCAGCCGTGTGTTCGCGTCCCCGCCCTGACGCCCGTTGCCCCTTGTGCATTCAGCCAAGGTGCTTCTCCCCCCAGGCCTCAGCTCTCTTTTCTGTAAATGAGGACAGTAGCTTTTCTCTCCTAATACCGTTTTTAAATATATATGTATAATGTGTCTGCAGAATATACCTGGCATATACAGTAGGCAGTCAAGTCAGTAAAAGTCAGTTTTTCCCCCTCAGAGCCTGTACCATCAGAAACAGCATAGCTTATTAACAAATCAGAAAAATGTTGGTTGGAAGTTCCGCTTCCCCCTCTGCCTCAAATGAAAAGGAACTCATTTATCTGAAAGCCACTTGTGCATAGAAAATTGAATGAGAAACTATCTTTAAAATATTTCATAAAATATATCTTAACTGATGTTTTCATCGGAGTGTGGTACGATTTCAGTCTTACTCCAAAAACAATTTGGCTGAAAATTATTTTGATACTTTTACGTTTGTTTATCATAGACAGTTTTTAATGTTTCTGTTCAGAACTTTTTTTTTTTTAATGTTTCTAGTAATCTTAACAGGCTGAGGGACATAATATCCTACCTGACTAGCTCTTTTTCCCGAGAAAAATCTCTGCCTTGGTGTAGAAGCAGAGGCTCAATTGCTGGAACATTTGCCTGAGAATTGAAATTTTGTCCTTCCCTTATATTCGCAAGTCCAACCCTTCGCCTCATTGAATCATTCATTCATTTTTCACGTATTTACTGGGCGTTTACTAAACACTAGGTGGAATCACAAAGGTAAATATGCCTTAGACCCATGCCTCAAATGCTCAAGAAGTAAAAATAGGTATGTTATGAAATAAATTCAGATATTTAGCAAGGTATTTGCACTGGTAGGGCCTCGAAGTGGGAGTGACCAGCTCTGTAAGGACCTTTATCCCCAAACACCCCCTCTGCCCTCAGACGTGCACGGGTCTCTCTTCTCACCTTGACTTGTGGTGTTTATAGCTCCTTGCATTTGTGCACGTCCTCTACTAAGTCCTTTGATGGCAGGACTCATCCCTTGGCCCCATGGTGAGCCGGGGCCAGGGCCCCCTGTCGGGCGCTTGCTTTGTGATGGAAGCAGATGGCTCCGAACCTCGCTGCTTTGGCCTTCCTGTGGGGAATGGGGAAGAGGAAAAGCCGCCTGCCGGTTTTTTGGTGACGATCAACCCTTGTTGCCTCCAGAGAGCTTTAGCCCCGTGGGCGATGGTTAGCGTGCAGCCCCTCATTGGTGCACCCCAAAATGAGCAGCCGATCCGACGAACTGCGGAGGTGCCCCCGTGTGGGAGCGGTCGAAGGGCGGCTGCCCTGAGTGCAGTGAGAGAAACAGATCGCTGGGTAGCCGTGGCTGTTCCAGTGTCTCTCTGACTTACCGGGGTGAAATTTTTAAGACTCTCTCATGAAAACCTTCTAGTGAGTTTCCTTGTTTTATTACTACGCTCACGAGATAGAACACTTTTTGCATCTCTTATGTACCCGGTACATAGATATTTGTATTCATTGCTTTAAAAAATATACATGGCAGCTTTGTTGAAACACAATTCAAATGCCATATAACATGCCCTTTGAAGGTTTACAATTCAGTGGTTTTTAGCATGTTCACAGGCTTGTGCAGCCATTACCGCAAATAGTCTCGGCACGTTTTTATGACCCCACTGCCACCGACTGTCCCAGCCCTAGGCAACCACAGACCTGTTTTCTGTCTCTGTGAATATGCCTATTCTGGACATTTTATAGAAATAAAATAAAACAATATGTGGCGGTTTGTGATTGGCTTTTTTGTTTAGAATAAAGATTTCAAGATTCCTCAGTATGGTGGCATGTGGGAAATCACTGTTTCTTTGCCTTTTGTGGCTGGTGTTCCATCATATAAACACACACACGCACACATTTTATTTATCCAGGTAACCTCTGATGGACATTCGGGTTATTTCCACTTTGGGGCCATTATGAATAATGAATAATGAACATTCATATATAAGTTTTTGTGTGGACATATGGTTTTATGTCTAGGAATGAAATTGCTTGGTCAGTTAACTCTTTGAGGAGCTGCCACACTATTTTCCAAAGCTACTGCACCGTTTTAATCTCTTGGAGCAATTTATAAGGAAGCCCCCTTGGCTCTTACAAATAGACTGGCAACCTTGTACGAAATGGTGATACAAGTTTAGCGCCCGAGTTACGGCCTAACTTCTGCTCTCTTTTCTCTGCAGTTTTCAGGCGAGAATGCCGAGCGCTTAAAGAAGACATACGGCAAGTTTTGTGGGCAGCACAACCAGTCTGTGAACTACTTCAAAGACCTGTATACCAAGGATAAGCGTTTCCAGGCCTTTGTAAAGGTATCACTGTGAAACCTGGCTCTGCTGTCATCGTCCAGAGCGTCGTGTACTGTCGGTTTTAGTCGCGCCTTCGTCCTCGGGTAGCTCTGACCATTCATTTACTCCCTTGCAGAAGAAGATGAGCAGTTCGGTCGTGAGGCGGCTCGGCATCCCGGAGTGCATTCTGCTGGTGACCCAGCGGATCACCAAGTACCCCGTGCTGTTCCAGAGAATACTGCAGTGCACCAAAGGTGAGCCCCCTTGTCGTTCAGCCCCACGGGCTGGCGCCCTGCATCCCGGTACCTTGCCTCCTGGGGCCCCACAGCGCCCGAGACCCTACGGAGGAACTCTTTCCTGCCTGAGTGGGTCTAAAAGACAGACCCCGGGTTTTATCTAAAAACCGTTGTTTCTGATGAAAACTTGAAATGTTACGTCAGCAGACTCAGGGTGGATGATAGCGAGAGGGGAAGGAACCACCTACTGATCCCATCAAGATCTTGTTCAGGGACCTGAATAACTTCTCCCATGTCACTAGGCTGAGAGAGAACTCCCACCGATTTTCCCCGTAAGTGCTAGAATCGCTGCCGTTTCGTATTTACTTGGTACCAGTTTATCTCTTGGCCAATTCTGCTCATAGTCAGTTACATTTAAAGATTAGGTAATATAAAGACAAGTAAGAAACTTGTTTCTCCTCTTCCTCTCTTAAAGTGTTTGGTTTCTTCTCCTTGAGAACATAGCATGTACTTGCGTGTTATCTGTATCGCCGAAGACGTCTGACTTTATTTGGAGTTGAACTTACGCCTGAGAGAGGGAGGGGGCATGCCCGCTGATGTGTTGCCCTGCCCTGAGAGCACGCCCGCAGAGGGAGGGGGTGATTTGGAGGAAGAGGGTAGGAGCCCTCTCCTTCTGCCCACATCTGAAAGGCCCCACGAAACACAGAAACATTCTTTCCCTCTAAGACAACGAAGCGGAGCAGGAAGACCTGGCTCAGTCCTTGAGCCTGGTGAAGGACGTGATTGGAGCTGTAGACAGCAAAGTGGCAAGTTATGAAAAGAAAGTGCGTCTGAATGAGATCTACACGAAGACAGATAGCAAGTCGATCATGAGAATGAAGAGTGGCCAGATGTTTGCCAAGGAGGATCTGAGGCGGAAGAAGTTGGTGCGGGACGGGAGTGTGTTTCTGAAGAACGCGGCGGGAAGGCTGAAAGGTAAGGCTCGCGTCCGCTCCGAGTCCGCGTGGGTGCCAGAGGAGAGCAGGCGGAATCCAAATGTTTTTGTTGGAAACTCACCACCAGATTTTTCCTAGGAGGCCCATACCCAAACGTCATGCAGGAACAAACATCATTTAATTGTTCTTAAGCTTGTACCCAAAAGGACTGGTTTAAGGTAGCTTATGAAATCATAAAATACAGCAGGTTTACAAGGAAATGTAGTTGGGTAAAATGGGAAGGAAGATTTTTAAGAAATAAAGCAAGGGATAAGAGTAACACAGAAACGCAGGTGGTGCGGAAGGTGTATTTTCCCACAAGAGAAGGGCGCGGGCTTGGGCCTGGGGTCTCTGGCGCAACATGGGCACCATCAGCCGACTCACAGAGCCTGCGAGATTAGAAACGCATGCACCACTTGTTCTAAAGAGATGTTAGAGGGATTTTCAGCTCCTGAGATCTTAGAGAAGTATAGTTATTAACTCATCAGCTAAATTTATTAAACTTTATGGTATTCATGCCTTTTATCTTTAAGGAAAAAGAAATCATAAAACACATTTGTTTTTAATTTGGTTTCAATTTTTAGTTTTCTAATGATCAGCTACATCAAGTAAAGGAAGTTTGGAGGTCTGTGAATTCATCCATATATTAGATTTTTAAAAAAATCATGGTTTTCGTCAAACCTGAACTCCCTGGGCCAGTGTGGCAGCTCTGACTCCCCCAGTGGCCTGGAGTATCCCCCCCTGCCTCCCTGGCCTCGGTCGCTGCTCACAGAAGGCAGGTGAGCCCCGTGCTGCCAGCCCCGCTGGCATGAAATTGAGGTGGGTGGAATGTGTGCTGCTCTCATCTCTGAGGTGTAAGCGGTGCTATAGGGGCTGCAGTCAGAGAAGACCCCAGAGTCCTTAGCTAGAGTCTCACTGTGTTTAGATCACACAGTGAAGTCCCGGGCAGTCATATGGGTTCAAAGGTGGGTGGAGCAGGACGATCTGCTGCCAACCCCCCCCCCGTCCCCAATCACACATAGAGGCCAGGAACGGGTTGAAGAGACTGCTCTCCCGTGGGCTTCTCTGTGACGTTCTCAGAGCCTGATTCAGGGCGCTGTCCCGCTGCCCCTCCGCACCGTCTGAGGCCGGCTCGCGGCTCAGACACGCCTGCCCTGCTCTGTAAGGAGCTGAGTTTTCCAGAGGGGCCGCTGCCCGGAGCTAGCTCTTTGTTCTCTTTCCTTTACAAAGCACTTTATTTATCCATTCCCGAAATAAAAGCTAATAGATTCCAGCTGTTGGAATAAAGCTGTGGTCAAGCCCATGGCGGAACGATAGGTTTTTGGACCTGAAAGGCCGCCAGAGGAGATAGGAGTTGGTGTTGAGTCATTCTCACCCCAAGTGAACTCGTGCCAAGAACAGTCAGTACTGTGTGGGGTGCCCTTTGAAGGGATGGGGTTTTTTCTGATCCCCTGACACCCATCATATAAACTTCAAGATCCAGCGAAGGTGAAACTTGTGTTTCAGAACTTTTTTTTTTTTTTGGCAGACACCTGAATTACTTAAAAGTAAGCTTAAAAAAACCCCAAAACTGCTGGAACTAAGAGTAATGCACGGAAAATTACTCATCTAGGCTGAAAAACTCAACCTGCCTAGAAGTCAGACCTCTTTGCTTCTGTTTTCAGGGCTTTGCAGTGAGCTACACGGAGTGGGGCTTCCAGTTGTGGCAGAAGCAGTAGAAGAGGCGGGAGGGGCCTGACGACCTGGCGCGTTGCACGCATCAGTGCCGTTCTTCCCCTGGGAATCGCAGGCTGCCCTTCCCCGAGGGGCCAGCCTCTTAGAGCTCAGGAGTTGGCTCAGCTCCAGACGTGTCAGACTCTGTCCTTAAGAGCATAATGAAAGACGTCACTTTGTGCTCCTAGAGCATTAGAGCAAGAGTTTGTGGCGTTCTTTCGCCTCCTAATCTCGCTAGAGGTGTTCGCTTGGGCTGTCTCTTAATTCAAGCGAGAAGCAGAGGGGGCTTTCTCCAGGGCACAGCGGGGCTGCGGCTGACTTGATGCGAAGCCGCCGTTCACAGGCGCCGGTGAAGCCGGGGCGGCGTGCAGCCCTTCGCGCTCTCTGGGGCGTGTGAAGAAGTCTACCTCTCGTTAAATGGAGACATTTTTCGGCGTCACCTTTTGGCAGCTTTCCCGTCTGCTGTCCCACGCCTTTCCCATCACTGCCATCAGAAGATGGGAGGTCCCGTGACCTGAGTGTTTCGTGGACTCGGTTGCTCTTCCACACCTGGTAAAGTCCTGCTCTTAGAGCAGGTTATGCCTGAAACCTCACCTCTCGGGACATAGCTCTCCAGGACTAAATGCTTATACTTTTCCAAGGCAAGACGTTGGTGATAAAATCCCCATTTTAAAGTGCCTCCAGAACTCTAATGACCAGATGTGGGCTGTGCCCCGACGAGAAACAGCCGCTGTGGACAAGGGTCATCTCCGACCCCGAGTCACTCTGAATTGCTAATAAAAGGGCTCTGATGGTGCCAGGCTGTTAACTAGTCCCCGTTTTCTCTTCCCTGACCTGACAGAGGTTCAAGCAGTTCTGCTGACTGATATCCTAGTTTTCCTTCAAGAGAAAGACCAGAAGTACATCTTTGCATCATTGGTAAGCTGAACTGTTAGTCTCTTCTGTTTTTGATTAAGAATAGTACTCAACAGCTAGAAGGAACGACTGAGCGTACCAACACTGTATTGTTTGTTGGTCAGCCACCCACTCAAAATTACGTGGCTCAGGAGAAAGTCCTCTGAATAGTTTCTTATCTACTCTTAATTCCTTCTCCTCCCCTCCCGCCCCCCGCATCCCCGCAAAAATATTTTCTGTTTCCTTACAGCCCTTTTGAGAGCCTTGGGCATTTGATCACTGGAGTTTTCCTCACATATTCCCAGTAAATCATGCTAATTTATATAACATTGCTACCCAGATTCTGTGAGGAACGTGGAAGGGCTCATCATGTAGAAAACATGCCTAGAGCCTTTATGGCCATAAATTGTCATTTCCTTTACGGAACTCTTTTTCTGTTTGATAAAATTTAAGTGAAATAATGAGGTATTTCTCAGTATCCTACTTCTGCCACTGTTTGTTAAACCATAGGATTTTAAAAGGCAGCTGGTCTCACCCGAGACTGAAGTCACCCTTACGAGTTAGAGTGCTGGGTACATTTCTTACATCTACCCTTTCCCCCCTTTTCCAGGACCAGAAGTCCACAGTGATCTCTCTAAAGAGGCTGATCGTCAGGGAAGTAGCACACGAGGAGAAAGGTTTATTCCTGATCAGCATGGGGGTGAAAGACCCGGAGATGGTGGAGGTGCACGCCGGCTCCAGGGAGGAGCGGAACAGCTGGATTCAGATCATTCAGGACACGATCAACACCCTGTAAGCTCGGCCCGGCCTCCACGTGCTTGCGTGACTTTGGAATAGACCGGGCGGCCCCCCAGAGGGATGGATGTCTTAGGAATTTTTTGTTGTGTTTTGTTTTGGTTGTATTAGGAACAGAGATGAAGATGAAGGAATTCCTAGTGAGAACGAGGAAGAAAAGAAAATGTTGGACACCAAAGCCCGGGAATTAAAAGGTAAAGCTGTTGGAAGGGGCCTGAGCCCCTCGTCTGTGGAGTGTCTATAGCCACAGGAGACTGGGGCTCCTCCCAGGGCCTGGGTCCTGGGGCGTCCCTGGCAGGCTCCTGAAAACGGAGCTGAACAGCTTGTAACAAAGGGGAAACCAAATCTGAGCTGACACGCCCTAGTACAAAACCGCTGTAAGAATGTGTCAAGTCCTAGATCAAGGGAATATTGATACCCTTGTCTCAATGTCAGTGTTCTTGGATACCTCGTCCCTGAAGAATTTGCAAAAATCATGGTCACATCTAAGATTAAAACAAGAAGGAAAGGTACTAGAAAAGAATTTTCCAGTTCATCTGCTTTTATATTAGTGACCTGGGCTAATGGTACCGTACGCTCACAAATAAGTTAGGAGGTAGCTTGGGGAGAGTGTGCCCATCGATTATGTTTGACTGCTATTTATTAAGCCCCTACTGTTTTCTGTAGTCTCGTCAGCATCCTGCAAGACTTGGATTCTTGCGCCTATTGTGCAGATGAGAAGGCTGAGGCCCACAAAGGCCGAGCACACCAGCGCCCCTCCACCTCTACCGTTTACGGCAGAGCCAGGATTTTGCTTCCTGTTTCTAAACAGCAGAGCCTAGTGCTCATCTCTTTGCTGGTGCTTGCTTAATGCTCTGAAGTAAATGCTCTGCTTTGGGTAGAGCCAAATAAGTGTAAGCACCCAAGGAGTTTAGTTAGGCCCTCAAGCTGGATGAAGTGATAACATTCTGTTTTGGGAGGCGGGGGCGGGGTGGACAGATGGAGACCTGAACCAGAGTTCCATCAGGCTTATCGGCCTGTGATGAGGACGAGTTAAACTTCTTTTAACGTGTGAGAAGCGCCTGGCTGGGCTCACTGCTGGGTGGTGAGGGTGCAGAGATTCCTGAAACAGGCGCCCTGTTGGGAGGCTCACACACTAGCGAGGGAGGCCCGTGTGAATGGCAGGCCGCCAAGAGCGCTGCTGGACCAGAGGGCTGTGGAAAAAGCCTGGCTCTGTCCGCCAAGGGACGGGTGGGCTCGGTCTGTCCTGAGGGTCAGGGCTGAGGGATGGGAGATTAAAGCATCACATCTTGAAAGGCAACAAGGGAGTGATACAATGTTTTCAGCAAAATTTAAAATTTTAAATTAGTATTGAAGGCACTTGGGAGGCTTGCTTGAGGGAGTTGGGGAAACCTCTGGGAGTGGAAAGACCAGTCAGGAGACTTGGGAAAGGTTCGGTGAGGAATGGGCTGCGGGGTGGGCTGGGCCTGAGTCAGAAGCAAGGAACAGAGAACTGTGAGAACCGACGTGACTGGGAGGGTGAGCAGGTGAAGTCTCTCCCAGGTCTCCAGCTTGTGTAAGCTAGAGGGTGCAGGTGTTGATGACCGAGGAAGAGGTCACAAGCTGAAGGGAGGAGATGGGATGGCAAGAGTGAGACCAGGTTTTGACCTGCCGAGAACGAGGCTTCTAAGTAGAGCTCTGCACCTGACTGTGAGATGCATCGATTTCGTGCTCAAGAAAGAGGGCTGGATTTAGGACACCTTTTGTGGATCTTTAGCACCTACCTGAGAAGTCATGGAAGCCATGGGGGTGAGTGAGATCACCAAGAGGAAAGTGTGTCAGGGGTAGACGGCAGCCCAGATGGAGCCAAGAGGACCTCAGAGGTTCCGTTACAGATGACAGTTCTGTGCCTGAGAGAGGATTTTAGGGAGGGGATGGATGATGTCCTCAGAAGAGGGAGGGAAACAGTTTAAAGAGGAGGAAGGAGTCATCTGTGCTGGAAAGGATGACGTGAAAGTCCTCCATAGAGTCAGTGAGGAAGGGCGGCCTTGGACGGAGGGTATGTAGCGATGGGCAGAAGCCTGAGACGCGGGGGTTGAGAAGCCGGCAGGAAACAGCTTCTGGGAGTGGAAGCCAAAGTGCAGTGTGTGGTGTCAGAAATTCCAGTGTTTTCCAGGAAGGCCCAGGGTAGTTTACTGGGTAGAAATTACAGAGTGAAAAGTTGGTACAGCCTCCGAGATGAAAAATAAAGGCAGGGGGAAAACTACCGGTATATTCTGTGCTGTCCCACAAATTACCACAAGGTGGCGTGCGTGTCTTATCATATTAAGGAGGCAGCTCACGGGACCTTTCTCCTGTCCACCTGCAGAGCAACTTCAACAAAAGGACCAGCAGATCCTGCTCTTACTGGAAGAGAAGGAGATGATCTTCCGGGACATGGCCGAGTGCAGCACCCCTGTGCCCGAGGAGTGCTCCCCAACTCACGGCTCTAGAACCCTCTTCCGCTCCAGCACAGAAGAGGCTCTCAAAGGGGGGCCTTTAATGAAAAGTGCAATAAATGAGGGTAATTTATGCTCAGTGTTACCCCTTCTTCATCCCTTCCCAGTGTGGTTTTACACTGATAACTACTTTCTATTTTAAAACAAAGCACGAATACAGAAAACAGACACTTCGGTTTATCGGGTGGCACCTTGTTCCCACTACCCAGGTCAAGAAGTAAAAGGGGGCCAGACACCCTAAACCCTCCCACACGTCCCGTCCCCCTCAAAGCCCCCTCTCTCCCTCCAAACAAGAACAGGTGTTGTGACACTGACAGTCACAGCACTTATGTTTCTTTATGGTTTTGTGGCCAGGTACCTCTTCATAGACACTATCATCTCTGTGCTCCTGTTTTTCACAGTTAAATTGAGTTTATAGCTTCCCCCGCTCCCACCATCCCCTTTTCCACACAGTTTAACTTTGAGAAGTCTGAGCTTGTTAACGTGTAGTTTCCTGTTTCCCTTCTGCAGTGGAGGTCCTTCAGAACCTGGTGAGCGGGGGCCTGGGAGGCCCCCTCGGGCAGGCCGTTGGCAGCCCTGCTGGGCAGGAGGGCACGGTCGGCCCCGTGTCCCTGCCCCGGAGAGCAGAGACCTTTGGGGGATTCGACAGCCATCAGATGAACGCCGCAAAGGGTCAGTGATTTTGAACTCACGTGACTTTATAGCCAGCCCCTGACTGTCACACAGAACTGAAAGTGGCCTGTCCTCGGGTAGCGCTACCTCACCTTCCCCACTCAGTAAATGTTTGTGTGAGCTCCTCGTTGACTGTCTAGCTGCTGAAACGCTCAGGAACCTCTGTCTGCGTCACGCTCGTTTTGAATAATAATGATGTTCCTGGGATCGTAGCTCAGCTGCAGCTCAAGGAGTAATGATACTTGTTTTCCTCTTTGCCTCTAGTCCTTCTGCTTCATTAAAAATTAATAATCACTTAGCTGCCACCAAGTGACTTCCCATTCTTTGGCTTTTGTAGGATTCAGAATTAGCATGCCCCTAAGCTGTATATATTGTATTCTTTTTTTGGCTAATCTGTTTCACAGCCTTTAAAAAAAACCAAAAACATTTCTTTGTTCAGGAGGTGACAAGGAAGAGGGAGAGGATGGCCAAGACCTTCGGAGAACAGAATCGGATAGCGGCCTGAAGAAGGTATTTTTTCCCCAAAAAACACGCCGCCCGCGACCTTAGCGCCCCTTCTGAATTCCCAGTCTGTGACGTTCACCCCCTGCGATCCGGCTTGGATGTCCGGCTTGTTGCCTTTATTCCCTACTGTATTTTAAGAGGAGCACATTTTTAAACACGCGGTGCAATTCAGAGTCCCCGCTTTGCGGGCCACTTGGCCTGTCTGGCTTAGAGCTTCATGTCGACAGCCATAGCCCAGCCAGGGACCAGTTTCGTCAAGAAGTTTGTTTAAATGCCCAAACCAACCTGAACTCTTTACAAGGCTTGAGTGTCAACCCAGCCTCGAGTCCTCACCGCCCTGCAGCGAGAGGCTGTGGTAGCACAGGACAAACGTGGGACGCCACAGCGGGCTCTAGACAGACACACATTGGATACAGCTCCTACCTCAGGATCTTCATATTTGTAAAATGCATGTTTTTTGTTTTATAGGGTGGAAGCGCTAACCTGGCATTTATACTTAAAAGAAACAATGAGGTAAGGACATTCTGAGCTATTGAGGAGTATGGTTTTATTATAATTGCTGGGTTAGGAATGCTCATTTTGCGTTGCCGGGTATAATCAGGCCAGCTCCTGGCCATGCTCTGCACGCGTCACCGTGCGGTTGTCGTTGTGGCCCCTCCCCGGCCGGGGCGTCACCAGGGCGCCGCCCCGCAGCATTGCCTGCTGACATGGCCTCTGCTCCTCTGCCCCGGAGGAGCCCCTCGGTGGCGTCTCCAGTCCAAGCACGCCGAGGACGGTTTGTCGCCTCCTCTCCTGTGACACGAGCCTGGACCGTGGCGATTTAATTGCAACTCTGTGCAGTCGTTTTTTATCCTACGGGGATCCGGCTGAGTTTTCTTCCTCGAGTCCTGCTTTTCACGCAATGCGTGTCGCTCTAAAAGTGGCCTTGGTGTCCTGCCCGTTGGAGATCAGACTCTGGTTTGAGCCTTTTCCACCCGCCTTCAGCGGAGGCCTGCTGGGCCGCGTCTCGGGAAGAGTCCTCGAGGTTGCCGTCCTCTCCAAACCGTGCGCTCTGCGTGTGCGGCTGTGTGTCAGCGGACTGGAATTCCATACGTGACAGGGCTTTCTGAGACTGTGCCTGTCGGGGTCTTCTTTGTGTTTCCTTCTGCTTTCCACCTAGACCTTAAATTCATGGGAAGTGTTTTCACATTTTAAATTAATGGAGCTTTTCCTTTTTTCATCTAAAACACAGAGGGATGTTGTTTTCTGTTTGTTGGCCTGGAAGCCCAAACACTCGTGTCCTGCAGGAAGGCTCTTCTGTGTTTATCCTTAAATGGGGCAGACCTGCCCTCCCACAGACGGTCGCTCTTGGTGTCTGCTTAGAGAAATTTAGCTTTCTGTTGATTTTTCCATTTGGCGACCTCTGCCCCTGTGCTTAGTGGGAAGAGTCAGGTAAGAGACGCCCAAGGCCAGTGTGTCCGGCGTTTCCGCGGGGCTGCACACTGCAGATGCTCAGCCAGGGTCGGCTGCTCTTCGGTGACACCTCCCGCTTCCCTCTCTGAAGAACAAGCTTAAATGAAGGATTAAAAGGATTCTCAGAGCTGCCTAAGCCTGAGAATTACTTTTTTTGTTTTAAGTATCATAAAAGGAGTATATGTTCATGGTAGAAAATTTGAAAACTGTCCAATAATGTGAAAAAATAAAATAGGGAAACGTCATCTCACCACTGAGAAGTAACTAGGGTTAAATGTTCAGTACTTCTCTTTCCAGTCTTTTCTACGTAACATGCATTTATGCGTCTAACTTTGTGTGAGCGTGGCTAGTATAAAAATAGTGTTACACAGCTCGTATCACTGCTCCCCGGAGCATCCAATCCTGCAGCTTTTTTCCTAACACACAGTAGAAGCATTTCCTGAGAGCACACTTATTCGGACATGCTCAGTCACAGTGGCACACCGTGATGTTGTGTCGCACGAGTTATGCTTTCTCTGCTGCTCTGCCTCCTCTGTGATGCAGCCTGGGGGTCCTTGTCCAGGCGCCATCCCTCAGGGCCACCCCCCCCCACCCCCCCGCGCTGCTACCCGGCTCCCTAGACAGAAGGTCGTGTGAGCGCAGCCCTGCCGGTGGCACCCAGGCTCCTCGCCTTTCACCCACATCGGCGGTTTTCATTTTTCAGTTGACATGTTGTTGATTTGATGTGTTCGAGTGGTATCTCTTTATTGGGTATTCATTGGACTTCCAATAAAGCTGAATCATTTTTAGTGTGTTATACAGTTGGCCATTTGTAGTTCTTTTGTAAATTGCTGGTTTGCATTCCTGGTCTGTTTTCCTAAGGGAGTATTCATTTCTTATTGATCTAGGAGAACTTTCAATCAAATATTTTTTGTTTCACTTTCTGTGCAACTTGTTCTTTTTGCCTTTTAATTGTACATTTTGCGTAGTGAAAGTTGAAGGTCGTGTGTGGTTTCTTCCATTGTCTCTGCCTTTGGAAAGCATCCCATTTGAAGATCGGGAAGGCGTTCTTCTATTTTCTCATAGCTTTTTTGTGGTTCTTTTATTAATACTTGGCATTTTAATGTATTAGAATGTTTTCCTTGCGTGAGCCAGGATTTAAACTCAGTGTTTTACAATTAGTTAGCCAAGTGTCTCAGAACAATTCATTGACTATTCTTCTCTGTTGGCTCAGAAATGCTCCTTCTCTCATACACTAAACTCTCAGGATTGGCTTCCGGGCTCTGTTGTGTTCGATCCGAATTACGTCATCTTTGGAAATTGGCGCTCTCTTTGTAATACTGTGTGCTGATGTCCCTCGTTTGGTCTTGTTGTGTTTTTCTTGTCCACTTGTACCTGCTGTTCCCTTTGGTGCCTTTGGCTTGAAAATGTTTTGTTCCAGTGCAAGCACCTTGCTGTCTGGGGTGGGGTGGGGGGTGACCTGGTCAGTTGACTGATGGGCGGCAGGCATGAGGCCCCGTTCTGACGAGGCGTGTCCCTGTGTCCCTCCCTCAGCAGGTTGTCCAGAGCATTGTCCGCCTCCACGAACTCCTGAGCGCATTGCAGGTACGTGCCTTTCTCTCTTCCCCCTTCACTTCTTTTCTCAGAAACCGTAAAGAGGGTCCGTGGGCCTGGATTTTGAGTTCATAGGCTGCCTGTGGGTAACGGGGGCCCTAGGTCTAGAGAAGACTGGCTCTCGCGATGAGAAAGGTCACAGGACGCAGCGGTTAGCGTGCCATCCGCCCTGTCAGACCGGAGCGATGGGCATCTGGTGGGCAGCAGTTCTGTACTACAGGTGGCCATGCCCCAGGAGGCGCCAGCGTGCTCTCGGGCCATCGCGTCACTCCAGAGAGGCTTTGGTAGAATTACGACTTTCGCTGTCCCATTCTCTATGTGGTATTTGGGTAGCAAGGCCCCCGCAAAATAGCTGTTCCTTATACTTCCTGGGAACATCCGCCAATTCCGCTCGCTTTCGTTCCTCAAGATCTAACCAGTCCCATCCTGTCTGCTCCCACCTCCAAAGCACATGCACTCCCCACCCCAGGCAGTGCTGGTGCCCGCAGACAGCACGTGACCAAGTCCGACAGGAAACTGAGTCCACGTACCACTGACACCCCTGTCTGATCGCTGCCCACGGCTCTCCTGGAGCGCTTTTCCCAGATCAGTTTCAAAGGGAGAGCAGAGTGCACTCTGTCTAGTGACTAGTGCCCCTGGGGACCCGCTCAAGAGGATGGGAAGCAGGAAGCGCGCGCTCTCCCTGGCCAGAGATGCACCTGCCTCCTTCTGGTGTCTCCGCCAGGGGGTGGTGTTGCAGCAGGACAGCTACATCGAGGACCAGAAGCTGCTGCTGGCCGAGAGGGCGCTCGCGCGGAGCTTGTCACGCCCCAGCTCGCTCATCGAGCAGGAGAAGCAGCGCAGCCTGGAGAAGCAGCGCCAGGACCTGGCCAACCTGCAGAAGCAGCAGGCGCAGCACCTGGAGGAGAAGCGCAGGCGGGAGCGCGAGTGGGAGGCCCGGGAGCGAGCCCTGCAGGAGCGCGAGGCCCGGCTGGCCCAGCGCGAGGAGGAGGTGCAGCGGGGCCAGCAGGACCTGGAGAGGGACCGGGAGGAGCTCCAGCAGAAGAAGGGCGCCTACCAGTACGACCTGGAGAGGCTGCGCGCGGCGCAGAAACAGCTCGAGAGGGAGCAGGAGCAGCTGAAACGGGACACGGAGCGGCTCTGCCAGAGGCAGGTGGACCGCGACACCTGTCAGGTAAGAGAGCCAAGAGTAGAAGGGGCTTGCCGTACCTGTCGCCGATACAACGGGGAGCCCTCTGTGCCCTGAGCACCGGGAGGAAGTTAGCTGCGTTATAAGGGCTGTTTCTGTAGAATATCTTTTACACTAAAAGGGGCAGGTGAGGAAGCGAGCCGCCTTCTCGTTTTTTCATCTCCAGGAGGTTGATGAGGAGATTGGAAATGCTGGGGATTTGGTCAGGAAGTTGACAGACACTTGGAGCTGACGGGCACTTCCTCAGCGTGTCTGAGACGATTTCCGGGGCAGTCTCTCTGCCCCGTGCCGCATAGGAAATCAGAATTCCACCCGAAGGAACCCGCAGCCGATGGGGAAGCGCAGCACGCATAAGGGGCCGCACAGTGCCTGTGAGCACCAGGCGACAGGAAACGAAGGGCTCTGGTGCATGCCTTACTGAAAGGACAGGACAGGTGGTGGCTTCAGGGGGCGTCAGTTACAGGGACGAGCCGACCCCAGGGAGGGGGGCAGCTGCGCTTCCGTGGAGGGGACAGTCCTCTTTGGGGATGTGGGTGAAGACTTCTTTTCCTGTGGCTGGCACCCCCATCGGGAGGGGCTTTTCCTTCAGCACGCTGACTCCCGCGCATCTTGCCAGGACATGCATGCTGTGGCGGCCTGGGACATGGATGCTTGCGGCGGATGAAAAGCCTGAGTGCACAGGTCACCTGTGTAGATACTCACGTCATGTTATTTGATTGATTGATTGATTGACTGACCTTGGACTGTGAAAGAACATTTCACTGGCGTCTTGCAGAAGGGGCGGTTTTGCTGTCTGCAGAGGCCCTGTCACCCATGTGGTGGGAGCAGCCCGTGGCTCTGTGTTGCCCCTCACTGCGCGGGGTGGGCTTCTCCCCGCGCTCCGGTCAGCGGGGCTGTCACGGGCCTGGGAGAGCGCACAGTGGGCCGCTTGTCTTCCTCTTGCTTTATCTTTGGCTTACCTACCTTCTCACCTGAACAGGCTTCTAGAACCTCTTAGCCCTGAAATAGCTACCTACATCCCTGTGTAAATCAGATTTCAGATCATCAGCTCCCGTTTCTTCAGGGAGTCGGAGTTCTTTTTGAAGCTGCCTCATCCAAGGTCCTGTTAATTCTTTATGATGCTGACGTTAAGCGAATACAGTAGAAATAGCAGTGGTGTCCAAGGTGGTATCTTCAGCATTCACAGATTCTCCTTGGGAGAGGGCAGCAGAGACGTTCCGCACCATTCTATGTCGAGGACCATGGAGTCCAGGGAGGCGGGTGGCACCAAGCTGGCCCGCCGGCCTCCGGCCGCTCGGTAAGCCCTTCTCTTGCACGTGCGCAGGTTTCACACCAGCACACCAAGCTGCTGAAGATCCCGTCCTTCCTCCCCAGCCCTGAGGAGCCCCCACCGCCATCTGTGCCTTCGGTAGCCAAATCAGGGCCCTTGGACTCAGAACTCTCAGTGTCCCCAAAGAGGAACAGCATTTCTCGGACACACAAAGATAAGGGCCCTTTTCACATACTGAGTTCCACCAGCCAGACCAGCAAAGTCCCAGAGGGTCCGAGCCAGACCCCTGCGTCCACCTCCTCCTCCACACGCCTGTTTGGGTTAGCAAAGCCGAAGGACAAGAAGGAGAAGAAGAAGAAGAACAAAGGAGACCGCTCTCAGTCCCGCGGTGAGTCACACACCCGTCTCCCTGGGGCCGTGTTGTCCCCAGATTCCGAGGAGGGGGTGGATGTTGCTGGCAGGGGACAGGTTAGTGAAAGGGGCTGTTCAGGTGTCTGAAAACTGAACTGCCGGGCCTCTCACCACACCCACTCGCTCTGGCCACAGAGGAGCATGGCGCGGATTCTGCGAGTGTCTCAGAGCCCGCTCTGGGAGGCAGCTGCATGCAGAGTGGAGGGAAGGCTTCGTTTGGGGGCATTTATTGTCTAATAAAGAAATGCAAACCCTCCTAAAGGGAGAAGTTTCAGTCTTCCATACCTTCCTTCATCCACCTAGCCCAGTAATTAATAATAGCAACTTGTACTGGGTGAGCATCCCCGAGGTCACATGCGTGCCTCGAAGGGGCTGTCGGGAGGAGGCGGGCTGACGCCAAGACAGACTGGAGCCTGAAGCTCAGAGAGTAGCTGGTGTGCCTGCCCTCGCAGAGCATGTGACTGACCACTAAACGGCGCCACCACAGTCCTCCCGGAACGATTGCACGCTCCCTCCACAGGAGGTCAAAGAGAAGTGTATTTGCTAACAAGTTTATGAATAGGAAGTGCAGTGCTTCTGGAAAGTTAAAGGGGGCAATGGGGTGTGAAAGACCTCGCCGGACCTCATTTATGGGACTGGTTAGGGAACCCATGGGTGGGCAGTTAATGGCCCACCAGCCTGTCATCTGTTTGCACCTCAGAAGACTTGTGTTTGGGGAGGAAAAGAGGGAGTCCAGCTTCTTCTGACTTTGTTTTCCGTTCCCGATTTCCTGTTTCCAGACGGCCCTGCATCAGAGGTGCCCACAGAGGGTGAAGAGATCTTCTGCTGACCCCCTTCCTCCGCTGGCAGTGTCACCAGCCCCACTCTCCTGCGTCCCTGTGTGCCTACTCTCTCACATTAACACTGTGCTCTTCAAGCGTCCACTGCTCTGCACTGCCCTGGGCTGTGGACCTCAGGAATGAGTGGCCCCAAGTGTCAGGGTGGGTAAGGAGGCCCCGGACTTGCCCACCCCGGTAACTGCCCACGACGCAGTTGGGGCCGGCCTTCCTGAGGATGTTACACTGAGCGTAGTGTCCCCAGAAGTCTAGGCGATGGTTTTGGACATGTCAGGAATTCCAAAGAGCTGAAAGAATGTTTCCAGAGGAGGTGTGAATGCTGACTGCCTTTATTTTGGGGAACACAGCTGAAAATTGGACAGGAGGTAGTGTGGCCTTTCTGTGTGTGCACACACAGTAGTCGTCTGCACAGACACGCGGGGTGCGACAGAACCATTCGCCGTCTGTCCCAGACGCCCTGCACAAGTGGCACGCAGGTGCTCGGCCTGTCATCTGCCGGGCCTCTGAGGGGCGTCGCTCCCCGCCCCCCGACCTGACCCCTGTACACATGGCTTTCTCATTTCATTGCAGAAGGGAGGACGGACATTGTGAAAACCAGCCAGACGAGACCTGATGTGTTTCAAAAGCATGTGATCTGCACCACCTTGGTTTTGGCATTTCACTCACAGTCTCTGGCAGTTGCATTAGTTCCAGGAGAAGTTCTGCACTGGCTTCCCAAGGCGTTTGCCCGCGTGTTCCGGGCGCAGATGAAGTAGAGAGGCCTCCTCACTGTCACCCCTGCCGTGTGACACTTTTTGGTTGTCACTGGCCATTCAGAAGTGGCCATGGCCTCCTGGCAGTATTCCTGAGACCTCACGGCGGCTCCCCAAGAGCAGCCGCTCCTGCCTGGCCCGCCCCTGGGAGCCAGCGGCGCCCCGGACGCACCAGCAGGGGCCGCCTGCTCCCCCTGCAGGGAGCTCGTTCCCCACCCCTGCGCCAGGGTCAGTGAAGGCGTTAGCACCTACGGAGTGGTTTCTGCCCGTACAGGCCAGAGAAACCGGTCCAGGTGTGCCGTGCGAAGGTTCTCATTCTGTGTCAGGGGGCCTTGGCCAAACTTAATTTAAAAAAAAATTTTTTTTTTAAACCTAAAGGTCTGTTGGTTATTATACTCTGACCCTTGAAGATGCCTCACATGCTGCCTGTGTTGTATGTTTTTTTTCCTTCTCGTTCTTTTCCTTCTGCATTTGGATCTGTGTTTGTTTCCAGCTTGTCACCAGCTGGCAGGTGCAGGACGGTTCATGGGTGACGTTTCCTTGTGAGGCCCCAACATACCCGCCGTGCTCGTAGCTCCCGGGAGGGGAGACTGGCAAAGTCTCTGCTTTAAATGTGGCCTTTGATTCCTGCTTTCCACCCCTTCGGAGCTGGGTCTTTGACCACACTTTAAAAAAAAAAAAAATCTGTAACTTGGTGCTTGTTGATGAGTTGCAAGCTGGCCTTGCAGATGGAGATATTTATCTTTCAGTTTATTTGAAAGAGGTCTGGTTTAAAATTGTTAGCTTAGATTTATTTATTGTGTGTGTGTGTGTGTGTGTGTGTGAGAGAGAGAGAGAGAGAGAGAGAGAGATAGGTAAGGGTGAACATACTATCCCAGTGGTTTCAACGACCTGATCACCACGGAGAATGAACAGCGGCCCGGCCGCTTGCTCCTCGTGTCTAGCAAAGTGCCTTGAAGGCCCAAAAGAAGTGAAGATTGGGGAAGCGGCCCCTTTCCTTCCCTCCTTCTGCCGCACCTCATTCTTTGAGGGATGTCGTCTTGCTTGGGAGTTAAGAAACTTGCCACCTATAAGGGACATTTGTCTGTTTTTGTCATTGAGACGTCTTTTCAGTACTAGACTTTAGAAAAAACCTGATTTTTCTCTTAAACCTATGCTATACCACCCCCGCCCCCACTCTCCCCAAAGACCCCAAACAGCAAAAGCTACACTGCTTCCTTCTACCAGTCCCCGCCACACGGAGTTACAGCCACGCCTGCCCTGGCTTGCTTGGGGGCCGTGTGGGGCCCGGCTGTCCGTCCTTGTTACTGGCTGGGGGCAGCCCTGTAGCCTCATGTCACGCAGAGAGAAGTGCTCTGCTAGAAAGGGCACGGCACACCGCCTTCCTCTGGGTCGATGTGGGCCCGGCACCTGTGCCCTGGGCTGGACACAGGAAGGGCTTCGTGTTGAAGACACTGGCTGTGACATGTGCTCTTCAGAGAAGCGCTGTGAACACTGAGCTGTGGACCGGACTGCACAGCTTGATTCCAGTGTCGGCCCCCCAGCCCCCGGCTCCCCCATCCTGTCCTCTGTCCCCTTTGAAATGGAACGCGGGGCTTTCGCTGCTCTGCTTGCGCCCCTGTCCTTGAGAACTCTGGTCAGGGCGGCGGGGCCCCGCCTGCGTTTCTTCCCTGTGACGAGAGGTTGTCTTCTGGGGCGACTCAGATTCAGTTCCCTGCAGTGTCCCCATGTGAGAAAGCTGTGCTTCACCACCAGGCTCAAGAAATCAGATGCCCCAAATTGAGTTTAAGTGTTGGGAGGGTGCAGGGAGACACCTCCCGGTCCCCCCGCATTTTCAGAATCTAGTAAATTTTCGGGAAGAAGGGTGCATCTTCTCTCAGTTTATATCATCTCAGCAGTTGTCATTCTAGTTGGGTGACGTGCACTTTACATGCTGTCAGCAGCTGGCTTCATTGTTGTGCCAATTATGTTGGCTGGTTTCTTCTTTGAACGTGGAGAGGGTTAAAAACACGCAAATTGCCATAGGCAGCCTTTCCAGCAGTCTGTCCTCTACCCTCACAAGCGCTGTCTGTGGGTAAGAAATCTGTAAAGATTTTTGAAAAGGTACGAATCTTACCTTTTTTCTTCCGAAGTCTCAGGGTAATGCCACTGAAAGTTGTGCCCTCGCTCGTCTGCTCCTTTGTCACCACCTTCCCTTGCGCGAGCGAGCGGCAGTGAGCACACGTGGGTGAGAGCCTTGGGGTTCGTCGGGCCCTTCTTGGGGTGGAGGGGAGGCGGTGTTGTAGGGCTTCAGTAAACTCGGCTGTGCCCGAAGTAAAAGGCAGAACCGTGATCTTAGAGGGCAGAACTTGATCCAGAAGTTTCTGTTCACAGAAGTGGTTTCTATTTCATCCTTTTGTTTCCGAGGCACTTTTTCTGCGGCTGGGTCTTTCTTCCCCAGGCTTTTGGTGTTGACATTGGAGCGGCCGTGTACTTTGGGGTTGGTGGGTGGCTAGGTGTACCCAGAGAACAGCCAAGCCCTGGGAGGGGTTTAGAGAGATGGTCCTGGTGAGAGGGCTCCAGTGGCCATACAGAAGTGGCTTGGAGGAGACACTGCAAAAGGGCATCCCCCCACCCGCCACCCCTTTGCCTGGATGCCCGTGCAGTGTGGGGCCCAGAAACACCTGCGGAGCGCAGTGGTTGGTGGAGGCGGAGGGAGAGGCGTGCCTGCCTGCCTTTAGCGGGACCGGTTGACACACGACACTGAGGTCCTGACTGGCCGGGTCCCTGCCGGGCACTGTTGCTCTAACTGACCCGCAGAGACAAGGATGGGGGCAAAGAGGTTGTTTAGGTTTGGTTCCTCCTTTTTCTTTCAGCGTAGCGTAACATTCCTGGTTAACCAGAGTTAAGAATCTGCTGCCTGCTGGCCAGGTTTTAAAATGAGAAGTATTTTAATGCTGCCATAAAAGGAAAAAACAAAACAAACACAAAGGCTTCTTTCCATGTCCTCCTCGGCTAATTTAATTTGTCAAAAGATGACAGGCCTTGAATTATTCTCCATCTCGATGAGGTTTAAAGATGGGCAAACCCAAGTGGTTAACGTCTCTCCTGCCACAGACCGCGCTGACCTGCTGCAGGTGCCCAGTCTGAGCTGAGCCTCTTCTGGGCCCCCCCTGCTGTGACCCGGAGGGGCCGGCCCTCCGGCCCCTGTGCACCCCAGGTCCTCACCCCGCTTGACCTCCTCTGCCTTTGCAGCCGCCTGACAGAGGGCGGCGAGAGCGCTCTGACAGGGACCCGCCCTGTGGTCACGGTTCAGCCTGTGGCTTCCTGTGTGTCATGTACCCCATCACCCCATCGGTGGCGCGGGGAGACGCCAGGATATGCAGGAGCGTGATTGCATACACCTTATACCTCTGCTTTCGTTCATTGTTTTAGATGCTTTATGAGCATTTCTGTGCTAAATACTATTAAATAAGAAGTGGTTAAAACCAAGATGCTGTATATTAATTTGTAATTATGTATAAAGTAAAACAGTTTTAAACTGTAAAGATTTTGTTTCAGTGTTTTCTGGAATTTTCCCACCACGTACTGGCATTGTATTTTATTTATCTTCCTGTCTAGTTACTGGCTTCAGATTCTTGTAAAGTCCCCCCTCGACCCTTCCAAAAAAATAAATGTTCTGTACGTCTTCACGGTGGCTGATGTGTTCCTATGCGTCTGAGCTTCACGGAGGGAGTCTCAAGATATGCTGGGTTCCCGGTATCAGGGGTGGCCCCTTCCCCAACTGTAACAAGAGCCTTTTCCCCAGTGAACCCTATTTCTGTATTTGGGGACAGGAGGCAGGAGGTCATCCTGAAGCACGAAGTGTCTCCATGGGGACTCCTGCTCTTTCTCACAGCTGGGACCCCACACCCCCGGGATGCCCAGTGTTAGAACTCTTTCCAGTTAAGTCAATGTAGTAAAATGGTCCTTTGCCATAGATTCTGTGATGTGAAAAGATTAATGTTAAATTGCCCTTTTTTTGCCAGCTTTCATCACCCCATCCCACCCCCATCCACGGGGCAACAGCCCAAACCTAATTCAGGAAGGAAATTTATTTACCTGGAGTTCTGCAGGGATCGGCTGCATGTGATCCCAGAAATCGATGAAACACACCAGAGCAGCAGCGCCTGCTCCTTTAACAGGCCCCTCAGGCCCCTGGACCCTGGGGATTGTGCCATATGGTGTCGCACAGGGGCCTGGGATCTTGGCGTTGCCACTTGCAGGCTCGCCACCAAACAATGGAGAAGTCCTGTCCTAGTGCCAAGTGTCTTCCCTTTCTCAGTGAACTTGGAAGTGCATCGATTTCGTGAGTCTCCTCTACCCTTGGCAATAGCTGCCTCCCCACACGCCAGTGACACCCTGGTGCCTTCTCACCCACTCGACTGCCCTTGGCTGTCTGTCACTGCAGCTGCAGCAGGCCCTACCCTCCTAACGCCAGTCCCACGGAGATGCCTCAGCAGAGCCAGGAGAGCTCCCAGGCCTCCCAGGGCCCTTGGGTTCAAGCAGGTCAAGCTGTGTCTGGTGGGGAGAATGGCAAGGACGCTCCGCCCTTCCTTGCGGAATGGCAGATGCACAAAGAACGCAGGGCTCCGAGAGCACTGGACGGCCAATCGACAGGGTTGTGCTCCCCCCCCCCCGCCCCGAGGGGAACTGCTGTGCCCAGAGCCCCTGCCACAGCGCAGACCTGGCCCACTGAGTGCCCGACACAGAAGCGGCATTTTTCTGCTTGCAGGTCCCCATGCCCCAGGGGGAGCCGTGGTCTACAAACTGCCTTAGACTGGGTGTTGCACCAAAGGCTCTGTCCGGACAGGAAGTGTGGTAACTAATGCCACAGGACAGAAATCTGAGTCAGAAATAAAGGAGATGCCAGAGAGGCCAGAAAAGAGCTTGCCCAGGAGGGAGAACACGCAGTGTGCAGGTTTTGTTTTTAGAAACAGTAACAAGCAGAACGGAGGTCATCTGAGCTGCGGAGAGTCAGAAATGATAGGGAACTCCTGTCGCTGGGGGACCAGTCGCCTCATCCCTCAGCAGGCTTGGGCCCTGGATGCCTTGTCAGTGAGAAGGGTGCTGAGGCACTTGGTTTTTCCTTAAAACTTGCCCCCATTCGTTCAGGGGCCTCTGGTCACCTAGAGGATGGTGAGGCACCCTGCCACCCCGTGGGTGTCCTCTGAGAGGAAGCGCAGTGGGAAAGGGAGTTGGGCCTGGGAGGAGTTGCGGGCGCCGCCGCCCCCCCCCCCCCCCCGGGAATGTGGGTTGCAGGGCCCCAGTGGCCTCCCCACCCTGACCCAAGTCTCTGGAGGCATTCGGTATCCACGTTACAGCCTGGCCTGTCCCCAGGCCGCTCTGGCCTCCTTTCATATGCTAATTGTTGCTCTGCACAGCTAGAAATAGTCCCTACTGAAGTTGAGGCTGCTCCTCCCTCCAGGCGCCTTTGTGAAACTTTTCATTCTTCCTGGGAAACTGGATTGGGGGGGCGGGGGGGCAGATGGGAGAGGGGCCCAGGAAGGCCTCCGTGGGAGAGCTGACTGGGGGGAGAGGAGTGACGGAGTGACAAACTGGCTCCTGGGAACGGACCAGCTGAAAACCAGGGCTGCTTTGTTCTCCCCCTCCCTAGTTGTCCCTTCCCTTGGAGGGTCCCTGAACTTCCCACCCCGCCCCCAGCTTCAGGGTTGGAGCTGGGCAGTTGCCTGGACAACCTCGTTCTACCCGGCCTTGCCTTGTCTCTGTGTCCAAAGGAGGGGACACGGGCCACCTGAAACATGTTCCCTGGCCCTTGAGGAGCCTGGGAGCATGCCAAGGGGGTCCCACTTCGAGGGGGTCCCGTGGACAAAGGCTGGGGGCCACTGGGTGCAGTCAGCCTCTCACTCTCACCATCAAGGAGCCAAAGCCCGTTTCTCAAGTCGGACTGTGCTTTCCAAGTAGGAGCCAAGGTCCTCTGCTGGCAGTAACCTCGTCCACGGGTGGCCGTGGTGTGAAAACCGGGGCCGTGCAGGAGGAGGAAGCACGTGCCGTGAGGAAACCGCAGCCCCGGTGCTGAAACTCGCGGTCAGCTCAGTTTCCCAGCGGCCAGGGCTAAGGGGGAAACATTTCTACTGAGGGTTCCTTTGCCTCCCCCCAAAATCTGGAATGCTTTCTCTTTCCAGTTAACTTTTCTAACACGAATTAGCTGGAAAGTTTCATGATGGAACAAAGGAAATGGACATTGTTGAAAGGAGCCTAGTAACCTCTTTATATACCTGAGACAAGCCGCCCGTGCAACAAGCCGAGCCGGCACCTGGGCCGAGCCGGCCCGACCCCCAGGGTGTCCCCAGCACCCTGCACTGTGCACCTGGGGGCAGCAGGGAGGACAATGCACATTGTCTGCAGAGGCCTGGACCCTGGGGCACAGCTCAGACTCCTCAGGGATGGCACCAGCCGCACAGGGCACCCGACCCGTCTCCCCCGTGCGCATGGGCTGGAGTTCATGGACGGGAGCAGGTGAGCGAGCGTTACGGGAGCCATGCTGCGGTAACTGGTGGGAACTACCGGCATCATTACACCCGCCTTAACATGCTTGTTATTTTGACACAAATGAGTATCAACTGCGAGCTCCCAGTGCACAAAGAGGCACATGGAGATGAATGGAATTAACTTTCAACTGAGCGCTCAGGACATGGGTTTTCCAGAAAAGGATGACTCTCAGGAGAATGGGGAACACAGTCAGGGTTCTACAGGAGAATCAACTGAATGGCTTCTGCTGCTGAAATTATCTGAATAAAGGGAGTGGGTCTCCCCACATTCACAGGAAGGGTAGACCCTGAGCCACGGATGGTGGGATAAAGACTAAAAGCCCACGACTGTCCCCCAAGACAGGCCCCGGAGCCCAGAGAAAAGAATGTTCTAAATTCATTTATTAAGTTAGAAACGGAAAAAGGTATCAACATTTGAGGAAAGCACCGTGCGGTCCTTTGTGCTGTGAAGTGCGCTCGGCTCAGCTCAGCAGCCCGGCAGGGTCAGGGCTCCCTGCAGACCAGCAGAAGCTGCTTCTCCACCTTGGGCCCCGCCGGCCGGGGCTGCCCGTTTGCCAGCAGAGCTGTCCGCCGGGACCAGAGTCCCATGGCAGCGCCACCGCACAGGTAGGCCCTGACCCTGCGGGGGTCTGTGCGATCTGAAGACAAGAAGTGCCTTCTGCTTCCAGAACATTCCTAAGTGGCAGCTGGTGTTCATCAGTGGGTGGGCTGACTTAAAGGTAGGTCTGAGTCCACAAGAGAAGCCCAAAGGACTAGCGCCCGCAAGGAGGTCCTGGGAGGGGCTGGGCTGAATTTCGGGAAGCGGCTGGCTTGTGATGGGGCCCCAACTCTATAGGCAGCGTAGCCCACTTTGAAGCTTGGCCCCGAATCGGCCAGGTAGCACTGCACGGAGGGCGGGGGTGGCGGGGGCGCACAGGGAGCCGCAGGTCTTAGCCAAGGCACCAAGGGTCCCCCCACCTCCAGTGAGTGGCATACTGGGGTGAGCAAGGGATGAGCCGGAAACTGTGACACTGGGTGTCGGGGTGGCTGCTGGGAAGAGCTGATCTCTCCAGAACCTGAGATGCTCGGGACAGACTGATGAAGGGGCACCCAACGACTTGGAAGGTGAAAAAAAAAAATAAACAAATACCCCGGAATTCTCTTGGGATCTGCCCCGAGTGGATGTCTGGTGAGCGCAGGGCAAATGGACCAAATCCACTACCAGCTGGAAGGCCAGGACGCCAGGGCCAGCAGGTGCTAGCTGGGCTCGAGGGTGGTGGCCATGTTGTGGCCTCTGCCCTGAGATGC